>CM054057.1:759032480-759119724 GCA_028641055.1 Alopecurus myosuroides
CATCTTTGATCGTGATTATCACACCAGATCTGATCGTTTTTGTTCGTTTTTTCTTGCAGTGTCCAGTTTGTTTCGACAAACTAGGGATGTGTGGTAGTGATGACATGACGACTGATTATTTCGTCATAACCCTTGTAGAGGGATTTGAGGAGAAGACTGTAAGGATTCTAATCTACTCATGTACAAATTGGATTTGGATTTTTCGTGATTATATATTCACATGTAATATACGTAGCATATCTACCGGTCCTAGCTAGTACTCATTGTGTCATGTGTTAATCATTGATGTAATATACGTAGCTGATCAAGCTAGCAAATTTTTTGGGACTGTGATCTCTAGTAGCATTGGACGTGTTTTTTTTTATGAACTACCTACATGCAATTTCAATACTTGAAGGGTACCATTCTGAAACTATGAGTGCATGTTCAGTTATTTGCAGTAGAGGACTATTGCTTCAATGTCCAATTATAGGAAAAAGTACAAATAGCTACTCTTGTAGGATATATCTACTTTTAGTATGTCCAATTTACTACTGGCTCATAATTTAATAAAATACATGCTCTTATTTAGGTGATCCCGTGCTACATCAGACAATATTTTTTAAGAATGCATGCTGTTTTCCCGATGGAGGACAGAAATTTTCAAGCCACACTTATTACAAAGGAAGGCTTTTCGTATATTGTCGATCTTAGCAACATCGACGGGATAACCTTTCTGAAGGGAAAATACTGGAAAGAACTTAGCAGGGTCTACAAACTTGAAGTCGGTATGGAGCTTGTGTTCAAGACCGACACAGAAAGAGGCCAAACAGAGGTCATAACCGGAAATGACCCAATCATCCATCCGTGTAAGTTCTTACTTAATACAAAATAATTATGTTGTGCACATAAAACATTAATATATTACTTGGTTGCGGCATGTGTAAATCCACTAATTTCTGGCGTATTACATTTTTACAGCATACTACCACATGTCCCCTGAGAGGCGTCACATTGTTGACTCACTCTCTAGCACTGATGGGACCATGATTAACTGGAGGATGATGGAGACGGTGATCGACGCTGTTGAAAACTTGGATTACACTGTTCTATTCCACAGAGCTGGAGAGTTTGAGGAAGCACAATTGGTTGTCGGGGTGCTGCATACTCTGAATTGGACAAACAGCGAGAACTTCAATAAACACGTGGTAAATCTTTAAGAACACATCTTCTCTTATGCGCAAAGTAATACGTGTACACTTGTTCTATTTAATTTCCTTTCTTTTAACATGATTATTTCCCGTTAGCTTTTTTCTTGACTTCTAGTCTTTGCATGCAACAGAAAATCCCAAGCCGTCTGATTCCTGCACATATGGCAAGAAATGGTACAATCACTATTGTTTGCTACCCGAGAACTGAGGTGACATCGACATATTCAATTTCTGATCTTGATGGTCGCTTGTGCGTCAGCGGGTGGAAAGAGTTCATGGCGAAGGAAAGTCATCTCAAACAGGGTGACAAGATGCTGTTCTTGCTATACCAGTGCGCTGAAGGGCTCTACTTGTTTGCTACCCATGTCCCTGAAGTTGGTCTGTAATAGGAATGCAGTGTTATTGATGGTTTCTGTGTGCAACTATATGCATGCAGCCCCGTTGCTACAATAAAAACCGTGTTAAGACTCCATATTAGATTGTTGAATTCTCACACAATAAATGTTATGTTCTTTTAGTTTTACTACTTTCATGATGTCATTTTGTTTTTTATGCTGAGCTTTACCATTTTTGCTTTACCATATTGGATTTTATGACTCATAAAAATGTAAACAAGGGTGCAAACCACACATGGTCAATGGAAAAAATATCCAGTGATACTAGCCCCTTGTTCTCCCATGCTACCATTTTAAAAAATCAAATATAGATGTTTCATAAAAATTCCGGAAAAAATTATTAATGTTCCCAAAGAATTTGTGTACATAATGTAAAAAAAAAACCAGGTCCAAATTCGACCTACACATTGAGAAACAAAAAGTACAAATCAGCAAATATGCACTATATATTCACATTTGGATTTGTCTTTTTGGTTAGTCAATATTACTTTCGCATCTGGACATAAAAAAATTACACATTGTAGTAACTCTACTCGTGATTTTTCCTAGATTTTTTTGAATCACCAAAACTTCATTTATTCGAAACGGTACCATGGTAGCATGCAAGAGGGCTAGTATCACAAGATATTCTCCCCATGCTCTGGCGAAATAGGATGAATCACCGCTATTTTAATATAGCAACCACCCGGTGCAACAGTTTTGATACAACGCCGGCTGAGGCGACAACCAATAAAAGCAAAAGAAGAAAAGAAAAGGAGACGCAAGTGGATCGACGAAACGACCACTTTGCCCACCTACAAACTACAACCAAGCTGCTAGCACCGGACGTCAAATACCAATCTACACCTTCAACATGGATAGTCGCGCTTCTAGGGTTTCCCCCGGCACATCGGGGTGGCGGATGCAGGGTAGACGCGATGCCCTTCATGAAGGGAGGATGCCACCCGATGGCGACACCGCTCTAATCGGTACTCCGACAAGGATTTCTCCCAAACACACCCTCACCATCATCCTCGACGATCCGTCGCCTAGGTGCCTCGCAACCACCGGACGAACCGACCACCAGCATGCGACACCACGGTGCAACAACATTTAACCAGGATGAGGGAATCATATGGGGTGGGAACGGTTTATCATTGGCTTCATCATTAAGGACCAATTTACGAAAGATCAAATGTGGAGGCACGTTCACATGATGAAAATTTTGAGGAAAACCATTTATACTCTAATTTAATCGATTGCTACACGCACACCAACTGCTACACACACGAACTCGAGTCCTCTCCCTCTCCACCCCCGATTCCCCACCGCCGCCACGGCTAGCCCTCTCCGCCCACAGATCCCCCACCGACACCCGGCGGAACGACGCCGCGACAAACGCCGCCGCAACCGCCACCGTCGTCCTCGCGCCGTCCACCCGTCGCGCCGCAGGTAAGTTTCCCCGGCCGCCGTACCTTTCATTGTTAGGTTTAGATGTATTGAGTTATATGTTAGATGATTATTGTGATTTTAGATGTAGATCGACTTAGAAATTAGATTTCCATTGTTAGATTTAAGTTTATTCAGCCACCAAAATTAGATGTACATTGTTAGATTTAAGTTGGTTTTGAAAGAAAAGGCAACTTTATTGCCCGGCTTAACAGGGAAGCCGCCACCAAGTTCAGTCAATACACCACAACCCGAAACGAAAATAACAGCAGTTTACAACCAGCAACCAGCACCAAATTAAACGCAGGAAACAGAGAAAAGACACAGCCCACGCACACACTAAAGTGTATCTGAATGGTTAGATGTGTATCTGAATTCAGTGTATGGAACGCACCACTGCAGGCAATGGATGTATGTGAACAGTGTGGCTACAAGGAGTGCATGAACAAGAAATTTACCATTGTTCTACCAGAGGGGTTTGAAAACAGATTGGTATATACTTTCGGTCAATCTACTTTTTGAAATCTGACAAAAAATTTGTACTAAAAATGTGTTCTTCTTTTTTTTTACAGATCATACCTTGCAGATTCAGGCGTGACTTTCTGGAGCATATTCAAGTTGCAATTTGGGACCACCCTAGAACTCTCGAGGTGAACTTGGTGAGCTTGAGAGTGCCAGATCACCAGCACAAAGTTGTAGTCACACATGAGGATGGAAAAACATACTTCAGTGGTCAGCAATGGGGCCAGCTTGTGGAACGCTACGAGATGGATGCAACAGGGAGATTGACATTCTATCTCGATGAAGGTGATGTGTCCACCTACTTCCTCTACGATCGACCTGACGATGCTGAAGACACCGAAGATGATGTTCCCATAGCTCCCTACTGAGGATACACCTGTTGTCATTATTCAGTCAGATGATGAGGTATCGTGGTTGTAGCTGAGAGTTCTAGCTTTATGCGATCTTTTAGATTACATGTTAATGCTGAGTACTATCTGGTTGAATCTTTGATTGTTTATGCGGTTTTTTTAATGCTTGTTATGTTATCTCATAATTGAATACCATTTGTGCGCTTCTAGTCAATATTACATACCCTTTTTATTTACCGATTTCTATAGGATAGTGATGTGAACTATGACATCAACGCCAATGATCATGTAGTAACCTGTGTCGATTCCAGAAACACGCCAGTGGACACCTAGATAGCAGGGGCGTACGAGTTTCATGCCAGAACTGAAGAAAAACCACACCAATTACAGGGCTTTTCCGACTAGTGTTGAATATTAACACAACAATGCATTTCGAAATGAATTAATTTAATCATAAAATGAAACTAGTAAAACTTAATAGAGCATTTATAATACTTGAACGTTATTGCCAAGGGAAAAAACATATTGTTCACAAGCCAAATGGGCTGTGAAGACAAATTGTACAATTAATAGGCCCATACTCCGGTTGGGCCATTGCGCGAGCGAAAGGGCTACGTTTGTCCGCCCGGTCCCTCCAAACTGCCCTGCCCCCACACGACAACGCCGCCCTATCCGCCCTCAGGCGACTTCGCCGCCGTATCGGCCCTGCGCGACCGACCAATCCGCCACTATTACCTCGCCGCCATCCGAACTCGATTAGCGTAAACTATTGAACTACCGCCAACGCTGCCCCGCCGATTTGTACTCAACCGCTGCTTCCGCCGCTCGTCAGACGCAATTACAAGGTTTGTACCAATACTGATGATATCCTTGGTTTCCATCCTGCCGGTTCGATGAAGTTAATGGCGATTGCAATTGCTGTCAGATAGACTAGCTGCTGGTGTTCACATATGCGTGTCTGTTTTATCAGTTTCAGTTGTTAGTGTTAGTTTAATATTCATAGCAATGTCAGGAATTCAGGTACGAACTAGGTTTTATATTTTCATAGCCATGCCAGTTTCAGGTGTAAGTGTTAGTTTCAATCGAACGCTGTGTTGTGAAGTAATGTCTAACGTAATCCCCTGCAATTCTTACTGACTTGAAAGACCAGTATGCCTGTCTCTCTGATGTATTTGTTGTTTCGAAATACTTACGTGTGAACTAATGCTGCTCCTTTTTTTTACAAGACCGGCTAAACGGAGATAACGCAAAATGTCACAAGACAAGAGCTGGATGGAGAAGGATAGAGATTCTGTGGAGTGGCAAAGGGGCATCGAGAGATTCTTGGAACTTAGTTTTTACAAGGCTGAACCAGACGCAAGAAACTTTTGCCCGTGTACGAAATGTCTGAATAATGCTCAGAAAACTAAAAAGGAGATCCATATGCACTTGCTTAAGAATGGGATGGATCCGTCCTACAAAAAATGGATATTCCATGGTGAACCCGAGGAGGACAACATGTCTGAAGATTCTGATGATGAAGACGCTGCAGGTGGTGGTGAAGGGATATGTGACATGCTGGATACTCTGATCAGGGCCACAAAAGTGGGAAGTAATGCAGGAGACACGAGCGGTGATGGAATGAAACAGGAGCCAAATGCATCTGCAAAGGCGTTCTACAAACTATTGGAAGAGGGAAAAACATCGTTGTACCCAGGTTGTGAGGAGGTCACAAAGATATCTTTCATTGTGAAGCTTTACCAAATCAAGTGCGTGTCTGGGATGACCAACAGAGCATGTGACTTAATGCTGCGGATGTTCACGGAGGTGCTGCCAAAGGGTCACTGCATTCCTACTAATCTCGCACAAGTAAGGAAGGTCATTCGAGAGTTAGGACTGGATTACAAGAAGATACACGCGTGCCGTAATGATTGTGTGCTATTCCGTAATGAGCATGCTGATGCCCAAGAATGCCCTGTCTGTCATACGTCTCGATGGAAATCAAGTCCAACCGTAGACAAAGCTGATTCATCGAACCGTAAATCAAAGAAGCAAGTGCCACAGAAAGTTCTATGGTATTTCCCACTCATTCAAAGACTGCAAAGGCTGTACATGACAGAAGATATGTCAACTGATATGAAATGGCATAAGGAGAAACGTAAAGATGATGGCATAATGAGGCATCCTGCAGATTCGAAGGCCTGGAAAAGCCTTGATGAAAGATATAGTCAGAAAGAATTCGCAAAAGATGCTCGCAGTGTTCGGCTTGGCCTTGCTTCAGATGGATTCAACCCCTTTGGTCTCATGAGTATATCACACACTACATGGCCTGTCATTCTGATCCCATATAACTTGCCACCATGGATGTGTATGAAACAAGAGAACTGGATAATGTCAATGATTATTCCAGGACCAAAGTCAGCAGGAAATAACATTGATGTGTACTTACAGCCTTTGATTGATGAACTGTTAGTTCTATGGGAGGATGGTGTTGAAGCATATGATGCTGCAACTAAACAAAATTTCAAGTTGTATGCATGCGTGTTGTGGACCATCAATGACTACCCGGCTTACGCAATGCTGAGTGGTTGGAGCACAAAAGGCAAGCTAGCATGCCCTTACTGCCACAAGCATACAGACTTTTTATGGCTCCGGTATGGTAGAAAGCATTGCTACATGGGACACCGACGTTTTCTACGGAAACAACACAAATGGCGTCGAAACAAGGTTATGTTCAACAACAAGCCAGACCATAGAGAGGCCCCGGTGCCACTTACAGGCATTGAAGTTCTAAAGGATCTTGATAGCATTCAGCATGAACCATTTGGGCGGTCAAAATAAGAGAAAGCGACCGGAAACTAATCCCTGGCACAATTGGCGGAAGAAAAGTGTGTTCTTCCAGCTCCCGTATTGGAAGCACTTGCTCGTGAGGCACAATTTGGATGTTATGCACATCGAGAAGAACATTTGTGACAGCATTCTGGGTACTTTGCTTGAGATGGATGGGAAAACAAAGGATGGTACGAAGGCTCGCCTAGATTTGCAGTTTTTGAAAATTAGGGAGGATCAGCACGCAAAGCCCGCCGGTAAGGATAAGTACAAAATGAAGAAAGGCGTGTATGCTTAAAAAAGGAAGAGAAGATAATGCTGCTCAGGTTTCTGCAGCATACGGATGCCTGATGGCTATGCTTCACACATTAAGCGATGTGTGGTCCTCGAGCAGTGCAAGTTTAGTGGACTCAAACTCATGACTGCCATGTTATATTACAGAAACTTCTTCCTATTGCGTTGCGTAAAGCTTCTGCCGGAGAATGTCCTTACCCCATTGCTTCAGCTCAGTAAATTCTTTTCCGATTTATGCTCCAAGGAGTTAAGGGAAGACGATCTGTTGAAGTTGGACGAACAAATTGCAGAAATTCTATGTCAGCTAGAGATGATCTATCCACCATCTTTCTTTGATATTATGATGCATCTCCCAATTCATCTAGCTCGAGAAGCATGGATCGCAGGGCCTGTACAGTATAGATGGATGTATCCGGTTGAGAGATACCTGCGTACGTTGAAGGGATATGTACGTAACAAGGCTCATCCAGAAGGGTCAATTGCAGAGGGTACATACTTGAAGAGTGCATGACGTTCTGCAGTCGATTCGTTAAAGGCTCGCCTACAAAAATAAGTCAGTCCGAACGCCATGCAGATGGAGCTACAGATGAGGCACCAACAGGGATTAGCATAATGAGTGCAGTTGATTACTCCAAGAAAGGTTTTGCCCGTGAATCACTGTCTTTGGAAGCTCTTAATCAAATGAGGCACTACATAATAACAAACTGCGAGGAAACCGAGCCATGGATTCGGTAAGGAAACTTATTTATGTGTTTCATATCATGATATGCATTAACACTTTGGTTATGAAGTAACCATATATCATTTCTTTTTGAAGGGAACATATTGACGAGCTCAAAAAGAACAACTGTCCTAATCCTGAAAAGAAACACAAGGAAGATTTTGTTGGCTGGTTCGAAAGACGGGTAAGTTACTTTAGCATTTTCATAAATGTTTTTCGTAATAAAAAAACAATGGTGTATAGTACACTCACACATATTCTATTCCATGAAACAGATCACACAACTCCATAAAGATGGGAAGGTCAACAGTCTGTTGTATACACTAGCTAAAGGCCCTGATCAAATTGCTCGTGTGTTCAACCGTACAGTACTGAATGGATATTACTTTCGTAATACCGAAATAGAGCTTGACTTGAGTACCCAAAATAGTGGCGTCGTAGTCAACGCGCAAGGAAGCACCGGCAGTACTGATTATTATGGGGTGATAAAGAAAATCATATTTCTTGACTTTCCTCCTGATAAGGAGGTTCTATTGCAGTGCGACTGGTTCGACGTGCCTCCTGCCAATAGAAATCAGAGTAAGGGGTATAGGAGGGACAAGTATGGAATTATTGACCTCGACACTAGTGTACACCGATTCACGGAAGACCCCTTACATTCTAGGCATCCAAGCTGCACAGGTTTTCTATGTGAGAGATGTGAAGAGCCCTAATTGGGCAAGTGCTAAAAATGAATCCACGCAATTTGTTTGCTCCTTCGGTTTTAAATGGTGCAGACCTAGATGATCTTGCAGAAGGAGATGAACGCGGTGATGCAGATGTACAGGATGTCGTCGATGCAGGAATTACAGTTCCAGAATTTACTGAACCTGACGAGATGACTAGTTGGTGCAGAAATGATGATGATGGAACCAGCGTTGATGTTTCAGTCATAAATAATTTAAGACCTGCTGATTTTGACGAAGACCAAGTCGAATATGATCTGATACTGATGATGATGAGGCTTACATAAATGATGGTCATGTTGCTCCTTTGGTAGAAGATGAATTCGATGATGACCATGGATTCTTTGTGTAGGCTGTCTCTGCACTGTTTGGCTAAAATGTTTTGCCATGAACATGCATGGATGAAAGATCGTGTAATAACATAATTTTTGTTTAAAGATTCCAAAGTTCCAGTTTTAGAAATTTTGAATTTCCATGATAAATGTACTAGTGAAATTGCGTCTTATATGAGTTCTTGATTGATTATTAAGTACCGTCACGAGTTGCAACATTAGTAAATGCTAAGTGCTGCAGAAATTCAGTTTGCAAACAATATTAAAAAAATAATAATGTGCTCACCAAACAGAGATACTGGACCAAAAATGAAGTGTAGTCCTAAGAAAATTGCAACAGTGATCAAGTGCACGGCCCATGAGGCCCGTTAAGCTAGTCTATGAATGATCGTTGCAAAATAACTTGTTCATTTCGCAACAGTACGGTGATTGTTGCTTTACCTTTAACCTATTACCATACGACCCAAATTGTCGCAGTAAACAATAGGTATTGCCGCAGGATAAATTTGAGGCGAAAAACATATGGTATTGCCACACGAAAAATTTGGTTGCAATAGCTAGCTGTTTTTTTTGCAACAATATTTGTAACTACCGCAACACAAATACAGATGTTGCAATAAATGACTGAATATCACCACGAATGCTTATTTCGTTGGAATACCATGTCTCTAAGGCAACAAAAGGAGTTCCTCGCGCAACGAAAATATTCTGTCGCAAAAACGCGCTTGTATTCCAACAGCAGTACAAATCGTGGCAATAGGAGGCCTCTACCGCAACAAAACGACATTCTATCGCCACCAAAATGAGTCGTGGAAATACGAGTGCCCTATCACCACAACCTGAGAGGTCGTGGTAATTTGTGATTATATCGCAACGAAAAAAAACCGTAGCTACAGATTTCGTTGCAAGAGACCGATTCTCTTGTAGTGTCCATATCTTGATCATGCTGGATCTTTTGCCGTAGTAGTAAGTGTTGCATCTTTGGATTCTTTTAGTGCTTTGCTTCTTCGCGGATAGGACGTTGAGATGATGTGAGCAACGACAAGTTCTGCTACCTCTACACGCTGGATTTCAGGCAAGCTTTACTCACTTGCTACCTTTGGCTGTCGTTCCTCACTTGTTACCGATTCTTTCCGTTGTCTTTATTCTAGCCTTATGATTTGATGCTTGTGTCTCAATCCTTTGCAGCCATGATATAGCCTCATCCCCCACTTCCTATGACATGTTTGTTTCTTGTTTGCATTGCGAGTCGTAGCGCATGCTTAGGTTCTTTGTCAACTTACTAGTATGGTAGGTTGGTTCAACTTATTTTAAAATAAGCTTAACGCTTGGGGTAATAATAAATTTTGAATTCGAGTTAAGACACCGGCGGGAGGCCCGTCGAGGCTTTTGGTCCCTCTGGTGTCGCCTTAGGCAAAGGTTCTTGTCCGCTGATCCAAGAATGAGCGCACTAACCACATCGTGGGAGGAATGGGACTCCCCGCAACCTATTAGCCCCGCTGCAATCTTGTCCAGGATGCCACAACGTAGTTCGGGCTTTCCATTTGGGTACGCACATCACCAGTTCTGCAGGTACAGTGGCAACAACGTTGAGGATGATGATGCATGGTATGTTACCGATGTGCGTACAATTATATAGGTTTCCACGGTATGACGTGGAGCAGACAGTTCAGGTCAGGTTTGATCCGTTTCGCGCGTAGGCGCAAACGGCTAGGTCCGCTTCGAAGCACCGGCCGGACTCTCGAGGCGGTTCCAACCTAGCTAGGTGGCTACCTGGACTTGTTTGTGGTAAGGTGAAGTGTTGTGCCGACAGTCTCGCGACAGTCTCGGTGCGTGTGGCTACAGTAGTGCATCCCTGCAGGGTTAAATCTTTTCGAGAAGGCGTATCGTCTGCGCTTATGTGATGATCTTGGAGAAAGTGCTGGCTTACAAGAGTCAGATAACTTACACCTAATGACACCTATTAACCTGTGCGGTAACGAGTTTACTATTACAATATGTGTGAGTTTTCCTCGGTTACCTTCTGGCATTGGTTGTTGGGGGGTAAATCCTGGATGGGTTTGCTTTGGTGAGTAGTTGTAGTTGGTCTTGTCGCGTTTTCTCATCCCTTTCTAATAGACGAGAGTTGTAGCGTATCTCCATAGACTGCTTAGTGCCGCCCGCTGCCGCTTCATTACACCAACCTCTTCCTCTATACCCAAAGTATTTGTATCTTGTGATGGATGGTTGCACTGGTATCTTGAGTATTGCTTTTCGCCTGCCGGTACCCCAAGTACTGACCCCGTTGGTTCGGAGCTGTATTCACAATGCAGTCAGCAGGTTGAAGTTGGACGACGTTAGCTTGGGAATCCCTCCGGCTTGGCCTGGGCATGGATTCGACGCCATCGGTTATCTTCAGGACTCTTAGTCCAATTTGTATCTTATCCGTAGTTGGATACTATTTCGTTTTCCGCTGTTATTCGGATCTTTGTATTGTATAAGTTGTATCCTTGACTCGTTTGAGTCGTCTTGTATATATCTCTTCTGTTGTTGTTGCGGATTATTCGTGAACTGCTGTAATGGTATCAGAAATGACAACTCGGGATCAGATATTATGTGGATTCTGGCGGGAACGCTGAAATCCCCATAGTACCCGATCCAGGGGCGTCACAACGTCATTCATGACTCAGGATGATGCCATGGTCCTTTTTTTCCTTTTTAGAAAGTGTTTAATAAAAAGAAAAGACGCTGAAACGTGGCCCCATTGTAATTATAAATTCCAGAATTGATTTAATCTTGTGAATTAAATA
This sequence comes from Alopecurus myosuroides, assembly GCA_028641055.1. NCBI lineage: Eukaryota > Viridiplantae > Streptophyta > Magnoliopsida > Poales > Poaceae > Alopecurus > Alopecurus myosuroides. The sequence continues at coordinate 759,044,035 of CM054057.1, forward strand.
ACTTTTAATCTGTTATTCCAAAAATTATGAAAAAATAACCAGAATGTTCAAAAAAATTAACTCTACCTGTTTATGCTATTTTCAAACATGTTTGACCAAGTTCAAACTGAGGCATTATTTGAATTTGAATTTGCAGAAAGTATGGACCCAAACATCAGAGACGAATATGCGGAAGACATACTCACGGATTTTATCCGCGGGGCTGGGGGAGACCCCGATGTCGCCCAGTGGATGAATAACTCCGGTGAGGGAGATCCAGAGCTCGCCCGAACAGACGGCTCAGGTGAGGTACATCTGGAGCTCGTCCGAACAGACTGGTCTGTTGAGGGAGAAGCTTACAACTTCGTCGAGGGAGACAATGATGGAGAAGCCGATGGCTCCCATGAGAGAGAAGCCGAAGGCTCCGGTCCAACCTTATAAATTACAAACTCTAGCGAGGTGCATATATATATATATGTTAATTAAATGAAGCATCTGTTTTCTATATACATGTATTAACACTTTTTCTTATTTTAGCGATCCGCATCTAGCAAATCTACCGGAAAGAAGACTAAACGAGGTGCAGCGAAGAAGTTGAAGGAGCATGAAAGGTATAGGATCAAAAAGATAGCTACCGACGGCGCACCAGAGCTTCCCAAAGATGTTGCCCAAAAATATGTGAAGCAATCCGGAGTGCTTGTTAGGGACCACATCCCGATCACCGTTCGGGAGTGGAATAAGCCGCATGAGGCCGCCGGAATCTCATATGTCGGCGACAAAGCCAAAGAAAGTCTTTAAAAATATATGATGGGTAAGTTCACCCTACCGGCGCTGGAGGTGTGTCAGGATGAGGTGGATAAGAATGAGGAGGATCCTGAATCGATCTTACAACGAAAGGAATAAGCCATAGAGAAACTGGTCAAAGCGTTCACTTTAAGGAAGATGGCCCAGCAATTGAGCAACTGGAAGAAACATTTGAATCTTGCCTTTATCAAGAATGACAAGACTCCGAATTCCCTGGAACGTATGAGAAGATAAAACCTTTCTAGGAAAAATTTGTTGAGTACAAGAAGTTGGAAGAAGCTCTGGCAAGGTCTAAAGGAAATGCAAAAAAACGTCGCTAAAAAGACCTATCACCATCGTATGCGGCAAGCTGGCTACAAGGGTAGCATGCCTAAGTGGGATAAAATTGAGGACGGCCTGATTCCTCAGGACATCATTCCAGAGACACTCTACTGGGACAGACGGACAAGGTCTTGGTTTTTCGGGCATGGGGGCACGCTGGACTCAAAAGGGAAGTGCATGTATAATATAAGACATGCAGAAAATCCTCTACCCATCAAAAGTCTTAGAGAAGCAATAAAGGTTGTTAAAGAGGGGAACTTCTAGCCAGATAGAGAGAACGACGAGCTCACACGCGCCCTTGGGAATAAGGAACACTATGTACAGACACGAACCACACCAGGCTCTGTTCAGTGGAATCATGGGTTTGCCGAAGAGAACAAGAAATATCCGGATAGAAGCTGTCACAAGAGAAATGATTGGCTGGCAGCCGCAGCACAGTCCTTTCCACATGTCTCCATGCAAAAAGACCCATATGCTAGTGGCCATTGATAAGTTCACAAAATGGGTTGAGTTCATGCCTGTTACAAATTGTGAGGCGGCCACAGCTGTGAAATTTTTGAAGAAGATCATACATCGATTTGGATACCCCCACAGCATAATCACAGACAATGGAACCAACATGTCCTTAGGAGAGATGGAGAAATTTTGTGGAAACAATGGTATCCGGCTTGATGTGGCCTCTGTGGCCCACCCGCAAGCCAATGGGCAGGTGGAAAGAGCAAACCAGGAGTTACTTCGAGGATTGAAACCACGACTACGAATCCCGTGTCTTCGAGCTGCTGGAGCATGGGTGGAGGAGTTACCTTATGTGGTTTGGGGAATTAACATTACACCTAACAGATCTACCCTGATGACCCCGTTTTTTAAGGTTTATGGTGCAGAGGTAGTCCTTCCGAGTGATATTATCCATGATTCGCCCCGCGTGGTGGCTTACGTTGAGGTGGAGAACGAGAAGACTCGGCAAGACGCCGTGGACATGTTAGAAGAGCACAGGGAGCAAGCTTTGGAGTGATCAGCTATATATCAGCAGGACTTGAGGCGGTATCACAGTCGCCGGGTCAAAACCCGGGTCTTCCAGGAAGGAGACCTGGTGTTGCGCTTAGTAAAATCCAAGGAAGGAAAGCAAAAGCTATCCCCCCATGGGAGGGCCCGTTCATCATAAGCCAGAATTTTCACAATGGATCATACTACTTGATAGATGCAAGGAAGAGTCGGATACTGTCAATGACACTGCCCATACCACTTCATCTATGCAAGAGCGAGAAAGGCCATGGAACGTGGCTCAGGTACATCCCTACTATACTTAGCATAGACTCGGTTTGCAAGTTGTATTGCACGATGTAACAGGCAGCAGGTTTCAGACGTAGTCTTTTCCTATTCAGCGTACCTAAGGGGACTGGAGGGTTTTTAATGAGGCGGCCTGCTGACCTAACCTTTTCATATCAATAAAGAGATGGTTAAATCATTATAGTTCTTGTGTTTCCTGTATTTTTATTGTTTCTTTGCATATCTTTCTATGTTTAATCATGATTTATATCAGGTAAGTATATTACGTTTAGTTAATTATAATTACCCAATTGTGAGAAATATAGTCTCAAGTTTACACACCTTTTTGTTTTTATTTTAAGTTATCTGTAAAGCCTATTATTGCATAGAATATACCTAGGTCTTGGGGGCTGATTGCTTGAATAGCACAGTTACAAACTCAGACCCGGCCGCGATGCCATTAAGGTATGAGGGCTGATTACTTGTAATAAGTACAGTTGCAATTTCATAACCTGGACAATAGAGCCAAACTTTTCTTGGCCTTTCTTGTTTAAGCTTGATGTGACTCGCAACAAAGTGGCATGTTTGCTAGCCTATAAATTCAATCAGTCATGATGCCCATGGGGACTTGCCTGACCCTGTTTTCATAGAGTTATAGCAACATTGAGTATCCACGCGAAAGCCGTCTTACAACAAAGCGGGTCAAAAGGGTCATCCAAACCATAAGTTATGCAGAATAAAGGCAATAGCCGAAAATTCATAATATATTAAGCATAAACTTTAAAGTATATAAAGGATAGTGGTACAGTTGAGGACTTGCAGAAAATAAAAGGTTTTCTCAGACCCATCAACTACCAGACCCCAAACCCAGGTCTCAGGGACTTGGGGACTTGAGAAAGCGGAAAAATTTCCTAAGCCAATAATCCCAAGGGCCAAAGTCCGGGTCTTGGGGTCTTGGGGACTTAAGAAGCAAAGTTTCCCAAGCCAGAAAACCCTCAACCCAAAGTTCGGGTCTTGGGGACTTGGAAGAAAATCTTCACGATCCCACAATCCAGACTCGGTACCAATTGCAAAGAAATGTATACATAAATCAGAAATATGCAAACATAAGGTTGAAAAGTGCATACCAAATGGATGACCAGAAGGGCCATCAAAGCCATAGAAGTTTAAACGTATTACAAACCAAAGGAGTAGTATCAAAAGTGCACAAGTGCACTATCAAATAAACAAGTGTAACTGGTATATTACAAATGCCTATTGGCCGAATGAGTGTTTGTTGGTAAAGACGAGAACATTACTCGGCGTCCATAGCCGAGTCATCAAGGGTGGTCTTGGCAGCCGGGTCTTCGGTGTTCTCCTCTGTAGCTTTCCCTGCCTCTGTGTCCGGGTCAACCGCGGAATCAGCGTGAGCTGGAGGAGGGACAACTGGAGTCGATGACGTTGGCGTAGAACCGGCCCCGACTTTCTTCTTGGCAACCTCTTCCTTGTACCGAGTCAATATATCAAAGGGAGTAGGGAAGTCAGAGGGTACCGGCTTATCTTCAGCGTTATACGGAGGGGTAAAATTGTTTACGTCGAGCTTCTCGGCAATCAAGCTGGCCGAGTGACGAATCTGGGTATTGATGACTTTGAGGTCCTTTGCTATGAACCTCGAACCATCAGTATTAAACTCAGAAAATCCATTCACAAGCGTTGCCGGCTCAATCTTCGGATAGTAGGATTTGGCTAACGCAAGACCGCGTATCACTCCAACTAGGCACGCCGAGCGTTTCCAGATATCAATCCAGGCAGGGATTATCGAGTAGGCTTCAAGCATATGGGTCACACCGCCATAAGTGCCGGTCCACTTCACAGCCTCGAGGGCCCACTTTGTACCCGCTGAGAATTGTCGGATGACGGTCTTGAGTATCTTCAGTTTCTTGAGATCATCATGTTCCCCAACAACTTCACCCGGACATGCAGTTCAAAAAGAAATGCAAGGTGGTGAGACTCGGATTAAAGACCCTATAAAATGAAAAATTCGAGTGATAATCAGAAGTATAGATGTGCTTTACCAACGATGGACTTATAAGTATCGGCAATAAAAGTTGAGAGTTTGTTCAAAAGCTCCTCAGCATGATGGAGTTTCTTCTTGTACTTCTTGCACTGCTTAGAAAGCTCTTTCACCTTGGCTTCCAGGTCTTCATGAAGTTTGGTCTCAGCCTGCAGGAGTTCGTTGGTTTTTGCCAACATCTCGTCCGTCCGGGTCACATAAGCCTAAAAAAAGATAAGGAAACATCAGTCGGCAATAGGATAAAGTTGCACGCGAAAGGTTATATAGCTGCAAAAGTACCGAATAAACTGTTGACAGTTCACCCGGAACTTGGGGACTAGGATGAGTACGTAAATAGTATTAGTTAAACTAACCTGATGCTCAGCCGCCAGAGACTCGATAATCCCCGCTTCAGTTGCTTTCAGGGAGTGGTACTCTTTTAATATCTTTTCAAAATCAAGGCCGCTTAGAGCCGGCCTGGAAGAGCTGGGGTTTTGATTACCCGGTGGCGGGGTCGCCTCCTGTTTGAGCGGGTCGACTCTGGTCGCCTGGGTATTGGGAGCAGGAGCTGCCCTTTGTGTCCCAAGATACTCAATGTCGGGATCAGCCGACTGATGCATGGGCGGAGGAGACTCGGTCCTGGGAATGGTCGTGTCATCCGGCCCTTGTTCTTCAACGAATGGGGGCTTAATGGCGCTCTCCGGGTCTTCCATCGTCGGGTTATCAATGGGGGTTTCCTCTTGGTCGCTAAGTGTGACCTTGGCTCTGAGGAAAGAAAAACAAAAAGTTTGTAAGAAATAGAGGGAAAATGCGGAAATTAAAAGATGTTGGCGAATAAGGCATGCGAATTACCCGGTATTCACGACAAAGTCGCTTGGAAGATCATTACTAGACCTGGAAGACACTGATAAAGAATCGGAAAGTGAGACCCGAAGCTGTCCGGCTAACGGATGATTTGGGGATGGATATTTTTGAGGAATGTGGGCAGAATAAGTTGAAGGAGTACCGGCTCGGCGAGCAGGCGACATAGGGATCCCGGGGTTGAGGGGATCATCACCCGGAGAAGTCCGGGTTGCCCGTCGCTTGGCTGGAGTTGTGTCCTTCAGAGATGATATAGTGGTTAGATACCTGTTAAGTTTGCACATACCGGCATAGGAGTACGGCTCTGAGGTCATGGAGGAGTACGGCACCTTGAAAGTAACTCTCCTGGGTTTCCTCTTCTGACCAACCTGAACCTCCGGCTCTGCCTCGCTCTCCTCCGATTGAGAGCCGTCCTTATCAGCTAGTGCTGGTGATGGTGGTGCATTGTCGGAAGGAGGAGAATTTTGGTCTAATAGATTAACAAAGTATCTATTAAGTAGTGACTCGGAAATACCTTCCTCGCTATCACTCGGTTCTTCTTCTTCTTCTTCCGAGTTTTCAGAAGGTGGCGGGGTAACAATCTTCCAGAATTCGTCGTTTTCCTAGGTAAAAAGCAGCCAAGTTAAATGTTAATGAGAGTGCATTTCAAGTAATAATCGGAACAAAAGGTGTTAGACGGTTCTTACTGGAGGAGCCGGGTTTGCGTGAGTGAAAGGGCCGAGTCCGGAGACGCTCTTGATAACGTCTACTTTCTCGGCCAAGAAGTTCTTCATAGTCTTGTTGATATGCGCGGCCTGGTATGACTTCTCCGAGTATCGGAGAGAGTCGGTTAAGTGACCTGAATATTCGCAGATAAGTTTGGGCCGAATGTTGTTTGGCTGAATCCTACAGCTAACCCAGGTTTTAACTAAATTTATCCCGCAAAGACCATGGGCTGCAAGGACGGCTAGTTTGTGGAAGAGGGGCTAGATAGATTGTCTATCGGCTTCCGGCGCAAAGGAGCTAAGATTATCGGAGAGGAAGAGAGTCTCAACAGAAAAACCCGGCAAAGGCTTCTGGCCGTGTATGGATGTGTCTTGGCAGTAGAAAAAGGTCTTCTGCTAGTGCTTCACGTGACTGTGAAGACTGAGAGTCGGCATCAGAGAATTTTTACGTATCTGAATGGACACCCCCCCCACAGACGAGGAGGGGCCCGTCCGTGGCAGGGTTGCATTGAAATAGCTCCAAAAACAGGGCAAGATTTGGGGAAATGCAAATATAGGCATCACAAAGAACGATGAAGTGGCAAATATTTAAGATCGAGTTTGGACCTATGTCAAAAATTCAGAGTTTGTAGTGGTCCAGAAGATCGCGGAAAAAAGGGTGACCCGGTGGGCGAAAACCCCGGATCACATGCTCGAGGAAAACAACTACTTCACCTGGACCGGGTGAAGGCAGGGTTTCTTCCCCTGGCGCTCTCCAGGAGATTTCCGACTCTGCGTGCAGAACCCCAGACTCGGGTAGCTCCTCGAGTTTCGCCTTGGTGACAGTCGATTTGGCCCAGATGGCGGAGATCGACTGACCCGGCTTTTGCTTCAAAGCAGGGGTTTTTCCCTTGGACTTGGTGCTAGCCTTGGGAGCCGTGGAAATGGATCTAGAAGAAGTTGAAAAACAAGAATAAATCTAGGAAAAAGGAAGAAAGGAGTTGCGCATGCGAAGAACACCAAGCTAAGAACTTGAAAGAATGGATCTATCAACTAGATCTAAAAATGTTTACCGGAAATGGCGACGTGCGCGGTGGCGGCGGCTCGACTCTAGGAGATGGCGGCGGCGTGCGTACGACCGGGTGGTTGGAGGTCCAAGTAGCGCCTTGAGCTCCAATGGCGTGGCGGCGTCCTAGATGCGGAATCCGGCGAGCGCGGCGGCGCGAGCCTGGATGCGTGAGATGGCGGCGCAGGACGGAGACGCGGGCGGCGGCCAGCGACGAGCTTGGTGGAGTAAATTTGGCCCTGCGAAGATGAAGTTGAAATGGGGGCGTTTAGGGATTTTAGGGTTTCCCTCCAGGGGCCTATTTATAGGCGCAGGGAAACCCTAGGTTCAAAACGGTAAGTTGAGCAATTTTCGGAAAGATTTGATCTGGTCCGTAAATTTGGGGATAAGGATCTTGGGAGTTATCGCGAAATGTCCGGGTTACTCAAGGTCGTTAAGAGAGTCGGACTTGAGAGATTGTTACTTGGACTAGCAGGTAGGGACATGGAAGCCGGATTATAAGATATGCCCTTGAAGTGTGGACTCGGGGGATGATACCCGGCTTGAATGAAAACTGGGTTATTATATGGACCGCCAAAAGAGCATGCCTGGCCATAGTTAAAGCAATCTAACCAATCATATTATGGATATGAATGTTTATTATTTTGCAGGCAATAGCGTGCGCTTCATGGTTGGTTCCAAGATGACAAAGCTATTCTGGGGACTACTGTTGGGGGGATGATAACCCGGTAGGCCCATGTCTGGGCGAGACCCGGCCAGGAGAGATTGCGTGAGACCCGTCCCAGGAGGAAGGAAGTTCTAGAAGGCCTGAAAGGAAGTGCGGGCCTTGTAACTCGTACCTTGGGGGTCACGATGGGGGATTTGGGGTTATGCGCGGATCCCGAGTGGGATTCTGGAAAGTACATTGTATGGAAAGTTAGGAAGCCGGGTGTTATATAAACTGGCTTCTAGGGCAAAGAGACGAGGCTTTTGAGTTTTGAGAGAAAGAGAAGGATTCGAGCTTGTGACCCTAGATTGGAGTTTCGGCGACATTATAGCCAGGAACCATAGATTACTAGTTGACATGATTTCCTCTGAGCTAAACCCTCTCCCAAACACCAGAGTCGATTCGCCCCAATCTAAGTTACCCCCGGTAACGTCTACCGTGAATATCCCGCGACAGGTTCTGTGTTGACTTTATTCCTGACCTTAAGACGATTGGTGTTCGTGAATCGCGGCATGAGGGGAGACTGAGGGGAAAAGGAACGCTGGGAAAGAAAACAATGATACCCAGGGATGGGCATTCTTTCACTAAAGCACACTACACAGTTCTACAAAATTCCATATTCGTGGCTCCGTATCTAGAGGAACACAAGAATATTGTACGCTCCACAAACCCGGGGAAGGATGACACATGGATTAAACGCAAACACATGGAGACTTTCGGAAGTTGGTTGCAAACACATCTTATAAATGACACCACTGTTGAAGATCAGCTGTACATGTTGGTCGGGTCACCATCTTCGACTATTGGGAGTTTTCAAGGGTACGAGATAAATGAGAATACATTTTATACGATCGCCCAAGATAAGAAGAGCACCAACCAAAACAGTGGTGTCCGCTTTGATACAACAAACGAGAATGGAAAAAATGACACATACTATGGTTACATAGAGGAGATATGGGAACTTGACTATGGATCTTCTTTTAAGGTCCCTTTGTTCAAGTGCAAATGGGTCAACCTGAATGGAGAAGGGGTAAAGGTAGACCCGCTTTACGGAATGGAAACAGTGGATCTCAACAATATTGGTTACAATGACGAACCATTCGTCCTAGCCAATGATGTGGCTCAGGTCTTCTACGTGAAGGACATGTCCTCCAGACCGAAAAAAGAAAAAAATAAGCAATCAAATACATCATACGATGAGCCGAAGCGTCATATAGTTCTTTCAGGGAAAAGAAACATCGTGGGAATCTAGGAAAAGACAGACATGTCAGAATATTATAATAAGTTTGTTGAAATTCCACCCTTCACAGTGAAAGCTGACCCAACCGTCCCGTTAAATAATGAAGATGCTCCATGGTTACGGCCGAAGCGATCATAAGCTTCATGGACCATCTCTACATGAAGAAAATTTAGAAGACTAGATAGGGATCTTGTTGGTGATGTGTAATAATAAACGTGGAATACATGATCATAGTTCTGTTGAAAAAGTGTTCACAAAAACTTGCTATCTCCTTCTAACGTTCTAGGGTTTCGGTTTCAAACGAAGGTGCACACAAACATGCATCTTGGAAGCACGGACAATGTTGACGAAGGAGGTGTGCCGCGTGGCACGGGAGTTGTGACGCGTGGCCAGGAGGGCGCGGTATAAACTTCCGCGCCTCGAGCGCGTCTTCTCCTCTCCACGCGCCCACTCCTCTCCACGCACCGTGGCGCCGCCACCATGCCTCCGAGGAGGAACAGCACCACCAGCTTCCGCGGCGTCCGAGCACGTCAGAACGGAATATTCAGCGCGGATAACCGCTGGGGGACGACCGCATCCCCCTCGGCTCCTTTGCGACGGCGGCGGAGGCCGCCCGCGCCTGGGACGCGGCGGCCTGGCGCCTCAACCGCCTGCGGTCGCTGATGAACTTCAACGACTGCCACACCCTCTGGGAAGCGGAGGCCAGGGTGCCGAAGCCACAGATCGTCACTGCCGCCGACCACCTCCACCTCCGCCACCACGCGTTTCAGGGCCTAGTCGACGCCGGGGACGACCGCGTCGTCCACGAGTATTACCGGAACAATCTGGGGGAGGAGAGCGACGACGAGGATCTCTGGTAGACCCGCGCGGATGAGCGGGCGGAGCGCCTCCTCGAACGCCACCTCGCGTTACATGCCGCTCAGGAGGCGAGGACGAAGGCGCTGCAAGAGCTCCGTCGGGCCGACCACGCCGGCGAAGTCTGGGCCTCCGATGATCCGAGGTGGGGGCCTATCTCGGACATACTATCATGCACCTCCGACGACGACGAGGAGGTCACCGACGAGTTCGGCGACGATGATGACCCGGAGGAGGTCACCGACGAGTTCCCCGACGACGACGACGAGGAGTAGTGTTCGTCTGTTTTCAGTTTTTAATAAAAGAATTTGTATTCCAGCGAACTGCGGCGTGCTAGCGCGTCTGTTTTCTGTTTTTAATAAAAGAATTTGTCGCACTGGCGCTCCCGCCCATATTGCACACAAACATGCATCTTGGATAGATAAAAAAGACAATACATAATGGCAAGAGTGGATCTAAACCTAAACCGAGAGCATAGATCTACATAATGGCAAGACTGGATCTGATCTGCTAGTCATACTCATGCCTAGGCCTATAGTACTCTGACTCGTAGTCGTCGTCACTATCGTCGGACGGTGCTCTAGACTCCCTCGGAGAATCACGACGCCAGGACTGGGCGTGAGGGTAGTGCAGGCGGGGGTTATCGCCGGCCCTGTTGTAGTTCATGACGCTCAGAAGAGTCTGTCCGTGGCGCCACCACAGCTGACGACCAGCCTCGTTGAAGTTCAAAGGAGGCGGGCCGTTCTCCTCGTACCTGGCGAGCGCACTCTCACCCGATTAATGAAGAAGGTGTCCCAAGTAGGGCGGTAGTCAGGATTCCAACTGGGATTCCTCCGCTGCTCCGGCGTGAGCTCGTGGTAGTAGTGGTTCGTGATGGCCGCCCGACGCGCCACTCCTAAAGGAAGAGGAGGGACGGGCACTCCTCCGGCGCTCAGCATCCAACCGGCGGGAACGCTGTAGCCGGGCGGGCAGGGGTAGTTCGAGGCGGAAAGTGCCTCCGCCTGGAGGAAGGTTAGAGTGGGTACGGTAGAAGCCATGAGAGAGTGATGAGTTTATATGTGTTTATGCCAATGGTGCCAATGCATATATATATAGTGAGAAGAAACAAACCCTTTAGTCCTGGCCTGTTTTACCAACCGGGACGAAATGGTTCGGGTTTCGTTGGGGAACGGATCGTACCTTTAGTCCCGGCCTATTTTACCAACTGGGACGAAATGGTTAGGGTTTTGTTGGGACCAATCAGAAAGAATCACACGGATCGTGTGTTTCTTTCAAGCGCTTGTGAGTCGTTGGATATGGGGTGTGTTTCTTTCGAGCTGTTGTGAGCCGTTCGATCAGGGGTACGATGTGTTTCTTTCGAGCGGTTGTGAGCCGTTGGATCAGGGGTGTTTCTTAACCGTTGGATCGAAACCCTATCAGAACACTTTGTGATCCAGAGGACCCTATATATAGCCCACCTTCATACACAAGTCAGTTCATCGAGCAAATAAAAATCATCCGGATTCGCCAGCATACGTCCTACCGTGCATTTTGTATGCATATATGCACTCAATAGCCACGGTTGGGCTGTAAGCTGGCGATACCGATTGTTTTGTTCTACATCCTCCCTTTAAGGTTTGATACATCATTCAGTTCATCGACCGAATACAAATCATCCGGATTCGCCATCATACGTCTGACCGTTCTTTTGATATGCATATATGCACTCAATAGCCACGGTCGAGCTGTATGATGGCGATACCGATTGTTTTGTTCTACATCCCCCTTGAAGGTTTGACAAAAGGTTTGATACATCATTCAGTTCATCGACCGAATACAAATCATCCGGATTCGCCATCATACGTCCGACCGTTCTTTTGATATTGATATACGCACTCAATAGGCACGGTCGGGCTGTATGATGGCGATACCGATTGTTTTGTTCTACATCCCCCTTGAAGGTTTGACAAAAAGGTTTGATACATCATTCAGTTCATCGACCGAATACAAATCATCCGGATTCGCCATCATACGTACCTTGTTATGTATTTGAAACGTGTAGAGTTATTATTTGAAACATAAAGGATATAATGGAAAACAAAATAAAACAATAGAAAACATAAAGGAAATAATGGAAAACATAAAGGAATCAATAGAAAACAAAAAAGGTAACATAAAAAAACAAAATAAAACATAAAGGAAAACAATAGAAAACATAAAGGAAAATAATAGAAAACATAAAGGAAACAGTAGAAAACAAAATAAAACGAGATAAAACAAAAAGAAAACAAGAGAAAACAAAATAAAACAATAGAAAACATAAAGGAAAACAATAGAGAACATAAAGGAAACAATAAAAAACAAAATAAAACAAGAGAAAACAAAAAGAATACAAGAGAGAACAAAATAAAACAATAGAAAACATAAAGCAAAACGATAGAAAACATAAAGGAAGCAATAGAAAAGAAAAAATAAAACAAGAGAAAACAAAAAGGAAACAAAAAAACAAAATAAAACAATGGAAAACATAAAGGAAGACAATAAAAAACATAAAGAAAACAATAGAAAACAAAATAAAACAAAAAATAATTAAAAATAGGGCATTCGTCCCGGTTTTTGCAAACAACCGGGACGGATGCCCCCCCCCCCCCAACGCGCGCGTTACACGTACCCCTGCGGGAAAAAGTGTGAGGCGTCCGTCCCGGTTCGTAGGAACAACCGGGATGGAAGACCCTTTCGTACCGGTTGATCCTACGAACCGGGACGGATGCCCCTCGCTATAAAATAGGCGACGTCTCCCTTCCCCCAAATTCATAACCGCGCGCAGGATTTGGACGAGGAGACGCCGCCAGGCTGCCGGCCGTATGCCTCCTGCGCCCGCGCCGTCGTCGTCCCGAGGAGCTCGCCGTCGTCGGCCCGTGTAGGACCTCGCTCGCGCCCGTTCGCCCCGTTTCTTCTTCCCGTACACCGCGCCCGCCCGCCTCCGACGCGCCCACGCCGCGCCCGTGGGCCGTGGACGATCAAGAGCGCCGCACCGCGCCGCGCCCCTCGCCGTCGCCCCTCGCCCCTCGCCGTCGCCTCTCGCGCCCCGAGCTCTCCGTATAAGGTAAGATTAACAAAGAACATTTTTTATTTAGTGCTTTTTTTTACAATTTTGTTTAGTATTAAATTTACTTAGAAATTTAGGTATAGAATTTAGTGTTATAAAATTTTTAGTTAGAATTTAGTTAGAAATTTTAGTGTTAGGGAATTTTTAGTGTTAGAAATTTTTAGTGTTAGAAAATTTTAGTGTTAGAATTTTTAGTGTTAGAAATTTTTAGTGTAAGAAATTTTAGTGTTAGAAATTTTTAGTGTTAGAATTTTTAGTGTTAGAAATTTTTAGTGTTAGAAAATTTTAGTGTTAGAGAATTTTTAGTGTTAGAAAAATTTCACTAAGTTAGAAAATTTCACTAAGTTAGAATAATTTCACTAAGTTAGAAAATTTCACTAAGTTAGTGTTAGAAAATTTCAGTAAGTTTGAATTTTTTTACTTTGTGTTAGAAATTTGGAAATGTTATTGCAGTTTTACTTGTGATGTTCGTTCGATCTTTTGTATAAATGCCAATGATTGAAAGAGTTGGTTCACACTCATATGGACTTGGTGGTTCGGTGCGCCTTGTGATTTTCACAAAGTTAGGATCTTGTGCATCCCACTTGGTGCGCCGGGTCCACCAAGGCTGCTTGTATGGGTCCACCCTAAATATGAGGCACACAGACCGATGACCATCTTGTTCCTGTTAAGAGGTACTACATGCGGTGGTGATCCGGGGAAAGGAACGAATGCGAGGATTTCTGGATTTCTTTCGAACTAAATAATGTCACATATGTAATATGGTTCGTGAGATCCGGATGAAGCTGAACCCTTTAGTGCACATTCATAATGGTGACATTCCTCAGAAATTCCTTCCGGGGTTATGAAGAATGTCCCCATTATGTATGTGTACAAAAGGGTCTAGTTTTTTCCGGATTTCACTATTACATATATGATTTTGTTTAGTTTCAGAGAAATCCAGAAACCCTTCCTTCCCCCGCATCGCCATCACGTGTACTTACCTCGTAACAAGCACAAAATGTGAAGGTCCAATTTCACATCAAGGCCCGATGACCATCTTGTTCCTGTTAAGAGGTACTACATGTGGTGGTGATCCTGGGAAAGGATGAAGATGAGGGTTTTTTGATTTATTTCGAACTAAATAATGTCACATATGTAATATGGTTCATGAGATCCGGATGAAGCTGAATCCTTTAGTGCACATTCGTAATGGTGATATTCCTCAGAAATCCCTTCCGGGGTTATGAAGAATATCCCCATTATGTCTGTGTACAAAAGGATCTAGTTTTTTCCGGATTTCACAATTACATATATGATTTTGTCTAGTTTCAGAGAACAACAGAAACCCTTCCTTCCCCCGCATCGCCATCACGTGTACTTACTTCGTAACAAGCACAAAATGTGAAGGTCCAACATCACATCAAGGCCCGATGACCATCTTGTTCCTGTTAAGAGGTACTACTAGCGGTGGTGATCCGGGGAAAAGATGAAGATGAGGGTTTCTAGATTTCTTTGGAACTAAATAACGTCACATATGTAATATAGTTCGTGATATCCGAATGAAATTGAACCCTTTACTGCACATTCGTAATGGTGACATTCCTTAGAAATCCCGTCCGGGGTTATGAAGAATGTCGCCGTTATGCATGTGCACAAAATGGTCTAACTTTGTTCGGTACTCACTATATTACATATATGATTTTGTTCAGTTTCAAAGATGTCCAGAAACCCTTCCTTCCCCACATCGCCATCACGTGTACTACCTCGTAGCAAGCACATAATGTTAAGGTCTAACTTCACATCAAGGCCTAGTAAGAAGTATGACTAGCAGATCAGATCCACTCTTTCCTAGTAAACTTGTGACTCGAACGGTGCATAACAGCATTCTAGATTATCCAGAAGAAGAGAAGTGATCTGCAATGTTTTCACACATGATATGGATAATCTGGGATGCTACAACTATTATGTCCCGTTCGAGTCGCAACTATACTCGGCAAGACTCGATCTGATATGCTAGTCATACTCCTTACTAAAGTTCAGAAACACTTGTTCCTGTTAAGAGGTACTATAGTCGGTGGTGATCCGGGGAAAGGATGAAGATGAGGGTTTCGGTTAGAACTAAGGAACTTCGCATTTGTAATATTACTGTTAGTGAGATCAGAAGAACTGGGTTGCACCGTTTGGTGCATATACGTAATGGTGATATTTTTCATAGCCCCGGACGGGGCTATGAAGAATATCACCGTTATTTATGTGCACGAAATGGTCCAACTTTGTTCGAATCTCACAAACACTTACGTATGTGATTTTGTTTAGTTTCAACGAAGTTCAGAAACCCTTGTCTTCAGCCTTCCCCACATCGCCATCATGTATACTACCTCGTAACAAGCATAAGATATAAGAAGGGCCAATTTGATCCTTTGTGTTTAACTTTCATCTTATTTATGTCATATTTCTCCATTTACTATTTTTTACTAAGTTAAAACACTAAGGTATTTTACTTAATTAGGAATATTTACATAGTCCGGGTCTGTTTTTAGCTAATGTCTCTGTTGGATCCGCCGGGCGATGTCCGGGACTGGGCCCCGCCGGGATGGCATTGGGAGGTCCTTACTACCGGGACACACGGCTTGGTGAGAAATCCGGGTGACGTGGTCGACCCGGATATTCTTTGGTGGCCATCATGTGGGCCACGGTCGGTGCGGAGAGAGCCGGCCCCTGAGCAGGTGGTACATCAGCGTATCAGGGAGGAGGACGAGCACGTCCGTCGCTACATGTACTTGCTCGATACGGAGTATAGCAACAGTCGGTCGATTATACAGAGGGTTCCTTACCAAGTGAGCTATGACCCTGTGAGGTTTCCTTACCTATGGATGTGTAGCACCCGCGACTCAGCACCCCGCGGCTTAGGACCCGGTCAGAGTTAATTAGTTTGAGAGATGTCATGAATATGTATAAGTGATATTATTCGATCGTAATGTATTAGGGTTAAATAAAATGAACCCGAGCTATGTAACTCTTGGTGTGTATTGATACGTTTAAATATTTCATCAATGTTGCTTTTATAATTGAAATGAGGATCTGGAACATATTGATACTCTTTTTTCTAACTTGTTTAGGTATAAGTACCATTAGCTATTATCTATAAGCAATTTTGATGAAATGGATCTGGAACATATAATTACTCTTTTTTATAACTTAGGGAATCTGGACTTAGGGAATTTTTTGTATTTTCAGACAAGTATGGAGCCAAGAGACGAAGATGCGGAAAACTTGCTCGCGGGTTTAATCCGCGGGCCCGAGGTACAGACCGATGTGAGCCAGTGGATGAACGACTCCGGTGAGGGAGATCCGGAGCTCACCCGAGGAGACGTCTCTGCTGAGGGAGAAGCCGACGGCTCCGATAAGGGAGCAGCCGACGGCTCCGGTGGAGCCGTACAAATTACAAACACCGGCTCCGAGGTGCATATAGATATTTTAATTAATGAAGCATTCGTTGTCTATATACATGTATTAACAGTCTTTATATTTTTAGCCATCCGGTTCAAGCATATCAACCGGAAAAAAGACTAAACGAGGCGCAACAAAAAAGTTGAAAGATACATAAAGATATAGGATCTAAACGATCGCAGCAGACGGCGCACCCGAGCTTCCCGCTGATGTTGCCCAAAAATTTGTGAAGCAATACGGAGTGCTAGTTAGGGATCACATCCCGATCACTATTCATGAGTGGAATGAGCCGAAAGATCCGCGGAGACAAGGAATTTCATTTCTCACCAAAAAAAGCCAAAGATCATCTTTTCAAAAAGATCATATGTAATTTCACCTTACCCTTGCCGGAGGTGGACGAGAATGAGGCGGATGAGAATGAGGAGGTAGATGGTGAAGCCGATGTTACTAAAAAGAAACTTGAGTTACTGGAAAAGGTCAAGGCGTGGACTCTGAAAAAGATGGCCGAGCAATTCAAAAACTAGAAGAAAAGAGTGAACCTTGACTTTGTTAAGAAGGGAAAGACTCCAGATTTCAGTCAAGGGTATGAGAAAATAAAACCCTTATGGGCAGAGTTTGTGAAGTACAAGCTGTCAGAGAATGAAAGGTCAAAAACAAATAAGGAAAACGCCGCCAAAAAGGTATATCACCATATTATGGGGCAAGCTGGCTACAAGGGTTCCATGCCCAAGTGGGAGAAATGGGACAACGACCTGCTTGAGAAGGGGATCACTCCCGAGCCGTTCTTGTGGGTCGGGCGGACAAGGTCATGGTTCTACAGGAATGGGGGCAAGTTGGACGCCGAAGGAAACACAATCTATAACCAAAGGCATAAAGAGAATCATCTACCCATAGTAGATCTGAGAAGTGCAATAAAGGACGTTCAAGAGGGGAGGTTCGTGCCAGATAGAGGGTACGACGAGCTCACACGCGCCCTCGGGAATAAGGAACACGTAGGGCATACACGAGCCACAAAAGGCAATCCTCCGTAGAATATTGGGTTTGACGACACTAAAAAGAAAAACCCCGATAGAAGCCGTCAACGGAAAAAGGACGCGGAGGCAGCTGAAGCAGAGAGTCAGGCAAACTAGAGGCGTCAACTTGAAGAATAGATAAAGAGGACGCATGATGTAGCAATGCAGCAGCAGGAGCAAATTAACACACTTAGCCAGCAGCTAGTGTCTACCGGAGTACCACACATGGTAGAAGGTGAAGTCGATGCTACCGGCGCCGCATATTCTCATCGGAAAAGCAGCGTTGCGTCCACGCAGCTCCCAGGTGATGATGCACCCGGTGGATGATATCACGGAGATGACAACCTGTGAGCTCCACGTGAAGGTCGTCAATATAACCATCAATGCGGCGGTCGGCTATGTCTTACCAATTGGCAACGAACCAACTCAGCATAGTCTTCCGGTTCCATGGGGCTACGTTGTTGTTGGGGTCGATGAAGTTGTCAACGGATTCGAGCGGGTGAAACTTGAATTCCCTGAAGGTGAAGACGGAGAGGTGACTGAACTCGGAGAAGCCAAGAAATTGACCGTTCTATGGCTAAAGGAATGCATTTTGCTTCCAAATCGGACGGCAAGGCCATCGACTCCTCACCATTCTCCAGCGCGGTCGTCTCCGCCATGCATGACGTCTCTAGCGCGGTCGCCTACGCCGTGCACCTCTCCAGCGCGGTCGCCTATGCTGCTGTGTCAGCCTTCTCCGCCCACTAAGTTTCTTCCGAAACATAAAATATCACCCAAACGTAAATGGTCACCCCTCCCGAAGTTACCAAAGAAGTTACCCAAGTTACCTTACGACTATACTCCTGAGCAAACCCAGGATATCGCAAGGGACGAATACGAGGTGTGGAAATCGAAGCGAAAGGAGCAGAAAAAGGCAGATTTGCCAGAGACCGAAGAAGATGTAGAACGAGCGTTGAAAATGGTGAAGACTCTTCATCAACCCGAGCCGAGTCTTTCATCTTACTATGACCTCTCTATTCTGAAGTCACACCAGGAAATGCTGCGGTCGACGAAGAGTAGTAACGCAAGCGCGAAAAGGGGGAAATCAGTTGCCCAGCTCGGAGAGCAGAAAAAACAATCCATCTCCCCGCTCAAAGAGATTCCCAATACCCAGGTGGGGCCGAGCACTAATGCTGACGAGCAAATTGATCCGGAGTTTATAGAACTGTACGGAGAAAGGGCAGCTGCTACGGGTTTGTCTATTCCTGAGTATATGCAAACAGTAGACTACTTCCCTGAAACTGAATGTGCATACAAATACCACCACGGGAATCCTCTCGTCAATCCCGAGGAGGTAAATGATCTACCAACCGAAATGAAAGAGTGCATAATTGGTATATGGAAGCCGCTGCGAAATCTCAGGACTGGATATGTCTCGCAGTTAAAGACGAGCACTACGGGTATGGAGATGGAATGGTTCTGATTCAATTTTCCGAATTGTTTCAGTTATTCCAGCAGCAGACCCTCGACAAATCTATCGTTAGTGCCTATTGACTGTAAGTACTTATCTGTCTAATTAAGTCTCTAGCTAGCTCACCTCGTTCATTGCATATTCATATATATATATAGTACACTCATTATATTATAATTGCAGAATGAAGATTCTCGAATGCAAAAGAGGACAAATCTATGATATTGAGTTCATTGACCCACATTTTGTTAATCGTAAGACTCTTGAGCTATCACCGAAGGATACAGAAGATAATATTCTGAGGGAAATAAGGTTTCAACAACACCGACGGGAAATACTATTTCCTTACAACTTCGGGTGAGTGTTACTGTGTTGTACACATTCTGTTTTGCTTACTCGATGTTCAATGTATAATTGATGAGTTCCGCGTACGCAACTTCCACTATATTCTGCTAATCTTCCAAGTTGGCAAAGGAAAATTACTGGTAATGGACCCAAAACGTAAACCCCTAGCGACGTGGGCGCCCATGCAGGAAATGATCCAGCGGTAATTTCAGTCTTTATATATGGCACTATATCGACTACTTTGTTTCATTTTCGGATATCAAGTAATTACTAAGTCTTTTTATTCTTTTTCTTTCCCGGGCAACGTTTGGAAGAGGTTCACAAAAAAGTCCAGGGGTGAATGGAAATCAGAGCTTACATTTGATATTGGGGAAGTAAGTACTACTATCTAGATACGCGCATCTCCTTGATTCTAGTATCGATACCATTATCATGGCTGGTTGATTATTATTTTGATTGAAACCATGTTCTCGTAAAGTGCTTGGAACAGGGAGACGGGAATCACTTGTGTGGATACTACGTCTGCGAGTTCATTCGTCAGACGACCTGTCCCAAGGGCACAGATTTAAACCACCTTCATGTACGTCAGTCGTCAATTTTTCTTATTACCATCTATTTTAGTTACTTAGTTTCATTAATATATATTTACCACTCTTCTTTATATTAGATCGAACGGCTCCGGGACGGTCATCTACCAAGGGAGCGCATACGAGCAATTCAGGATGAAATTGCGGGCTTCTTAGATGAAGACGTCCTAAATGTAAATGGAGAGTACTATAGCGCCGGTTGGAAATGAATTTGATTTTGTAATTCATTCCGTCGGTCATGTAATATGCTCGATATACTTAGCTTCTGTAATATATAAGTGTTTCTTCTTTTGCTATATATATGTATTACTTATTCACTCGTGGGATCCAGGAGGTCCGGGGACGGGCCACCGAGGCTCCTCTCTTCTTGTGGGATCCGGGAGGTCCGGGGAAGCGCCACCGGGCTCCTCTCTTCTCCCGGGATTCGGGAGGTCCAGGGAGGGGCCACCAAGGCTCCTTATCAGTGTATGGTGACAGGGGTTTCGTAAAATTGAATTGATCGCAAAACAGAAAAATAAAAAGAAAAACAATAAAGAGAAAAAAACTCGGCCGCGGCAGAGAAAATGGAAAAAGTGCTGCCGCGGCAGAGTAGTCATTCATCCCAGTTCGTGTTAAGAACCAGGACGAATGCGCCTGCCCAGGTTCGCCACGTGTTCAGCCCCATTTGTCCCGGGTCCTGGCACAACCGGGACCAATGGGGGAGGGCCATTTGTCCCGGCTGGCCCATCCCGGTTGCACAACCAGGACAAATAGTCCTTACGAACCGGGACTAATGCCCCAGTTTGCACTAGTGCCTTGTGAGCTGCTATTTTCATCTATGTTCTGTACATGCTTTTCGTCTGCTATTTTCAGCCATGTTTACTTACATGTCTGTCATGTGATGTTTTTCATTTATGTTCCTTACAAGCTTGTCATGCGTGCTCAATTGCTTGTCATCTTCTATTTGCATCTTTGTTATGTACAAGCTTGTCATGATATCAATGTTCCTTACAAGCTAGTTCAGCTTCTATTTCATCTAAAGCTTTTACATGCTTTATAGGAAGAAATGCAATATCATATGCTAGAACGTACTTCAGTAGATGGCGCTGTCAAGGAACCTATTTCTGCATCGAAGCTATCGCTGCCATGCAGACCACGAACCGTGTAAAGTCTTCGTTCCTTAATACCATAGGTGGGGTCACAACCAGTGCAAGAGCAACAAAGTCTCAGCTTCACCTTCAACTTGATTCTAAGAGTAAACAGAGAAAGGACCTGCAGTCTGTAGTTGATGAGTTGAAGCAGGCCAATGAACAAGCTGATGCAGATAGGATGAAGCATCGACAAGACAAGAATTGCTGCGTATGACGGAGGAACACAAAGGTATGCAGAACAGTCAATAAATGTACAAAACCCTTATTGGTGGCACGTTGGCTCAAGTTCATCCGAGATATGGAACTGGGTAGTCCTTTGTGAAACCGCTTGTTGTCTGTTGAACTGTATTAGACTGCCTTTGCTGGCGAGCTATGTTGTGACTTTATTCGGAATTTATGTATTTGTTGTGTTTGCTTTCATGTGAAAACTAGTATAGTATTTTCCATGCTTATGAATACGAGGACATGTGGTACTATATGGTAGGTCCATGAGGCGGCACCTTATTAGATGGAAATCGCGACGAAATAAACACGTCACGGAAACGTTTCGACGTGGACATGCCGTGTTGGTACACGTCCTAGCTCATGATTCGCGACGTCTTACGACGAACTAAAACGTTGCACCGTCGGTCAATGTTATAAATTCGTCGGGAATAAGCGTATACGTGGAACATTATGAGAGCGACACGTGGCACCTTATACTGCTTGTACCCGCGACGAGAAAATAAACGTCGCACATATTATGGCGTCATTGATGGAGGTAATGCTAGTTCCAATCGCGACGTTTTTAAAATTTCAAGAAGATGATGACGTCAGGAACGGTGAAAGTGACATCAGGTACGGGTAACAGGAAAACGATGCCACGTGTACACACATTGCGACGAAAAAAAACGTCGCTCCTTGTTGGGCCTTGTGCTGGGCCGGCTAGTAGCTCGCGACATATTAGTGTTCATTTAATCGTCGCAGAATCATCCGTGACAGTCGATCAGGAACGTTCTCACTCAGTCGCGTAAACCGTCGCGGATTGCCCTTAGCGGCGGTTTGGAGCCCATCCGCAACGGTATTGAAACATCACATACCGCGCGAAATCTGGTAGTGCAAAGTGTTAGCTAGACCTAGAGCAACATATCAGTAGAACATAATTGCTCTTCTCTTTAACTCTGTTGACCGAACAGGGGTGGTGGAAGCGAGCACGAATGGTCCATTCTGGGTGGACGACCCCTCGTTGTTACTCTTCTTGCTCTTTTAAATATCATCGGCCTTCATTGAGAAGTAGTTACAATCATGACCACAATCTTCAGACTTGCAGCAATTCTACAACAAGTATATAATTAATTACGTCCAATCAGAGTCTAATATGTATAATCGATGGAACTAGATAAAATCAATGGTCTACAAGAGTGGGTAGGGAACTAGAGATTGACATAGATTTGGATAAATCGAAAGGATATGGAATGATATCGTCGGACAAACAGTGGGTACGGATTGACCTAGATTTGGATCAGTCGGAAGGGTTCGAGATAGGACGCATCGGTGGAGCTTACCAGGAAGTACAAACCGGCGGTCTGTCCATCGGTGGGGACGGGAAAAGCCAGGGAGGAATGGAAGGTCATCGGTGAGGAAGCCAGTGTTGTCCGCCGCCGTAGAAGGAGTACGGAACGTCTAGGGGTTATGTGCAGAGTGGTCTATTTTAGGGGTGTATGGGGAGAGTAATGGGAGAGGAGTACAAAATAAAATAACACCACAAATAAAAGACTAAAAACTGGAGAACTACATTTTTTGGGGGTTTAATAAAGAGAAAACAAGACTAAACAAAAGTAAACCAAGAAAGAACAAAACAAAAGAAAGAGAGTGGAAGTGTGAGACTCCCCTTGCAGTCAGCTTGAAGTCCCCGGCAACGGCACCAGAAAAGTACTTGATGCTGACGTGATCACACGCTCGTTGGGAGACCCCAAGTGGAAGGTATGATGTAGTCTAGCAAAAAAAATTCCCCAATTAAGGAACCAGGGTTTATCAAACAAGTAGGACTTCGTACTCTTTAAGAAGCTTTGTTGTTGCATGAACCTACACACAAACACAAGCTCTCTCTTACCCCAACTTTCTGGAAGGTTGTCAATCTTCCGGTCATGCTTAAAACTAGAGAATTAAACGTATAGAGTCTTGAAAATTAATGAAAGTAAATAAAGAACAACAAGGAAACGATTATGAAAGTGCTTGAAAGAATTTTGCAAATACAAGGAAAATAGGACCGGAGGCCATAGGTTCACTTGTAGTGTCTCTCCATAGAAAACAAACATGCTGGGTGAACAAATTACAGCTGGGCAACACAAATTACAGCTGGGCAACTGATAAATCATGAACGTATAACAATAGTATTATGACGAGATACAGTTCACGGGTTGTAACTTTATAGGCATTACGTCAAGGCATATGGACCGCTATCCAACATGCATCCATATCTAAAAGTCTACCTCAAAATAGTTATCCAATAAATCTCTCTAGTATTAAGTTGCAGCAACGAAGTGATTGCTTTGTGTGCAACAGATAAATGCATTAAGAACAATCCGCAATGTAAGCAGTGATCCTCGTTCGTAGACAAGAGTAATGCTATTTTCTCCCTAGTAGCAACAGCACGTCCCCCATCCGTCACGTTTTTGTCACTCGAGCACAGATGTAAGGGAGGCATGAACCTACCATCTAGAATATAAAACCCTCTATTGGATTAGAAAACAATTACGTGGCCAAGGTAATGATAAACACCGGAGAGCATTGCAAGACAAGATAAAAACTCTCTACGAATATAAGTGAAGCATTTCACATTGACAGGAATAAAATAATCATAATCTCATGGTTACTCGAATCCCAACAAACACAACATGCACAATTACATAACGGTGGTCTCGATCATGTGTGGAACCTCACGAGACTCTAAACATGGAGGCATAGGGGAGAGAACAACCATCTAGCTACTGCTATGGACCCGTAGTCCCAAGATGAACTACTCATGCATCTCTACGGAGGCGATCGTGGCGATTTAGAAGCCTCCGATGACGATTCCCCTCTCCAGCAGGGTGCCGGAACAGGACTACAGAAGCCCTAGATTGGACTTTCGAGGTGACGGCGCCTCTCTGCATGTTTTGTGGAAAATACCTACGCCCGCGATAACATCCCCCTCGAGGCAACGAGAGGCCCCCAGGGGTTCCCAGGGGCCCACCAGGCGCGACCTACGGTGAGGCTGCGCCCGGTACCCCCTAGAGGCCCCCTGGATCCCCTTCGGCTCTTTTTTGGACTCCTCCTTCGTTCCGGGTATAAAAGGATCTCCGTGGATTTTCAGCAATTTCCAAGAATATTTATTTAAGAACATTTCTGAAATAGAAAAACAATAGAAACCAACAACTGGCCTTGGGTATCTCATTAATAGGTTAGTGAATGAAAACATCCGGAAAACGATAGAAAACATGTGGAGAACTATAGGTATTGGAGCATAAAAAATTATAGATACATTTGCAACGTATCACCCACTGGTTGAACCCCCCCCCCCCCCTTTCATCTCGGTTTTTTAGGGCCATTTGTCCTGGTCGCCCAACTGGGATGGGGAAGCCGGAACAAATGCCACCCCCATTCATCCCGGTTGTGTTAAGAACCGGGATGAATGGGTCGTCCTCGTGGCTGCTGCAGGCAAGCCCCTGGCCAGGACCATTCGTCCCGGTTCGTAAACAGAACCGGGATGAATACCGCCATAGTGGGAGGCTGCCCCCACTGACCGGGAAGCGAGTGTGACACTATCTTTCTCACTCACACGGGGGGGGGGTCCTCAGCCACCATGATTTTCTATTGTATTCCATTTTATTAGAATATACAAGTATATATGGTGATCGCATTAGAATATACTTGAAGAATATACAAGTAAGTACGCACCATGACTCGAATATACAAGTAAGGAGTAAAGAATATACAAGTCGGTACTCTTTCCCATAAGTACTCGAATACACCACCACATGCACCATGACTCTTATATACAGGTAAGTACTATGCATCTAAGAATTCGAATCTCAAGTTCATCCAAATACTGCTGAAAGAGTAATAGTATTCTCCTCCTGGCTTTAGGACCTCTGCATCTAAGAATCCGCAAATTTCCTCTTGAATTGCTCGTATGCGATCCCTTGGTAGAAGACTGTCCCGCAGCCGTTCGATCTAATATAAAGAAGAGCGGTCAATATATAAGGTACTGTCAATAGATGGTAATAAGATAAGAGTGATGGTTGACGTACACGGAGTTTGTCTAAATCTTTGCCCTTGTCGCAGGTCGTCTGACGAATGAAATCACAGACATAGTATCTACATAAATGATTCCTGTCTCCCTGGTCCAAGCACTTTACAAGAACATGGTTTCAATCAAAATAATAATCAAACATTATAATGGTATTGAAACTAGAATCATGGAGATGCGTGGATCTAGCTAGTAGTACTTACTTGCAGATGTTAAAATGTAAGCTTATCCTTCCATTCACCCCTAGCCTTTCTCGTGAACCGTTTCCAAGCGCTGCCCGACAAAGAAAATGAACAAAGCGAGTTATCATAAAATGAACAAAAATTGTCGATATAGTGTCATAAAGATTGAAATTACCGCTGGATCAGTTGTAACATGTTGTCCCACAGCTCAAGGGGTTTATGTTTCGAGTCCATTACCAGTACTTTTCCTTTGTCAGATTCAAATATTAGCAGAATATAGTGGAAACTGCGCAAACATAACTCATCAGTTATACACTTATCATCGAGTAAGGAAAATAGAATGTTTACAAGACAATAACACTCACTTCAAGTTGTAAGGAAAAGGTATTTCCCTCTTGGTTTCGTGAAACTTAACGCCATCACAATTGAATCTTCTGTCTCCTTGGGTTTTGTGATAAGAGCTTTTTCGTTAACCCAACATGGGTCAATGAACCCAATGTCATATATTTGTCCTCTTTTGCATTCGAAAATATTCATTCTGCAATTAGAAAATAGCGAGTCTTATTGTAAATGCAATGAATGAGGTGAGCTAGCTAGCGACTTAATTACAGAAATAAATACCTACAGACAATAGGCACTGAGGATAGATTTGTCGAGGGCCTTTTGCTGAAATAGCTGAAATAATTCTTCAAACTGAATCAGAATAATCCTATCTCCATACCCGTGATGGTCGTTTGTAACTCCCATCGCTATCCAGTCATTAGATTCCTTCGAGGCTTCCATGTACCAATTATGCACTGTTCGCATTTTTGTTGGTAGATTTTTTTCCTCCCCAGGTCTGACTAAAGGATGCCCGTACCGGTATTTGTACGCTAATTAAGAAGGGAGAAGCATGTTTCTAAGGTCTGGACATATTGCGGAATGGACATACCCGCAGCAGAGGCCGCTGGTCCGTTGCTGGTCCTCCCGTGCTTCTGGCGTATCTTTTGACTTCCCATACACACCCAGGAAGCATAGCAGGCTGACGCAGAGATTCTTTGTCACGTGCATCACGTCGACTGAACAGCAAACCTCTAGAACTTTCCAATAGGGTAGCTCCCAAAATATAGATTTCTTCTTCTACATGGGTGCGCGTTTATCAGGCCCGTTCGGAACAGGTTGGCTACCATCACCCTTCCCAAATATTACTTTTAGGTCCATGATCATATCGAATAAATCATTACCACTACGGAGGTCAGGCTTCTTCCGGTTATCTGCCTCACCTCTGAAATGCTTCCCTCCTTTCTTTCTTACGGGATGCTTGATTGGAACAAATCTACGATGCCCTAGGTATACAATCTTTTTACATTTATCCAAATAAACACTGTCAGTCTTATCTAAACAGTGTGTGCATGCATTGTATCCCTTGTTTGTATGTCCGGAAATGTTACTAAGATGTCGCACCCTGATTTCTAGGGGATACTCATCGGGCCGAACTGGATAGCAGATGCTTGGATTATGGGGCATAACTGCTCCCACGTCCCAGCTTCCTGGTAGGCCTGCGCTTATGCGCGACAACACAAGCCCTGCTATTCCATCGTCGATGTAAACTATCCACTAGAGATCAAAGGCACTACTGTCGACGTACTTCATACCAATCACACATGGTACGTCAACAGCGTTAAACGAATGATAATCACAACATATCTCTACGACACAAAAGGTTGAAATAAGTTGCAAATAGCTCTCATTAGAGCAGAGATAGCAAATACAATCATTCAGAGGACACATGTCCCAACAATACATCAGTACATCACAGCGGAAGCATTCAACATGTCTGAGTACAGACAAGAACCAAATAGGCCTAGAGGCCGGAACGAAAAGACTGAGCCCATCCACGAAGTCTCGGATCCTGCCGGGTCCGCTATCTACTCGTCAGCAGTCTCGTCATACTCCACGTAGTAGCCACCATGTAGATCATCGGAAACGTAGGTCTGCGGAAACCACAGCCCCAAAGGGGTCAGTACATAAACGTACTGGCAAGCAAGACTCACAGTTCACCAAAGTGTAACCCGTCAACACCAAGCACAGATGCTTTGGGTTCAACGGAAGGAAGGGGAATATAAAAGATGCTGCAACTGGCTGCACTAACCAACTACAGAGATTTCTACCACTTCCGGCTAACAGAAAGGAGATAAGATCGAGGATTGTAACCAATGAAAGATAACTTCAACAAACCCATCCTGGACCTCGCCCCTTATCCGAAGAAGCAATCCGAGGATAACTCACAGTTGGATTAATGATGGTTCAGTTATTGTGTCAATAAGCCTTAGTAGTCAAGTTGTTAATCATTGGGTGTAAGGTTGTTAATCATTAGGTTTAAGTTGTCCTGAGTACTTGTTAGCCAGTACTTTCACCAAGTAATCCATAACCGCGGAAAACACGGCTTCTCGAGAAGATTATCCCTGCAGGGTTGCACCAATTTAAAATATTCAAAACAGTAAACAAATTTTATATATTTGGATAGAACATTTAATTTGGGTTGGAAAACATATTTAAAATGTTGAAATTGGAGTTAATATGATTTTATTATGCAATTTAGAAGATATAGGGCAAATCTGCCATTTTTATGGATCTAGGGACTTAGAAATAATTATTTCAGGGGTCTAGATTAGATACCAGGGGCCTATTGGTGATTTCTAGGAAGTTCCAGTACCAAGGCATTGCAAAATAAAAAGGGGTTTTAATTCTGCAGGGGGTGGGATTTGATCCCCCCACCTCCTGATTCCTGCGCTGAGGAACCAACCAGTAGGGTGGTGGATCGAGTTGTGATACAGAGGGAGCAGCGGTGAGGATAAGGCTCACGAAATTTGCACTGAACAATTCAGAATAAAGGGAAAAAGGTGTGGTTGGGGGGATTCGACCCCGCGACCTCGGGCTTGCGCGCACGGTTCTGGAACCAGATGGGCTGATATGCGGCTTGTTGAAGGAAGAGAACGTGGGGGGTTTTGAGGTGTGGCTGCGGATGGTTTTTTCCTTAACTGAATCTGCACGTGAACCTGAACATGGCGGGCAGATGCGGACCAAACGTCGATGGCCGTGAGGTGACGGCGCGATACACCGCGGCTCGGGCCGGCGAGCGGCCGTGGGCGTGCGGCCAGCGTGCGGGTGGCCACGAGGGCAGAGAGGAGGGGGAGCGGAAGGAAGGGGGACGAGGCCACCTGCCATGGTTCCTGTCGAGGTGCTGCAGCGACGCGCCACTGCCGGCGACGGCGCGGTCCACTCCATGGCTACCAGCAAGCGGCGAGGGGGGCGTTGAGGTCCAGGGACGCGGCGGTTCCATTCCCGCTGCAACCAGCCCCCGAAGATGACCACGGCCACCGCCGTTTCACCGTGAACTTGCGGCCATGGAGGCTTGGTGGCGTTCAGAAGAGGAAAAAGTTCAGAGGAGGGGTTCGTGGGGAAGGGAGTGGCGGCGGAAGGAAGAGAGAGGAGAAGGGGGGCAGCCTAGGGTTAGGGGAACCCTAGGGGCTAGATATATGGAGGAGGGAGCAGGTGAGGATCGATTGGGGGGAGGAAAAGGGTGACAGGGACGTGTTCGTCCCTTCTCTGTACGGACAGAGGTTGGGGATGACCCTCCCGAAGGGGTAACGGGCCAAAGGTAAGTGGGCTTGGGGGGGAAGGAAATGAAAAAGGGCTGGGCCAGAATAGAAAAGATGGCTGGGGGGAGAAAGAGAAAAAGGGGTGGGCTTGCCCTCTCCTTTGGCTATTTTATTTTATTTTGTTTATATTTTTTTTTGTAGATTGCTTTGGAAGAAAAAGTTAAGGTTTTAGTTAGTAAAAATTACAGAAATTTTAGTTTAGCCTTGTTATGTAATTAGAAACCATTTTCCAAGAGTAGATTCCAAAATTTTGAGATTTAAAAATGAGGTTTGTTTGAATCCAAAATTGGGAAATTTTAATATTAATGAACCATTAAGAAAATAAGCATGTTTATAGGGTAGCCCCTATGAAATAAAAGATTAAAATTAGTTGATTGAATTCATAAGTTCAAATTGGTTCTGTTTGATGCATTTGATTTGAAATTGAAAGTGATTTGGGATTTGATTGATTGAATAAAACAACAATTTCAATATGTGAACATTATGGAAGAAAAGAAAACAATTTGGTTGTTTTTATTTGAAATAACATTTTGGAAATTGTAACATCACAAGGATGAAACAAAGGGTTTGAATTTGGTTTGAAATTCAAATAGAAAACAAAGGAAAACAAATGAAAAACAGTTGGAAAACAACTGAAAACAGAGGAAAACAATGGAAAACAAACAAAACAAATGCAACCAACATGATGCCATGATGCAAAACATAAAATAACAGATAGCAAACATTCTAAAGGCTATTTTTCAGACTTGGGATGTTACAAAACGCCCCCCCTTGAAGGAATCGCGCCCCGAGATTCCTACTGAGAAAAGAAAAGGTCCGGAAACTTTTTGGGTAGACGTCAGGGAATTTGGAAACCACCGGAACAATATTAGTAGAGGTATAGGTTTTGTATGGAGGATGTATGGCTGGGTAGAATTTGATTCATTTGGAGAGTAGATTATCTGTAATAAAGGTGGAACAGAGTTATTGACATCAATGGAACACCAAGGATGACATCAATGTCAGAATCAGCAACATGAGAGTAACGAGGAATATGTGGCCTCTCATTAGAATTGGATTGTTCTTACTTATGTTGGAAGTCAACATTTGAGATTCCGGAGAGTGAACAGAGATTTGATTGCTTAGTGAAACCAGAATTTGGGTGTATGTTGTGGAAAAGATTGTTGACACAAGGAATGTGATTCTCCGGTATGAAATAACACTTTAGTTGGAAAAGAGTTTACGAGGAAGTTTTGATTAGACGCCGGTAGAAGAATTGAATTGGAAAACAACAACAAGATTTCAACGGACGAAAAGGATGTTGAGAAGAACAGGATAACAACATCGGGGAAAACGAGAACAAAACTCCTGAGGTATTACGGAAAACCCATCCGGGCTTCTAAAGGATCAATATCTACTGCTTAAGGAATAGAGGATCTGCTTCCGGGGCTTACACGCCTCCGTTCTCAATCATGAGTAGGCAACATGATAAATCATGTCACAACCACCTCCATTCCTATGGTCTGTAGATATAACCATCCTAGAGAAAACCAGAATTCGTGAAATCCTAACTTGAAAGTTTAGATGAGAAGGGAAAATCAACGTTGCACTTCCTTACCAGAAAAGGGTGGGTGGGTGGGGAAAGAAGAAAAATGGCAGAATTCCTACTCTCACGTTTCATTTTTCCTATATAGCTACAAAATAGTTTTCTAGACTCAACTGCGACCAGTAAAAAGGGATCCTACAGGCAGACAGGCTCTGATACCATTTGTCGCACCCTGATTTCTAGGGGATACTCATCGGGCCGAACTGGATAGCAGATGCTTGGATTATGGGGCATAACTGCTCCACGTCCCAGTCCTGGTAGCTGGTACGCTGCGCTGCGCGACAACACAAGCCCTGCTATTCCATCGTCGATGTAAACTATCCACTAGAGATCAAAGGCACTACTGTCGACGTACTTCATACCAATCACACATGGTACGTCAACAGCGTTAAACGAATGATAATCACAACATATCTCTACGACACAAAAGGTTGAAATAAGTTGCAAATAGCTCTCATTAGAGCAGAGATAGCAAATACAATCATTCAGAGGACACATGTCCCAACAATACATCAGTACATCACAGCGGAAGCATTCAACATGTCTGAGTACAGACAAGAACCAAATAGGCCTAAGAGGCCGGAAACGAAAAGACTGAGCCCATCCACGAAGTCTCGGATCCTGCCCGGGTCCGCTATCTACTCGTCAGCAGTCTCGTCATACTCCACGTAGTAGCCACCATGTAGATCATCGGAAACGTAGGTCTGCGGAAACCACAGCCCCAAAGGGGTCAGTACATAAACGTACTGGCAGCAAGACTCACAGTTCACCAAAGTAACCCGTCAACACCAAGCACAGATGCTTTGGGTTCAACGGGAGGAAGGGGAATATAAAAGATGCTGCAACTGGCTGCACTAACCAACTACAGAGATTTCTACCACTTCCGGCTAACAGAAAGGAGATAAGATCGAGGATTGTAACCAACTGAAAGATAACTTCAAACAAACCCATCCTGGACCTCGCCCCTTATCCGAAGAAGCAATCCGAGGATAACTCACACAGTTGGATTAATGATGGTTCAGATTATTGTGTCAATAAGCCTATTAGTAGTCAAGTTGTTAATCATTGGGTGTAAGGTTAATTAGTTTAAGTTGTCTGAGTACTTGTTAGCCAGTACTTTCACCAAGTAATCCATAACCGCGGAAAACACGGCTTCTCGAGAAGATTATCCCTGCAGGGTTGCACCAATTTAAAATATTCAAAACAGTAAACAAATTTTATATTTGGATAGAACATTTAATTTGGGTTGGAAAACATATTTAAAATGTTGTAATTGGAGTTAAAATGATTTTATTATGCAATTTAGAAGATATAGGGCAAATCTGCCATTTTTATGGATCTAGGGACTTAGAAATAATTATTTCAGGGGTCTAGATTAGATACCAGGGGCCTATTGGTGATTTCTAGGAAGTTCCAGTACCAAGGCATTGCAAAATAAAAAGGGGTTTTAATTCTGCAGGGGGTGGGATTTGATCCCCCCACCTCCTGATTCCTGCGCTGAGGAACCAACCAGTAGGGTGGTGGATCGAGTTGTGATACAGAGGGAGCAGCGGTGAGGATAAGGCTCACGAAATTTGCACTGAACAATTCAGAATAAAGGGAAAAAGGTGTGGTTGGGGGGATTCGACCCCGCGACCTCGGGCTTGCGCGCACGGTTCTGGAACCAGATGGGCTGATCTGCGGCTTGTTGAAGGAAGAGAACGTGGGGGGGTTTTGAGGTGTGGCCTGCGGATGGTTTTTTCCTTAACTGAATCTGCACGTGAACCTGAACATGGCGGGCAGATGCGGACCAAACGTCGATGGCCGTGAGGTGACGGCGCGATACACCGCGGCTCGGGCCGGCGAGCGGCCGTGGGCGTGCGGCCAGCGTGCGGGTGGCCACGAGGGCAGAGAGGAGGGGGAGCGGAAGGAAGGGGGACGAGGCGCACCTGCCATGGTTCCTGTCGAGGTGCTGCAGCGACGCGCCACTGCCGGCGACGGCGCGGTCCACTCCATGGCTACCAGCAAGCGGCGAGGGGGGCGCTGAGGTCCAGGGGACGCGGCGGTTCCATTCCCGCTGCAACCAGCCCCCGAAGATGACCACGGCCACCGCCGTTTCACCGTGAACTTGCGGCCATGGAGGCTTGGTGGCGTTCAGAAGAAGGAAAAAGTTCAGAGGAGGGGTTCGTGGGGAAGGGAGTGGCGGCGGAAGGAAGAGAGGGAGAAGGGGGCAGCCTAGGGTTAGGGGAACCCTAGGGGCTAGATATATGGAGGAGGGAGCAGGTGAGGATCGATTGGGGGGGAGGAAAAAGGGTGACAGGGACGTGTTCGTCCCCTTCTCTGTACGGACAGAGGTAGGGGATGACCCTCCCGAAGGGGTAACGGGCCAAAGGTAAGTGGGCTTGGGGGGGAAGGAAATGAAAAAGGGCTGGGCCAGAATAGAAAAGATGGGCTGGGGGAGAAAGAGAAAAAGGGGTGGGCTGCCCTCTCCTTTGGCTATTTTATTTTATTTTGTTTTATATTTTTTTTTGTAGATTGCTTTTGGAAGAAAAAGTTAAGGTTTTAGTTAGTAAAAATTACAGAAATTTTAGTTTAGCCTTGTTATGTAATTAGAAACCATTTTCCAAGAGTAGATTCCAAAATTTTGAGATTTAAAAATGAGGTTTGTATTTGAATCCAAAATTGGGAAATTTTAATATTAATGAACCATTAAGAAAAGAAGCATGTTTATAGGGTAGCCCCTATGAAATAAAAGATTAAAATTAGTTGATTGAATTCATAAGTTCAAATTGGTTCTGTTTGATGCATTTGATTTGAAATTGAAAGTGATTTGGGATTTGATTGATTGAATAAAACCAACAATTTCATAGGTGAACATTATGGAAGAAAAGAAAACAATTTGGTTGTTTTTATTTGAAATAACATTTTGGAAATTGTAACATCACAAGGATGAAACAAAGGGTTTGAATTTTGGTTTGAAATTCAAATAGAAAACAAAGGAAAACAAATGAAAACAGTTGGAAAACAACTGAAAAACAGAGGAAAACAAATGGAAAACAAACAAAACAAATGCAACCAACATGATGCCATGATGCAAAACATAAAATAACAGATAGCAAACATTCTAAAGGCTATTTTTCAGACTTGGGATGTTACATAAGAGCAGGCCAATCATTGATGGTTACGAAAAGCAACGCCCGTAGGTCAAATGGCTTTTGTTCGTTCTCATCTGTAACATCCCAAGTATGAAAACAACCCCTAGAATGTTTGTTTTCTTGTTTTATTTATGTTTTGCATCATGACATCATCATTGCATTTGTTTTGGCATTTGTTTTCCAATTGTTTTCATCTGTTTTCCTTTGTTTTCCCATTTGAAATTCAAACAATATTCAAATGTTTTGTTTCGTACTTGCTCTGTTACAATTTTCCAAATAAAAAGTTCAAATCAAAACATCAATTGTTTCCATTAAACTTTAAAGTTCAAACTATCAAATGGTTCTTTCAATAATTCACTTAATTCAATTTGCATTCAAATTCAAATAAAATACAAACACCAACCATTTTGAAATTATGGAAATTACAAATCACTCCAATCATTTGTTTCAAATAAACATGAATTTAAAAAAAAAGCTTTTAAATTGCTTAAGTTTCAATCAATCACTTAATTCAAATATTCAATTAAATTCAATTATTTTCCAAACAGCAACATAAATTAAAAATTTTGGGAAACAAAAGGTTGCACATTGCTTTTTTTATAATAAATAACTCATACATTTTTTCCAAATTTTTCTACCCCAAAAACCCTACCCTTTTCTTCCTATTTCTTTTCAGCAAAAAAAAACAGAATCAAAAAATAAAAAAGAACACAGGGGAGAGGGCAGGCAGTGGGCTGAGCCCAGCCCACCATCCCTGCCAGCCCGCTACCCCTTCTCCCCCACCTCCGTACGATCGCACGTCAGCAATGGAGGAAAACGACAGCGTTTTCCCCCACAGCTCCAACCCACCCCCCTCCTTATCTAACCCCCAAGGGGCAAACCCTAACCCTAACCCGCACCCCTTCCCTCTTTCTCCCACCTCCGCTGCCACAGTTGGGGAGGGGCGCCGTCGTTTTTCTTCCGCGGCCGGTTGCCGCTCGCCGAGCTCGCGGCCGTTGCCTCCGTACACCTCCGGCCACGCTGAGGCCATCCGTGCGAAGAGGGTGAGTCCCTCGACCCATTCCCGCTATTGCCTGCTTGATTCCGTGCAGTAGACGCCGCGAATTTCCGGCCGTGGTTTCAGTTACTGCCTCTGTTCGTCGTTGGTTTCCGTCAGAGTCCAATGTCTGAACTTTTTGCGTTCAGTTCAGTTAACGCCGAATAGTAAGTTCAAAACCCCACAGCCCCGTATTCAGCAAACCAGCCGCAGCAGCCCAGTGGTTGCGCTCGCTGCGCGCGCACCAGGAGCTCGCGGGTTCGAATCCTGCCCCCCCCCCTTTTTTGGTTTCTTTTCCAATTTGTTTCAGTAGCCGCATCTGAAGCATTTCCTCCCACCATCCCCTAACCTGACAAGGATTCGCAGCTTAGCGCACTGGTTGCACTCGCTGCGCGCTCACAGGAGGTCGTGGGTTCGATTCCTTCCCAGCGTGCATAAAACCACACTTTTTATTTCTTTTTTTTAGTTACAGAAACTTGTCAGATTCACAGACTACTCCCTGTAATGTTTTTCCTAAGTCCCTGGCTGCTATTTAAATTGGCAGATTACACCCTAATCTTGGAAATTGCATAAATAATTCATTACAACTCCAAATTAAACATTTTAAATATGTTTTTCATACCCAATTGAATTCTCTACCCAAATATAAATTTTGTTTACTGTTTTGAATATTTCAAATTGGTGAAATATTTGAATCCTTGTTGAATTCATTTAATTTTGCAAAATTCATAACTTGAGCATAAAAATTCCAAACTCAACAAATAAAATATGTTTTCCATCCCATTTTTCATGTACTTTGCAAATATAAACTTTATGTTCCGTTTTGAATAATTAAAATTGGTTAAATAATTTAAACCTTGTTTAAATCATTTAAATTTGCTAAATTCATAACTTGCTCAAATTAAATTATTTTTGAACATATAAAATATGTTTTCAAACCAGAAAAACATAATATTTTCAAATATGAATTTTATTTAATGCTTTGAACAAATAAAATTCAAATAATATTATTACTTGATTTAAATTCATTTAAATCTTGTTTAAACTTGTTTAATTCATAAGTAATTTATTCTAAATCCTTTTTCAACAAGTGAAACATGTATTCCACCTAAAATTATGTGCTCTTTCCAAATATGAATTTTGTTATCTATTTTTGAACAATTAAAATTGGTGAAAACAACAAATGCTGGTGTAACTCCTTTAAGAAGCAAATTTTCATAGCTTAATAAATAAAATTTCAAACTTGGTAAACTTCATTTCAATTTGAACCTATTGTTGTTTTCTTTCTGTTTTCCTCATCCATGCATCATGCTAATCCACTTTCACCTGTGGATTAGTTGTAGAACAATTATTTCAACCTTAACTCGTGGGCTTTCCATATGCAATCCAAATTGCATATGGGTCCATTTAATATTGTTACCATGTTAACTAGCTTACCTTTGATGCATCAATTAATTTTCCATGCATCATCCCATGATTGTGCATTATGCCATGTTATTGATTGTTTGTCTCTCTGCGTTGTTTGTTTGCTTCTTCTCGAATAGACGACGTTGAGACAGACGAGGTTTACGACACTACTTCTGAGGAGTTAGCTCAGTACCAGGCTGCTGAGTTTGCAGGCAAGTATTCACTCACATGAACCATTGTGTTCCTTTCCACACTGGATACCGATACTTTCCGTTGTCTATCCTGCTAGCCTTATGAATCGTTGCTTGTTTTCCGATCCTATCACATGTTATCCTTTAACCCTGATATAGCCTCACCTCCACACCTAAAACCCCGTTGCTTGTTGCCTGTGTCTTACTATCATGCTTAGGGTTGTTTATGCTCGACTCTGTTGTCCGTTACTTTCTGTTACCATATTTTATTATGTTCTGGGGCTCGATGTTAAACAATCAACCTGTTAATGTTTGAGGTAATGCTAATTTGATGATAAGGCACCGGCAGGAGGCCCGGCGTGGTTTTGAGGCCTGCTAGTGTCGACCCTAATTAGGAAAAGGGTCTTGTCTACTGATCCATGATGAGCGCACTATCCGCATGTGGGAAGCGTGTATGGGCGCCCCCCTCAATTTGATTCGATTCGCATCTCGTCCAAATCGCCACACTTAGTTCGGGCTTTCCATTTGATGCACGCATATGCAGGTACGAACCCGAGGCCAGGGTGGAACTTTTGTAGTCGGCATTTAGGGCGGCGTGGTCTTCCAGTGCTATGAGGGTCCCCCTTTTCTTCGTGGGGGCTCGATTAGCCGCGCACGCACATCACGTGGTTCTTTGGGCTTGATGCGAAGAAGAGCTGAGTTGTGTTGAGTGCCCCGCTTGGTGGAAGGCATTCCATCTGGCGGGTTATTCTTACGTGTACGGCCAAATTGGTGCACCCCTGCAGGGATAAATCTTCTCGAGAAGCCGTGTTTTCCGCGGTTATGGGTGACTTGGTGAAAGTACTGGCTAACAAGTACTCAGAACAACTTACACCCAACTAATGAGAACTTCACTAGTAATAGTCTTATTGACACAATAACTTGAACCATCATTAATCCAACTGTGTGAGTTATCCTCGGATTGCTTCTTTGGATAAGGGGCGAGATCCAGGATGGGTTTGTTTGAGGTTAGTTATAGTAGGTTACGATACGCTATCTTATCTCCTTTCTGTTAGCCGGAAGTTGTAGCATGTATCTGTAGTCGGTTAGTGCAGCCCGTTGCCGCATCTTTTGTATCACCCTTTCTTACGTTGAACCCAAAGCATCTGTGCTTGGTGTTGACGGGTACACTTTGGTATCTTGTGAGTCTTGCTTGCCAGTACGTTTATGTACTGACCCCTTTGGGGCTGTGGTTTCCGCAGACTACGTTTCCGAGGATCCCCATGGTGGCTACTACGTGGAGTATGACGAGGCTGCTGACGAGCAGATAGCGGACCCGGGCAGGATCCGAGACATCGTGGATGGGCTCCGTCTTTTCGTTTCCGGCCTCTTAGGCCTATTTGGATCTTGTCTGTACTCAGACACTTTGGATGCTTCCGCTGTGTTGTAATGATGAATTGTTGGGACATGTGTCCTCTGGATGATTGTATTTGCTATCTCTGCTCTAGTGAGAGCTATTTGGAACTTATTTCAATCTTCTGTGTCTTAGAGATATGTTGTGATATCAGTTGTTCTAATGCCGTTGACGTACCATGTGTGTATGTTATGAAGTACGTCAACGGAAGTGTCCTGATTTCTATGGGATGGTTTACGCAGACGATGGATAGTAGAAAATGGTTGTCACACGTTTACGTGTTGGCCTGCTCATATTGAGATGCGGGTGCCGGTATGCCCCGTAAGCCATTTGTTCTACTGTTTAGCGGACTGTGAGTATCCTCTAGAAGTCCGGGTGCGACAAATGGTATCAGAGCATGTCTGCCTGTAGGATCCCTTTTACTGGTCGCAGTTGAGTCTAGAAACTATTTTGTAGCTATATAGGAAAAATGAAACGTGAGAGTAGGAATTCTGTTCTTTTATTTCTTTCCCCACCCACCCTCCCTTTTCTGGTAAGGAAGTGCAACGTTGTTTTCTCTCCTCACCTAAACTTTCAAGTTAGGATTTCACGTATCCTGGTTTCTCTAGGATAGTTATATCTACTAGACCATAGGAATGGAGGTGGTTGTGACATGATTTATCATGTTGCCTACTCACGATTGAGAACGGAGGCGTGTAAGCCCCGGAAGCAGATCCTCTATTCCTTAAGCAGTAGATATTGATCCTTTAGAAGCCCGGATGGGTTTTTCCGTAGTACCTCAGGAGTGTTTGGTCTCGTGTTTCCCGAATGTTGCTTTGATATCCTGTTCTTCTCAACATCCTTTTCGTCCGTTGAAACCTTGTTGTTGCTTGCCACTTCAGTTCTTCTATCGGCGTCTAAACAAAACTTCCCCGATCATCTGCAGATGGATCTCAGGTTCTACCCGCAGGTGGTTCGTATGACTCGTTGCGAGAGCACTGCCGGTTATCCGGAGATGCTGAGAGACATGGTCAATTTTCTGGGTTTCCGTTGGGCACCAGAGTACCATGTCTACGAGCAGCAGCGAGAGTTTGACCAGACCTACTACTAGGCTATCGTCTACATTCTGTCAGATGATGGCATGAGCGTAGTCCACCGCTACGAGGCAGTAGGTTCCACAGTGGATATGGCTGTGCAGCAGGTAGCTTATGTGAGTCTCACCGTCCTTCGTGCTGACTACTGGGGATTTGACGATTCTATCTATCGCCACATCCCCCGTGGTTACATCACTTCGGAGGGAGCTCTCTTCACTCTCTACGACAACTTGGATGTCTACGAGCATGGTAACTCCAGGATGCACACCACCGCTCAGCTTGTGACGCACAGTGACGCAGTTGCCAGCACACTATCTCAGGAGTTGGCTTCAGTCAGAGAGCAGCTCTACCTTGCTTTGACTCGTCTGGCGACTTAAACCACAGACTTTGTTGGAGATGAGCGCTTTGCATGTTTCGATCAGCCAGTGGGTCGTCATCTGCCAGATGCTGGAGGTTACGAGCCGATCAGAGGTGCACTCCTCAACCTTGGTGCTGGTTACACTGGGATTCCCCGCTTTGGAGCACAGGGAGTCGACGCTATGTACTTCACCACACCTAGAGTCGCTCTCAGACCACGTCAGATCTATGTGGATCATCGTTCTACCTACTTTCGTGGGCGTGCTCCTCACCGTACCTCTCGCCGTACTCCTAGTCGATGTCCTGCGTGATGAGCATGGGAGTACCGATGTATCCATTCTTAGCTATGTTTAGTTATCCTTTGGCATTCGAACCATTTGTGGTGTGTTGGATATTCTGATGTATTTGAACATGTGTTGATGTACCTGTTGGTTATCTATTCATGCGTCGGAATAATCTCTCTTTCGGTTTCCAAGTCTATCCTTTTCTATTGTTGTGCTAAAATGCATTTCCATTCAGGATGCCGCCAACAAGGAACAACCCGCCTGAGCCACCGCCAATCACGGAGCTGTTGACTCAGATGACCCAAGTCATGGCACAGATGGCCCAGTTTCAGACTAACCAGCACAACAACCAGAATGCTCCACGAGTCAGCATCAAGGAGTTTCTCAGTCTGGGCCCAAGAGCTTTCGTGGCCACACGCGAGCCTCTGGATGCTGATGACTGGATCCGTGAGATAGCTAAGGCTCTGGAGATTGCTCACGTTGCTGAGGAAGACAAGGTCAAGTATGCATCCTATCTGCTGAAGGGTCAGGCAGCTACTTGGTGGGAAAACTACCAGGCCATGAGAGCTGGCTTTCCAATCACGTGGGTTTGTTTCAAGGAAGCCTTCCTGAAGCACCACATTCCAGATGGTCTCATGGAAAGGAAGCGTGAAGAGTTTTGCTCTCTCAAGCAGGGAAAGCTGGACGTCATCGGCTATCAAAGTGAGTTCAATCGCCTCGCTCGATACGCTGGAGATGAGGTGTCCACTGAAGCTAAGAAGATGGCAAGGTTCCGCAGAGGTTTTAACCCGGAACTCAAGTACGCCCTCACCAATATCAAGGCCAACAACTTCGAGGAGCTCGTTAACACCGCGCTCAATGAAGAAAATGGGCGCAAGGCGTTCGAGGAGTCTCGCAAGCACTCGCGTGAGGGTGGTTCCTCCTCCAACATGACCACCCCTCCGCAGAAGCGCCGCATCTGGGTACCAAATGGTGCTGTCACTCGGGCTCCATATGCCCAAACTTCTCCAGGCTTCGCTCCCCGCCCACCCAACCCTGCTCAGATGCATGATCAGAGGGCTTCGATGGGGCAGCCAAGGCCAGGGCCTCCTCGTGTCGTCACTTGCTACAAGTGCAAGCAGACGGGGCACTACGCTGACAAGTGCACGCAGAGGCAGCTACCTCCACCACCACCTCGTCCCAACACAAACCAGGCAATGGTGCGCGCTCCCCCGCCTAAGGCCTTCAACTCCAACAACAGGCCTGTCGGGAGGACCGCAAGGGTGAATCATGTCAAGATCGACAAAGCTGAGGAATCTCCTGACGTCGTTCTCGGTACATTCCCCGTAAACTTTATTCCAGCTAAAGTGTTGTTTGATACCGGAGCATCACATTCTTTTGTGTCAAAGACTTTTGCCGCAACAAACAACCTAATTGTGGTTCCACTAAGCAACCAAATTACCGTTCACTCCCCGGGATCTCAAATGTTGACTTCCAAGATAAGTAAGGACAATCAAATCCTAATTGGAGGCCACATTTTCCTTGCTTCACTCATGTTGCTGGGAAGTTCTGACATTGATGCCATTCTTGGTATGGATTGGCTGAAAGCTAATAAAGCTAGGATTGACTGTGCTCAAAAGTCAATAACTCCGTTCCACCCTTCTGGCCAGATAGTCTATTCCCCAAATGAATCAAGTTCCATTCAGCTATGCAACCTCGATGCAAAACCTCTACCTCTACTTGAAAATGTTCCGGTGGTTTGTGAATTCCCTGACGTCTTTCCAGAAGAGTTGCCAGGGATGCCTCCGGACAGAGCAGTTGAGTTTGTGATCGAGCTTGAACCAGGTACTGCTCCAATCTCTAAGCATCCATACAAGATAGCTCCTCCTGAACTGAAGTTGTTAAAGGAGCAAATCGATATGTACATGGAAAAATGTTACATTCAACCTAGTTCCTCAGCTTGGGGTTGCCCAACTCTGTTCGTTGCGAAGAAGGATCACACAAAGAGACTCATTGTTGACTATCGTCCTCTTAACGAGAAAACCATCAAAAACAAGTATCCAATTCCTCGTATCGATGATCTTTTTGATCAACTTGCTGGAGCCACAATATTCTCCAAGTTGGACTTGAGAATGGGTTACCATCAGATAAAGATCAGAAAAGAGGATATTCCAAAGACAGCCTTCACCACTCGCTACAGTCTATATGAATTCACCGTCATGTCCTTTGGTCTCACCAATGCACCGGCGACATTCTCTCGACTCATGAATTCTGTCTTCCATGAATATCTCGACAAGTTCGTTGTGGTATATCTTGATGACATTCTTGTCTACTCAAAATATGAGGAAGAGCATGAAGAACATCTTCGTCTCACTCTCATGAAACTTCGCGAGCATCGTCTTTATGCCAAGTTCTCCAAATGTGAGTTCTGGATCCCAGAAGTGGCTTACCTTGGTCATGTCATCTCTGCCAAGGGCATAGCCATTGATCCAGAAAAGGTGAAAGCAATTGTTGATTGGAAACCTCCTAAGACGGTGAAGCAAGTAAGAAGTTTTCTTGGCTTGGCTAGCTATTGCCATCGTTTCGTCCAAAACTTCTCCAAGATTGCCAAACCTCTCACTGATCTCACAAAGAAGGACAAGAAGTTCGTTTGGTCTCCACAATGTGATGAAAGCTTCATTCTCCTGAAGACTAAACTCACTTCTACACCAGTTCTGGTTGGCCCAGATCCTACCAAACCTTTCCAGATATTCTGTGATGCTTCTCTCCAAGGTCTAGGTGCAGTTCTTATGCAAGAACGTCAAGTTGTGGCTTATGCTTCACGCCAGTTGAACGCACATGAGCTCAATTATCCCACTCATGACCTTGAACTTGTAGCAGTTGTGTTTGCCCTCAAGAAATGGAGACAATACTTGTTGGGTAATCGCACTGAAATCTTTTCCGATCATAAGAGTCTGAAGTATATCTTCACTCAACCAGATCTAAACCTCAGGCAAAGGAGATGGATTGAAAAGATTAAAGACTTTGATCTTACCATTTCTTACACTCCACGCAAGGCTAATGTTATGGCCGATGCTCTCAGTCGCAAGTCGTATTGCAATAATCTCATGATCATGGAAAGCCAATCTCCTCTTCATGAAGAATTCCAGAAGCTCAACCTTGGTCTTGTTCCTCAAGGCTATCTTGCAAACTTGACAGCCAGTCCAACTCTCGAGGACAAGATTCGTTCTGAACAACTTCGTGATGCTGAAATCAAGAAGATGGTAGAACACATCAAAGAAGGCAAGGAGAAATTTAAGTCCTTCTCAGTTGATGACAAGGGAACTGTGTTCTTCGAAGGACGCATTGCAGTTCCTCAAGTTCAAAGTCTCAAAGATGTCATTCTCAAGGAGGCTCATGAAACTCCTCTCTCCATACACCCTGGAAGTACAAAGATGTACCAGGATCTCAAGACACTGTATTGGTGGCCTGGCATGAAACGTGAAATTGCTCAATACGTTTCTGAATGCGACGTTTGTCAACGTGTTAAGGCAGTTCATCAGAAAACAGCCGGTCTTCTCCAACCTCTTAAAATCCCTAAGTGGAAGTGGGACATGATTGAAATGGACTTCGTTACTGGTTTTCCAAAGTCCAAGAAAGGCAACGATGCAATCTTCATTGTCGTTGATCGTCTCACTAAGGTAGCTCACTTCTTTGCTGTCAAAGAAACAATCTCAGCTAGCCAGTTAGCAGAGCTCTACACAGCAAAGATTGTTCCTCTTCATGGTGTTCCATTGGAAATAAGCTCAGACCGTGGAAGCATATTCACTTCTCATTTCTGGAAGAGTTTTCAAGAAGCATTGGGCACCAAACTTCTGTTCAGCACAGCCTATCACCCTCAGTCTCAGGGGCAAGTCGAAAGAGTCAATCAGATTCTCGAGGATATGCTCAGAGCATGTGGTATCTCCTTTGGCATGAAATGGGATGAATGCCTTCCATATGCTGAATTCTCCTACAACAACAGCTTCCAGGCAAGCCTAGGCATGGCACCATTTGAGGCTCTCTATGGCCGCAGATGCAGGAGTCCAATCAATTGGTCT
Source organism: Alopecurus myosuroides (assembly GCA_028641055.1). Taxonomy (NCBI): domain Eukaryota; kingdom Viridiplantae; phylum Streptophyta; class Magnoliopsida; order Poales; family Poaceae; genus Alopecurus; species Alopecurus myosuroides. The sequence goes on from CM054057.1 coordinate 759,087,504, forward strand.
GGAGCTGGTGAACGTTCACTCTTAGGCCCTGACATTGTTAAGGAAGCCGAAGAGAAAGTTCGTATCATTCGTGACAATCTCAAGATTGCTCAGTCTCGTCAGAAAAGCTACTATGACAGCAAGCACAGGGATATGATCTATGCACCTGGTGACAAAGCATATCTCCGTGTAACTCCCCTCAGAGGCACTCATCGTTTTGGTGTGAAAGGAAAACTTGCACCAAGTTACATTGGCCCTTTCAACATTCTCTCAAGGCGTGCGGAAAATGCCTATCGTCTTGAACTTCCAGAAAAACTATCCAAGGTGCACGATGTGTTTCAAGTGTCATAGCTCAAGAGGTGTTTCAAAGATCCGGATCGTGCAGTTGATCATGATTCCATTGAACTCCAAGAAGATCTCTCTTATGAGGAGCACCCTATTCGAATTCTCGATGAGACCGAGCGTAAGACTCGCAACAAGAGCACCAAGTTCTTGAAAGTGCAGTGGTCTCATCATTCCGATAAAGAGGCAACGTGGGAGACCGAAGAGGATCTTCGCAAGAAGTATCCGGACCTTTTCTCTTCTCAGTAGGAATCTCGGGGCGCGTTTCCTTCAAGGGGGCGTTTTGTAACATCCCAAGTATGAAAACAACCCCTAGAATGTTTGTTTTCTTGTTTTATTTATGTTTTGCATCATGATATCATCATTGCATTTGTTTTGGCATTTGTTTTCCAATTGTTTTCATCTATTTTCCTTTGTTTTCCCATTTGAAATTCAAACAATATTCAAATGTTTTGTTTCATACTTGCTCTGTTACAATTTTCCAAATAAAAAGTTCAAATCAAAACATCAATTGTTTCCATTAAACTTTAATGTTCAAACTATCAAATGGTTCTTTCAATAATTCACTTAATTCAATTTGCATTCAAATTTAAATAAAATACAAACAACAACCATTTTGAAATTATGGAAATTACAAATCACTCCAATCATTTGTTTCAAATAAACATGAATTTTTAAAAAAAAAGCTTTTAAATTGCTTAAGTTTCAATTAATCACTTAATTCAAATATTCAATTATTTTCCAAACAGCAACATAAATTAAAAAATTTGGGAAACAAAAGGTTGCACATTGCTGTTTTTATAATAAATAACTCATACATTTTTTTTCCAAATTTTTCTACCCCAAAAACCCTACCCTTTTCTTCCTATTTCTTTTCAGCAAAAAAAAAACAGAATCAAAAAATTAAAAAGAACACAGGGGAGAGGGCAGGCAGTGGGCTGAGCGCAGCCCACCATCTCTCCCAGCCCGCTACCCCTTCTCCCCCACCTCCGTACGATCGCATGTCAGCAATGGAGGAAAACGACAGCGTTTTCCCCCACAGCTCCACCCAACCCCCTCCTTATCTAACCCCCAAGGGGCAAAACCTAACCCGCACCCCTTCCTTCTTTCTCACACCTCCGCCGCCACCGTTGGGGAGGGGCGCCGTCGTTTTTCTTCCGTGGCCGGTCGCCGCTCGCCGAGCTCGCCGCCGTCGCCTCCGTCCACCTCCGGCCACGCTGAGGCCATCCGTGCGAAGAGGGTGAGTCCCTCGACCCATTCCCGCTATTGCCTGCTTGATTCCGTGCAGTAGACGCCGCGAATTTCCGGCCGTGGTTTCAGTTACTGCCTCTGTTCGTCGTTGGTTTCCGTCAGAGTCCAATGTCTGAACTTTTTGCGTTCAGTTCAGTTAACGCCGAATAGTAAGTTCAAAACCCCACAGCCCCGTATTCAGCAAACCAGCCGCAGCAGCCCACTGGTTGCGCTCGCTGCGCGCGCACCAGGAGCTCGCGGGTTCGAATCCTGGCCCCCCCCCCTTTTTTGGTTTCTTTTCCAATTTGTTTCAGTAGCCGCATCTGAAGCATTTCCTCCCACCATCCCCTAACCTGACAAGGATTCGCAGCTTAGCGCACTGGTTGCACTCGCTGCGCGCTCACAGGAGGTCGTGGGTTCGATTCCTTCCCAGCAAATAAAACCACACTTTTTATTTCTTTTTTTTAGTTACAGAAACTTGTCAGATTCACAGACTAGTCCCTGTAATGTTTTTCCTAAGTCCCTGGCTGCTATTTAAAATGGCAGATTACACCCTAATCTTGGAAATTGCATAAATAATTCATTACAACTCCAAATTCAACATTTTAAATATGTTTTCCATACCCAATTGAATTCTCTACCCAAATATAAATTTTGTTTACTGTTTTGAATATTTCAAATTGGTGAAATATTTGAATCCTTGTTGAATTCATTTAATTTTGCAAAATTCATAACTTGAGCATAAAAATTCCAAACTCAACAAATAAAATATGTTTTCCATCCCATTTTTCATGTACTTTGCAAATATAAACTTTATGTTCCGTTTTGAATAATTAAAATTGGTTAAATAATTTAAACCTTGTTTAAATCATTTAAATTTGCTAAATTCATAACTTGCTCAAATTAAATTATTTTTGAACATATAAAATATGTTTTCAAACCAGAAAAACATAATCTTTTCAAATATGAATTTTATTTAATGCTTTGAACAAATAAAATTCAACTAATATTAATACTTGATTTAAATTCATTTAAATCTTGTTTAAACTTGTTTAATTCATAAGTAATTTATTCTAAATCCTTTTTCAACAAGTGAAACATGTATTCCACCTAAAATTTTGTGCTCTTTCCAAATATGAATTTTGTTATCTATTTTTGAACAATTAAAATTGGTGAAAACAACAAATGCTGGTGTAACTCCTTTAAGAAGCAAATTTTCATAGCTTAATAAATAAAATTTCAAACTTGGTAAACTTCATTTCAATTTGAACCTATTGTTGTTTTCTTTCTGTTTTCCTCATCCATGCATCATGCTAATCCACTTTCACATGTGGATTAGTTGTAGAACAATTATTTCAACCTTAACTCATGGGCTTTCCATATGCAATCCAAATTGCATATGGGTCCATTTAAGATTGTTACCATGTTAACTAGCTTACCTTTGATGCATCAATTAATTTGCCGTGCATCATCCCAAGATTGTGCATTATGCCATGTTATTGATTGTTTGTCTCTCTGCGTTGTTTGTTTGCTTCTTCTCGAATAGACGACGACGTTGAGACAGACGAGGTTTACGACACTACTTCTGAGGAGTTAGCTCAGTACCAGGCTGCTGAGTTTGCAGGCAAGTATTCACTCACATGAACCATTGTGTTCCTTTCCACACTGGATACCGATACTTTCCGTTGTCTATCCTGCTAGCCTTATGAATCGTTGCTTGTTTTCCGATCCTATCACATGTTATCCTTTAACCCTGATATAGCCTCACCTCCACACCTAAAACCCCGTTGCTTGTTGCCTGTGTCTTACTAGCATGCTTAGGGTTGTTTATGCTCAAGTATGTTGTCCGTTACTTTTTGTTACCATATTTTATTATGTTCTGGTGCTTGATGTTAAACAATCAACCTGTTAATGTTTGAGGTAATGCTAATTTGATGATAAGGCACCGGCAGGAGGCCCGGCGTGGTTTTGAGGCCTGCTAGTGTCGACCCTAATTAGGAAAAGGGTCTTGTCTACTGATCCATGATGAGCGCACTATCCGCATGTGGGAAGCGTGTATGGGCGCCCCCCTCAATTTGATTCGATTCGCATCTCGTCCAAATCGCCACACTTAGTTCGGGCTTTCCATTTGATGCACGCATATGCAGGTACGAACCCGAGGCCAGGGTGGAACTTTTGTAGTCGGCATTTAGGGCGGCGTGGTCTTCCAGTGCTATGAGGGTCCCCCTTTTCTTCGTGGGGTCTCGATTAGCCGCGCACGCACATCACGTGGTTCTTTGGGCTTGATGCGAAGAAGAGCTGAGTTGTGTTGAGTGCCCCGCTTGGTGGAAGGCATTCCATCTGGCGGGTTATTCTTACGTGTACGGCCAAATTGGTGCACCCCTGCAGGGATAAATCTTCTCGAGAAGCCGTGTTTTCCGCGGTTATGGATGACTTGGTGAAAGTACTGGCTAACAAGTACTCAGAACAACTTACACCCAACTAATGAGAACTTGACTAGTAATAGTCTTATTGACACAATAACTTGAACCATCATTAATCCAACTGTGTGAGTTATCCTCGGATTGCTTCTTTGGATAAGGGGCGAGATCCAGGATGGGTTTGTTTGAGGTTAGTTATAGTAGGTTACGATACGCTATCTTATCTCCTTTCTGTTAGCCGGAAGTTGTAGCATGTATCTGTAGTCGGTTAGTGCAGCCCGCTGCCGCATCTTTTGTATCACCCTTTCTTCCGTTGAACCCAAAGCATCTGTGCTTGGTGTTGACGGGTACACTTTGGTATCTTGTGAGTCTTGCTTGCCAGTACGTTTATGTACTGACCCCTTTGGGGCTGTGGTTTCCGCAGACTACGTTTCTGAGGATCCCCATGGTGGCTACTACGTGGAGTATGACGAGGCTGCTGACGAGTAGATAGCGGACCCGGGCAGGATCCGAGACATCGTGGATGGGCTCCGTCTATTCGTTTCCGGCCTCTTAGGCCTATTTGGATCTTGTCTGTACTCAGACACTTTGGATGCTACCGCTGTGTTGTAATGATGAATTGTTGGGACATGTGTCCTCTTGATGATTGTATTTGCTATCTCTGCTCTAGTGAGAGCTATTTGGAACTTATTTCAATCTTTTGTGTCTTAGAGATATGTTGTGATATCAGTTGTTCTAATGCCGTTGACGTACCATGTGTGTATGTTATGAAGTACGTCAACGGAAGTGTCCTGATTTCTATGGGATGGTTTACGCAGACGATGGATAGTAGAAAATGGTTGTCACACGTTTACGTGTTGGCCTGCTCATATTGAGATGCGGGTGTCGGTATGCCCCGTAAGCCATTTGTTCTACTGTTTAGCGGACTGTGAGTATCCTCTAGAAGTCCGGGTGCGACATCATCCCACACACGTACACCTGGTTTGCCCCACAATTGTAAGAGTTCTTCCACTAATGGCCTTAGATACACATCAATGTCGTTGCCAGGTTGCCTCGGGCCTTGGATGAGAACTGGCATCATAATGAACTTGCGCTTCATGCACAACCAAGGAGGAAATTTTTACATACATAGAGTCACGGGCCAGGTGCTATGACTCGAGCTCTGCTCCCCAAAAGGATTAAAGCCATCTTTACTAAGACCAAACAATAAGTTTCTCGCCTCTCCTGTAAAGTACGGGAAGTCTCTTTCGATCTTTCTCCACTGCGATCCATCGACGGGGTGTCTCAACTTTCCGTCTTTCTTATGGTCTTCTTTGTGCCATCGCAACAACCTAGCATGCTCTTTGTTTCTAAGCAGACATTTCAACCGTGGTATTATAGGAGCATACCACATCACCTTTGCAGGAACCCTCTTATGGGGGGCTCGCCGTCAACATCACCAGGGTCATCTACTCTGATCTTATACCGCAGTGCAGTGCATACCGGACATTCATCCAAATTCTCGTACTTCTCACCGCGGTAGAGTATGAAGTCGTTCATGCATGCATATATCTTCTGCACATCTAATCCTAGAGGGCAGAGAGCTTTCTTTGCTTCGTACGTACTCTTAGGCAATTCGTTATCCTTTGTAAGCTTCGACTTCATTAGTTGAAGTAAACTCTCAAATGCCTTGTCAGTCACACCGTTCTGTGTCTTCCATTTCAGCAACTCCAGTGTGGTACCGAGCTTTGTGCTACCATCTTCGCAATTTGGGCACAACAACTTTTTGTGATCCTGTAACATGTTGTCCAGCTTCACTTTCACAGTCTTCCCTTGCATCAGCAATAACTCGGCCAAGATCTTCATCGGGCTCTTCTGATGCTCGTTCTTGATCACCTCCGTCTTCTGCATTGTCTTCCATTGTAGTATCACCATATTCAGGGAACAAAGGATCTTCTTCTTCTTCATTGTATTCCATCACAACTCCTCTTTCTCCATGCTTGGTCCAGCAATTATAGCTGGGCATGAAATCTCTCCGAAGTAGGTGGCCGTGAAGGACTTTTGAGGAAGAGTGCTCCCTCACGTTCCGACAACACTACTAGAGAAAAGCCTATAGGAGGAAATGAGGGCTCGAGGCGCATATTGGCAAAATGCGCCTCCTATATATTATGCGAGGCGCATTTCCAAGATGTGCCTCCTATAATGCATATATAGGAGGCGCATTTCCAAGATGTGCCTCCTATAATGCATATATAGGAGGCGCATTTCCAAAATATGCGCCTCGCATACTTCATGTGGGGACCACAGCCTCCTGGCCCCAGGTTATGCGAGGCGCATGTGGACATATGCAACTCCTATAATGTATCTATAGGAGGCGCACTTCTATAATATGCGCCTCCTATATTTTATGTGGGCCCGGGTGGCGTCGATGGCAGGGAAGGCGAGGCGCATATTTTGGAAATGCGCCTCCTATATTTGGATGTATAGGAGACGCATATTGAGCTAAATGCGCCTCCTATAATATGCAGAACGATTTTTGCTGCTTTTTGGCACATGGGAGCCACTACCACCCCACTCACATGCCTCACTTGTTCCTCCTCACCAAACCTAGATCTGCTCTTCCCCAACCTTCTCCCCACCTCATTTTAGCCTTGTCACAGGGCGCCTCGCGCAGCGTGATGACCTATCAGGCATACGATATCAACGGATACACGTTCTACACCGAGGAAAAGGACAATAACTGCGATTCCCAGAACTCAGGGCTAACAAGGATATTCTACACCGGCGATGTCCCAGAAACGCTAGCTACCGCGCTTCGACCATTGACAAGAACAGCGTGACATGTGTGCCCTACTATTATGTATCGAAAAATTCATAATTACGACCTTTGTGTAATGTTATAATATTGCATTACGAATATTATGTATTGAAGAGACACATTCATAATTGTCAATTTTATGTTTTGAAGCTATTTGGAAATTTAAAGTACTCTCATTTAATTTTATAGTTCATATTATGTTTCGATAATGTTTTCATATTAAAAAGTAGTCTTAAAAAAGGCTAAAAAATGTGCCCACACAAAGATTCGAACCTAGGTGGACAGAGATGCAGGTATGAAACCAACTAAGGTAGACTGCCTTTGTGATACATAGCACACCCGCACGCTTTTGATTGCAGTCGCTTTGGTTATACGAGGCGCATTTGCATATGCGCCTCGCGAGAGGCGCACTTCGTGCGAATGCGCCTCGCGTATTCCGAGTCTGGCTAGGTAGGCCCAGGCCGTTCCCCATGGATCCCCCCTCGCGTGTACGTTCTCTTTCTTCCCCATCGCTCGCCAATCTTATCCTGCAGCGCTCGCCGTCGCCGTCATCCGCCGCCTACCTGACGCCCGCCGCCGCCCCATCGTCCTCCTTTCCTCTGCTCGTTACGTCGAGCGCGGCCCTTGCATCGCGAGTGTTCCCTTTCGGTGATGCAGCAAGGAGTTGGGGTTGCGCACCGGCAAACATGGCTGCTGTTCGGTCGACGACGGCGAGGCACAGTGACCCAGCGTCGTCTTCGTTCATACCGCGCTGGTGGAGCGAGTCCTTCCGCTGGAGTTCGTCCGCCCGCCCGCCGGTCTGACCCCTAGGGTTCGGTCCATGGCGACGACGGCGCCGCAGGCGCAGGAGGCCTAGGCGGCCTACCTGCGGAGCTTCGAGTTCGATGCGAGCGAGTCGTTAAGGTTTGGATCCAAGAAACCATCACGGGCGTCCTGTTGCCGCTGCTCACGGTGCGTCTTCTTTTTCCTTCTCCACGATTCTTCTTTTTCCAACAGCTGTTATTCCTCCACCGTGTCAGCCTGAACACTACCTCGCCCTAGGCTGCGATTGCGCCAAGCCGCCAACGCTATTGCCGATGCACTCCGTGGCTGAGACGAGGAAAGCACGAATGCATGTGATCTCGGCCGGCGATGATGATGCCTTTCCACTAGCTAAGGAGAAGTCGTTGAATTGGGAGAAGAATTTCCGGAATATTGGGCACCATGAGTTCTGACTTCTGAGGTGAAGCTCTTGCATGTAAGTGTGTGTTCAGATTAAATTCATACCAGTTATCTTGCTTCTGCTTGCAAACCTATGTTTAGAGTAAACTCAAAATTTGGTAGCATGGGTCGGCTCTTTCAATTGATACACTGAATACGGATATATATGCCTTAAATTTCTTGGATTTCCTTTGGGTAGACATGTTTTTTCTGTCACCACCGAGGTTAATGATCAAACACAAGAAATTGTTTGTTCCAATGGTTTTTTCCTTTTTGTATCTTTGATGTGGAAATTAGGATAATCGTTATATTTATCTTTAGTCTTGGTCCGCATCTCTTCATATCTGTAATTTTTTGGATTCCGATTTGTGGCGCACAGATTTATTTTTCATAGTCCTGTACAATGCATCAGAATTGACATCTGATCATTCGTCTCTAACACCGAGCCTGGAGGGTGATTGTTAGAAAAAAGAATAAAACATGGTAGATAGTATGGTGGCTCCCTTGCGTGAGCGATTAGACGTCAATTCTATGGAGCTTTAATTTCTAAGAATTCGTACTTGTGCGCGGGGTAGAATACTTTTCTGGATGTGTTTTGTTGCTGGTAGAATGAAAGAGTTTGACAGCTGAAAAAGAACACTGCATCTACCCAGTCTCTTGTCTTAAAGACAGGTTTCAGTGAAACGGTACTACCAACAGTAAAGCGAGTAATATTAGCTCCACTTTTCCTTCCAGCAAATGTAGAAGTTCAGTCAGAATAAGAGAAGTTCGTCTACGACTCGAACAAGCAACAGCCCAAACTAAGAATCAGATAGTTGATGTTATTTTGTCACCATTCGCCACCATGAAAGCACTTTATTCTCCTGTCTTTTGTTATAGACAGTCCGAACAATGCAACCACTGTAATATTAACTGCCTACATGTATAATTATGCCAGCTGGATCTAATCAAGCTGCTTTAATTTTAATAATCCCTAAACTATTATGGCAAATGTTACTACATATATAAGGATATTTATCTACGGCATGTGAATGCTGCTTTTCCTTAACTGAATATTAGATCGTTTATTGTTCATTTATGATGAAAGCTTGCCTTCCAACACATGGACTATTTGTAGTCGCGATGATCCTTCCGTGGTGACAGAAAGGAGAGAACAAACAGACCACTGACTCCGCTGCACTGATAAAGTGGAGCCTTCAATCTCCATCGAAGTGTTGTCTTCAAATTCTACCCCTTCACGCTCATGATTGCTTCTAATATCAGTTTTGATATTTTTGAGTACGAAGTCACATAATTAATTAAACACTCCTATTTTTCAGCCATGTATGCAGTTTGGGTTACTGTATTTTTCTCCCTTTCAATGAATTCAAGATGTTGCTTGTTTTCATTTTTTCAAATCTGAACTTTACTTGTGTTGCTGTTTTAGCCGTCTTAATTTGATGTTAGCATCTCAAATATCTACTCATATATGGATTTTTTTTATAAGATGATTTTTTAATGATTAGCTTGTTACCGCAGCAGGATCTGCCAAGCTTTGCATTATTTAAGGCCATCACTGCTTTATACCCAGATGTTTGCATGGCTTACTAAGTTTGTATTCACTATGTCGCCTATCCTTCCCAAAGTCACACTGTGTGTTCAGTTTGTGGAGTAATCATATGTAGTATGGTGAGATGAGCGATCATTTGTTTGTCTAAATGTGTGATTTATCTCCGTTATAGGAGAGGATTTGGTATTACAGAGAGTGGCCAAATAAATATATTGTGCTATGCATTTTATGTTAGATATGTAAATCATATTGTTAAGATATTAATAAATACTGATTACTGTTACTTGTGTTGTATACTATCTTTTATACTGCATCTGCTATACAAACATAACATTTTCTTGCAAAGGCTACAAATCGTAATGGCCCCTGATCGCGTTTGGGACACTCATCTTTACTTAAACGAACATGTCAACTACTCAACATAGTAATCCTCTCGATGCGCAGCAAAGCGCGCTAACCCTTCTAGTTCTGGAGTAACTTAGCAAGTATTGGCTTCACCATTCATGTTGTCTATTCAATGTCTGACTAACAGAGTTATGTTGATTCGACACAAAGACTTGGTTCTTATTTTACCAGTTTATATTACTCCCTCCGTCCCAAAATATAAGGCGCGCTATTTTTATGGGGGTCTTTGATGGTCAACTTTGACCAAAAATATATAAAGAGTTATATGGATTGAGAATGTATAAATGGTACCGTTAAACTCGTCTTGTAAAATTCTTTCATTTTATATATATGTATACTATTTATGTGGAGTGTTTATATGGACAAATCATGGTCAAAGTTGGATGACGTTGACCAGCGAAATTAAAGGGTGCCTTATATTTTGGAATGGAGGGAGTAGCATTTTTCCAGTTTTTTTTATGCTAGTTGCATTGAAGTGCCTTTGTTTTGACCAGGGCACCGCGCTGGAGTTGACCAGGGCACCGCGCTGGAGTTGATCTGCGGCTGGAGTTGATCGGGGCGGAGGGACCTCGAGCGCTGGAGTTGATCTTCCGCAGGGATTTGATCTGGGCGGCGAAACCCTGGGAGGCGTCAGCTGCGCGTTGGCGAGGCCACGATCTTGGCGAGGAGAGGTCCAGGATATGGCTCGGGAAGAAGCGCACGAGGAGGGAGCCTCGGGGAAGATCTTGTAACGTGGTTGTGAACTTGTACTCGATCGGAGACACAAACACTTGTGTTGTGTGATGTACTTCGTATAAATGAACTTGCATATATATATATATATATATATATACTAGCATATGTGCCCGTGCGTTGCAACGGGAGAAAAAAAATCACTCGCTCAAAAAATCACACGCTCAGTGCTTAGTTTGAACACGTCTCACCTGTATCACTGCTTATCCTCCTCCTACCCTAACTTAATTGGCTTTTAACTTAATAATAATTTTATTTTTAATCACTTTGTACATGTTTTTATTTATCTGTATGCGCATACATAGGCATATGCACCGAGAAAGTAAAAATGGATACTCCCGCCCGAATAGAGATATATGCACCGACCGAATAGAGATATATGCACCGACAATGAATACATCTCTCACAACATCACGCTCTAAGTCACACCCTGTGATTCTGTAGGATCTTAACCATGCATCCTTTATGAAGTTCCAAGTCTTGGAACATATATAGGTGAACTCTCCTCTTTCACATGATATTTTCAAATTCAGGACACTATTTATGTTTATATTATACAGCTGATGTCGGAAGTCATGCTCTTCTTGGTACTTATATAAGGTTGATGCCCTATGCCTCGGATAGTACATCCACGAATAAAAGAATCATATTTGACAATACACCAATTGTTTCCCATTATTCAAACCTTCAGACACTCACAATACTCTAAATGCATAAATAAATGGTAATCGGGCTCACAACATGTTGCTCAAGCGAAAGTGTTTGAGCACACAACATAGCCTATGAATAAAGCTTATAAAGCTATAAGAAAAAGCACTCATTGAATATAAAGTAGTAGCGAGGTATTCCTATCCACAGTAGAATATACCGATACAATTGGCGCTGATCGTATTAAGAAGTTGTTGTCAGGGCCTATGCAGCAACCTCATCGAGATCTTCAATCCGAACAACAGTGAATCAAGTGGTAGATGAAGATAAAGGTGAATCTGTTTGAGCAGAAGCGTTTGTGTACTGGTAGAAGAAAAAATAAGAACTACATCGGCGTTTGCCTGTTCGCTGAAGATCGAAATTGGGGTGCAGAGGGTTTTGAGTTGAAAGTGCCAGTTATTATTCCTGTTTTGTGGTGGAAATACTTTGTGGTTGCATGCCTGGGGTGTCTCTCCCGTCCCTGTAATAGGTCGCTTAAAACTTTAACCTTGCATTCGTTTGCTGCTAGTTGTTCCTCCCTTTTCCTTGCGCTACCGGCCCTCTTGGGGAGGCGTATGTAAAAAAATAATCCTAACCGCAGTAGAATATACTGATGCGTATCCATGTTTTTGCACAGTACTGTTAGTACATATTTTAAAATCACGTTGATGAATAATAATTAGTTAATCACCCATCCCCATTCTTCTTTTTTTCCATACTTCGTGCATATATGAATGAAGTTGCAGAAGTAAATAAGGAGATCGATCTGACAAGCCTGGCTAAACCAAATATCCCAGCTCACGCACCCAGCCGACCAAACTCTAGGAAGATTAAGGAAGAGCGGAACCAGACGACCGATATAGTTGACCGCGTCTGTGGAGTGGGTTTGTTCGACCAGCTCGTCGGAGACGCGGTGAAGGAGCTCATGTGGGTGGTGACGGATGCCTTCCTGTGCCGCACCGTCGATTCGCTGCTGCCCCTCGTGTAGCAGGAGCACCAGAACGGCAGACCACTGACCACGTAACGAACCACTCTGGAGATGTGCAAGCTGGCCGTGCAGTCGTGGCCTCTGCCCTCCTGGGAGACGGTTGACCCGGGCTAGAACGTCACCGCTCACAGCGCAGGATGGAAGGCCGCCCACAAGGGCGCACTCGCTCGCGCGACATGCCCCAGTCCACATGCTCAACGGCGTGCGCCGCCTCCGCGATGAGGCCGACGCCGACGCGTACGTCGGCTGGCTTGAGCGCCGCGTCGTGGATGTCGCCGGCTCACCGCCGTGCAGGCGCCTCGCGCCGGATTCTTTCGCCTGAATCCCTAGTGTTGCAAGAGCGCAAAGGGGTGTGGCGCGCGGGACGAGGTATGTGAGCATGTGTGAGGTGTCTTGGCAAAGGGATATATAGGGGATCGGATAAGTGCACGGAGTCGTGGGCGGAGATGCCGATTCGCGTTGGATTGCTGTGTATTTTGTTTCGCTGCAGGGAGGGCGATCTACTATCTGGACTCCAGAGCCTGCAGCCATAAAACCGATACAATTCACCGACGTGGCGTCCTCGTCGAAGAAGTGGCAAGACGGCGGAGATGTCGAGCTTGAGCGGGCTGCGGGCATGAAAATTCGAGTTGTGGCAGAACTTCGGACGCGGCATTGTTGTCCTGGGGTTTCGATTTCAATGGAGGGAGTCGAATCCTTTTTATACAGGCACCCATGAGGGCGTGATCCTAGAAGAGTTCGTATCGAAGCAGAGACGGTGTTGGATCAGGTTCCGGCCAACGACGTAGTACGACGTACCAACGACCAAAACGACGTACGACGTACCAATGACTAAAACGGACGAAGGAGAAACATAGCCCTTATTATATAGTAGAGATATATATATATAGGTAAATTAACAGATGCTCCATGGTGCCCATGCTCCTGTACAAAATACTGTTCAATTTGTACAGCTGTACATTATGGATACCTTGAATACCTAGAACATGGGTTTGTATAACGTATATATACACTTGGGTATACATACCCAAGGTATCTACATACCTTACATAGCTAGAATATGTATACACAAGTGTACGCATACCTGTCAGGTATGTATATGTACGTATAAGTATATATATACTTTTTATGTATGTATACCCTACTATGTGCATACATAGGGGAATATATACGTACTACATACCCAAGTTTTACATACCCGAGGTATTTATGATGTCTACATACCTAAAATGTACGGTATTTGATACCGGTGCCCATGCTCCTAGGTGCCCCATTTGGCTATATATATATATATATATATATATATATATATATATATATATATAGGAAATGTTTCTGTACACCCAGGCGTACATCGACAAATATAACTTTTTTATGTATCAATTACAGATGAAAAAGATAAGTTTGCTAACCTCGGTCGAAGATACCATTTTCTGTGAGCTAATGTGTGGCTCGGATATTTCGTCGAACACCTCGTGTGCATAGTAAAATAACACACAATAGCACCCACCTCTCTCACTCCTCCAAGAAAAAAATCAGAGGAAAGGGGGGGCAGCTGGGATGCAGTATATGTAGGGGGAAGGGGGGCATTGGTCCCGGTTTGTGGTATGAACCGGGACCAATGACCTTGCGCGTGCCACGTGGCCTGTGGGGAGACATTGGTCCCGGTTCGTGCCACAAACCGGGACAAATGCCTGCTAACGAACCGGGACCAATGCCCTCAGGCGATTTCTGCTGCCTCGGGCGCACAAACCGGGACCAATGCATAGCATTTGTCCCGAATTTTGATGCAACCGGGACTAATGCCTTTTCTAGCCCTGGATGAAAGCTGTTGTTTCCACTAGTGAGGATAGATGAATGAGCAGATAAAAGCAAGCAGCATGCATGTGCATGAACTATGAGATGACAAGCATAGGAGAAATAGCAGGAGTTTGCATCAGAATTCACAAAGGGAAGCATCAGTATATATCTAGAAGAATCTATTGAGGTAATTGTTGATCCCAGAGATAAACAGTATTCCGAGGGACTTACAATTGCTCTTTTCACGGGCGAAGAGAATCCATGTGTCTTGTTGTTGTGCGTAGATTTTGAACAATTCAAAGGCATCTTCCCCCATGTCGCAGCAAACCTCGTAGCTACGAGAACCTGTGGCGCTATGGAACTGGACGGCCTGTCTGCTTTTCCTGGCTTTCATACAAGCCATCTACATAAACGAAGTATGAACTGATTAGACACAGTCCAGGTTATGGAATAGAAATAGTGGCAAGGTAGAGTGAACAAAGACAGTACATGTTTCCTGACTGAGGACCAGTTATCGACTAGCCTGCACCATTCTGCTTCGCTCATGTGCCCAACTACATCAGGAGGCGTTTGTACAACTCTACTCTTGTCTCTAACACTGTCAAAAAATTCTTGCTTTAGAATATGGCGTATTTGTCTTGTACAGTTCTTGAGATGCATCAGAAGAAATTGATGAATAACAGGGTCTCTAGGGTTCAGATGAAACTTTGTCTGAAACAAAAGAAAGAGCACTTTTCACTTATATGAACAGCAATGGAATGAACTGGAAGATTAGGTTACAGAACTTACAAACACATGGCCGTGGTAGGAGGAAAATATATCGTCCCTTCCCTTGTACTCTTTCCAATGGGGGAAGATAGGGACAGTGTGCTTCACAGCTAATGAACACACAGTAGCACACATGGCAGCAACCTTTGGGTCCACTGGCCTTGTCTTTCCCAGAGGAATAACAATTCTGATCATGTTTCCTTTGGACATGTTTCTTCTCCTCCCAGCCGCACCACTCGAAACAATGTCTTCACATGGGTAATCTACAGAAATTGTGGTATTGCTAGAGTTAATATTCTGCATTTTGGTTTTCCCTCCACACATGGCCCCTCGTAGAGCATGCAATTTCTGTGATATGTCATCTTGCTCTTCATTGCAGGCACATAGCTCCTCGACTTGGGAACCTTGCCCCTCGCCTAGGAATGGTGGCAGCTCGCCTTGCACACCTGGCAGCTCACCGTAGGGAGGTACCTGCTCGCATTGGGCGGTACCTCGTCAGCCTCCTCCTTCTGTTGGGCAGCTTCCAGCTGGCCATGAGAAAGTGCCTGCTCGCCTTGGGCAGCTTCCTGCTGGCCTTGGGGAGCTGCCTCCTCGTCTTGGACCATTGGTCGCTTGAGTTCGTCATCTGCATACGGATGGACATGGGCAACTGCATGCTCGCGATGGGCCTTGACGCGCTTGTGTTTACAACCATGTCCACCAGGAGGCATCTTTATCCTACCAGATGTACTCTTGACTTTAATGTTCCTAAGCTGCACGGTTCATATGTACCAAATCAACTAGGATAGTAGCACAAAATACATGGCAGAACAGTAATTAAGCCAGCAGTTCCACACAACATAAGTACCTTTATTGTTGAGCTATCATGCAAGGCATGCCTTATCTAGATGGTGGACATGGTATAAATAGAAATAAATAGCTTACAATATAAGTCTAGAATAGATGATTTATGCGAATAAATGAAAATAAATAGCGCATACATGTTCTTTACAAATAGCCTTATCTTTCATTGGGATGTGACAACATAGAGTTAGAAAATCTTAGTGATGCAATTCGCTATTTGACCATATCATATCAGTAATCTAATTTGTGGACCTAATTATGATAGGATCGCAGGAGAAGTGATCTTAAGCTTTATACAAGCTCGAAAATAAGAAAACTCTAACCAAAGGAACTTGACGGCTACCATACAGGCGAGGTGACAGATCTTGAGGACGACCAGGACGGCGAGGTGGCAGATCTTGACGGCGACCTGGACGGCGAGGTATCAAATCTGGACGGCGAGGTGGCAGATCTGGATGGCGTCCTGGACGGCGAGGTGAAATCCCGGGAAGGCGAGCTGAGCGGCGGGGTGGACGACCGGGGACGGCAAGGTGGAAGCCCGGGAAGGCGAGCTACACGGCGAGGTGGAAGACCGGGGACAACCAGGTGAAATCCCGGGAAGGCGAGCTACATGGCGAGGTGGAATGCCGGGGCGGAGTAAATGGGGTTTAGGAGGAAAGGGGGATTTCGGACAAGAAGAGGAGGGGAAATTTCGGCGAGGGGGCAGATAAGATGGAGAGGTTCGAAATTGAGGGCGGCAAGACATGGCCTTGAAACAAACGCAATACTATGGTTCTACTTGGCGAGCCTAGCATGTACAGACATGGCCTCGGAACACGTAACCGAAAGGTAAAGCATGAGTCATATGGATGATATGATGAACATGTTGATGTTTGCCTTTGCAACTATGTCGCACCCTGATTTCTAGGGGATACTCACCGTACGAACTGGATAGCAGATGCTTGGATTATGGGGCATAACTGCTCCCACGTCCCAGCTTCCTGGTAGGCCTGCGCTTATGCGCGACAACACAAGCCCTGCTATTCCATCGTCGATGTAAACTATCCACTAGAGATCAAAGGCACTTCCGTCGACGTACTTTAAACCATACACACATGGTACGTCAACGGCGTTTAACAAGTGATATCACAACAGATCTCTACGACACAAAAGATTGAAATAACTTGCAAATAGCTCTCATTAGAGCAGAGATAGCAAATACAATCATTCAGAGGGCACATGCCCCAACAATACATCATTACAATACAGCGGAAGCATTCAACATGTCTGAGTACAGACAAGAACCAAATAGGCCTAAGAGGCCGGAAACAAACAGACGGAGCCCATCCACGAAGTCTCGGATCCTGCCCGGGTCCGCTATCTACTCGTCAGCAGCCTCGTCATACTCCACGTAGTAGCCACCATGTAGATCCTCGGAAACGTCGTCTGCGTAAACCACAGCCCCAAAGGGGTCAGTACATAAACGTACTGGCAAGCAAGACTCACATTTCACCAAAGTGTAACCCGTCAACACCAAGCACAGATGCTTTGGGTTTCAACGGAAGGAAGGGGATATAAAAGATGCTGCAACTGGCTGCGCTAACCAACTACAGAGAACTACAACTTCCAACTAACAGAACGGGGATAAGCGAGTATTGTAACCAACTGAAAGATAACTTCAAACAAACCCATCCTGGATCTCGCCCCTTATCCAAGAGGCAATCCGAGGATAACTCACACAGTTGTATTAAGGTGAATCAAGTTATTGTGTCATCACTAGTCAAGTTATTAAGGGTGTAACATGTTTGATCATTATGTTTAAGTTGTCCTGAGTACTTGTTAGCCAGTACTTTCACCAAGTAATCCATAACCGCGGAAAACACGGCTTCTCGAGAAGATTATCCCTGCAGGGTTGCACCAATTTGGCCGTACATGTATGAATAACCCGCCAGATGGGATGCCTCCCACCAAGCGGGGCACTCAACACAACTCAACTCTTCTTGCATCAAGCCCAAAGCACCACGTGCTGTGCGTGCGCGGCTAATCGAGCCCCACGAAGAAAAGGGGACCCCATAGCACTGGAAGACCACGCCGCCCTAAATGCCGACTAAAAAAGTTCCACCCTGGCCTGGGCTCGCAAGATCATGCATGCAGCAAATGGAAAGCCCGAACTACGTGTGGCGATTTGGACGAGATGCGAATCGAATCAAATTGAGGGGGGCGCCCATACTCGCTTCCCACATGCGGTTAGTGCGCTCATCATGGATCAGTAGACAAGACCCTTTTCCTATTAGGGTCGACACTAGCAGGCCTCAAAACCACCCTGGGCCTCCTGCCCGTGCCTTTATCATCAAATTTATTATTAATAGTAACATTAGCATGATTGATTGATTAAACATCGAGCCCCAAATGGAATATAGTAACAGAAGGTAACGGGTAACAGACTCGAGTAAAAACAACCTAAGCATGCTAGTAAGACACGGGCTCAAGCAATGGTTATAGGTGTGGAGGTGAGGCAATATCAGGGTTAAAGGATACATATGATAGGTTCGCAACAGAAACAACTACTACTAAGGCTAGCAGAAAAGAACAACGGAAAGTATCGGTAACCAATGTTGAAAGGAACACAGTGGTTCATGTGAGTGATAACTTGCCTGCAAAACCCAGTATCCTGGTACTGAGCTAAACTCCTTAGACGGGGGTGTCGTAAGGATCGTCGGTCTCGACGTCGTCGTGTATCCGAGAAGAAGCAAACAAACAAGGCAGAAAGATAAACAATCAATAAGATGGCATAATGCACAAACATGGGATGATGCATGACCATTTAATTGATGCAACACAATAAACTAGTTGACAAGATAACAACATGATTAAATGGACCCACATGCAATTGGATTGCATATGAAAAGCCCATGAATTATGGTGGAATTAATTGTTTTACAACTAATCAAATTGTGTAAGTGAATTAGCATGATGCATGGATGAGGAAAACAGCAAAATAACAACAATAGAAGCAAATGGAAATAAGGTTTAGCAAGTTTGGAAATTCATTCATTAAGTTAGGAAATTTTGGTTACTTAAAGGTGTCACACAAGCATTTGTTGTTTTCACCAATTTTAATTGTTCAAAATAGATAACAAAGTTTATATTGGAAAAGAACACAAGATTTTGGGTGGATTACATGTTTCACTTGTTGAAAAAGGATTTCAAATAAATTAGTTATGGATTAAACAAGTTTAAGCAAGAATTAAATGAATTTAATTCAAACATGAACTTATTTGAATTTTTATTTGTTCAAAACATTAAGTGAGATTCATATTTGAAAAGTTTATACTTTTATGGTTTGAACATATTTTATATGCCCCAAAAGAATTTGTTTTGATCAAGTTATGAAATTAACAATTTTAAATGAATTAAACAAGGATTAAATTATTTAACCAATTTTAATTATTCAAACATGAAACAAATTTTATATTTGGAAAGAGGGTTTAATTTTGCATGGAAACATATTTCATTTGTGTAAATTGGATTTAAAATGAGCAAGTTATTATTTTGGCAATTTTATATGCAATAATTAAGAAACAGTTGTTTTCAGCAATTTAAAATATTCAAACAGCAAACAAAATTTATATTTGGAAAGTACATGAAAAGTTGATTGGAAGACATATTTGGTTTGTGAAATTTGGAATTTTTATGAGCAAGTTATGAATTTTGCAAATTTAAGTGAATTTGACAAGTTTTCAAATTTTGCACCAATTTAAAATATTCAAAACAGTAAACAAATTTTATATTTGGATAGAACATTTAATTTGGTATTGAACATATCAAAAATGTTGGATTTGGAGTTAGGATGATTTATTTTATGCAATTTCCAATTGGGTGCAAATCTGCCATTTTTATGGATCTAGGGACTTGAAAAAGTATTTGCAGGGGCTAGATTAATTACCAGGGGCCTATTGGTGAATACCAGAAAGTTTTGTGACCAAATTATTGCAAAATAAAAAGGTTGGTTTAATGTGCAAGGGGTGGGATTCGACCCCTGCACCTCCTGATGCGCTCAAGGGAACAGAACCAGTGGGGTGTTGTTGTGCTGTTGTAACAGAAGGGGATACAGGGGGGGTAAGAGGTGTTGGTCTCGGGTATTCTATCTGAAACTGAACCTGCAACCGATCTGCAGCTGTTCTAACTGACGGGAAACAAGCACGAACAGGCAGCAGCCATGGCGACTTGGCACGGA
This sequence comes from Alopecurus myosuroides, assembly GCA_028641055.1. NCBI lineage: Eukaryota > Viridiplantae > Streptophyta > Magnoliopsida > Poales > Poaceae > Alopecurus > Alopecurus myosuroides. Next base: position 759,107,460 of record CM054057.1, read on the forward strand.
AGGAAATGATGCCTAACCAGTGGGGAATCGAGAGGGGAAGAATGGGAATGGAAAGGGGGAGTTACCAGCTTCGCGTGGGAGTACTCGGGGTGGCCGGAGGCGGTCGGACGCGGCGCCAAGGCGGAGGAGAACTCCGGCGCCATGGTCTCGGTTTCAGAGAGGTTGCAGAGGGCGCAGTCACCGTGGAGGAAGAGGGGAAGGGGGGCCGGCGGCTGGAGGAGGAAGGAGAGGGAAAGGGTGCGGGTTGGGGGTTAGGGTTAGGGTTTCGGAGGGAGGATAGAAATAGGGGAGGAGGGGGAGCAGGTAGAGCTCGATGCTAACGTGGGATGACCTCACCTGTACGGAGGTGGAAGAGAAAGGTATCGGGCCAACTGGAAAAAAATGGGCTGGGCTGGTCTTCTCTTCCCCCTCTAACAGTTTTCTTTCTATTCCTTCTGTTTCATTTTTTTTTGCTGAAACCAAAAATGGAAGAAAAGAATAGGTTTTGGTTATTGAAAAATTTGGAGAAAATTAGGGTAGATTCCTTAGGTGAAAAGCAAGCATTTGGTAGCTTTTGTTTTCAAAATTTTAAATGTTTGCTTGCTGTTTGTAAATTAACCCAATTAAATGAAATTTGCAATATTAATCAATATTAGAATAACAAAGCATTTTCAATAGGGTTACCCCTAAGTTTTAAAATGATTTAAAGAGTACAATTGTGTGTTGAGATTCATGGATTCAAAAGAGGTACTGATTTTGAGAATTGGTTTGAATTTGGGTAATTTGATAATTAAATAATTATTGATGAAAACCATGTTTTTATTAGGGTGACCCCTATGATTCAATTTGATTAAATTAGTTGACTAAATTCATAAGTTCAAATTGGTTCTGCTTGATGCATTGATTTGAACTTGAAGGTGATTTGGAAATCATTTGTTTGATTAAACCCACAATTTTAATGAGTGATCAACATGGAATAAAATGAAAGCAATTTGGTTGTTTTTATTTGAACTCTCACTTTGGAAATTGTAACATCACAAGGATGAAACAAAGGGTTTGAAATTTGAGTTGAAATTCAAACAGAAAACAAAGGAAAACAAATGAAAACAGTGGAAAACAAATGGAAAACAAACAAAACAATTGCAATCAACATGATGCCATGATGCAAAACATAAAATAACAGAGAGCAAAACATTCTAAAGGCTACTTTTCAGACTTGGGATGTTACAAAACGCCCCCCCTTGAAGGAGTCGCGCCCCGAGATTCCTACTGAGAAAAGAAAAGTTCCGGATACTTATTGGGAAGATCCTCTTGAGCTGTGACACGTGAAACACATCGTGCACCTTGGATAGACGTCAGGGAATTTGGAAACCACCGGAACATTTTCAAGTAAAGGGAGAGGTTTTGTATGGAGGGTGTATAGCTGGATAGAATTTGATTCATTTGGAGAATAGATTATCTGGCTAGAATGGTGGAACAGAGTTATTGACATCAATGCAACACCAGGAATAATCATCAATGTCAGAATCATCAACATGAGAGTAACGAGGAATATGTGGCCTCCATTAGAATTTGATTTCTGTTACTGAACTTGGAAGTCAACATTTGATCTCGAAGAGTGAACGGTGATTTGATTGCTTAGTGGAACCAGAAATAGGTTGTATGTTGTGGAAAAGATTGTTGACACAAAGGAATGTGATGCTCCGGTATCAAATAACACTTTAGCTGGACTAGAGTTTAGCAAATGAACGGGGAAACTTTGATTAGATGCCGGTAGAAGAATTGAATTGGAAAACAACAACAAGATTTCAACGGACGAAAAGGATGTTGAGAAGAACAGGATATCAACATCGGGGAAAACGAGAACAAAATTCCTGAGGTACTATGGAAAACCCATCCGGGCTTCTAAAGGATCAATATCTACTGGTTAAGGAATAGAGGATTTGCTTCCGGGGCTTACACGCCTCCGTTCTCAATCATGAGTAGGCAACATGATAAATCATGTCAACCACCTCCATTCCTATGGTCTAGTAGATATAACCATCCTAGAGAAACCAGGATTCATGAAATCCTAACTTGAAAGTTTAGATGAGAAGGGAGAATCAACGTTGCACTTCCTTACCAGAAAAGGGAGGGAGGGTGGGGAAAAGAAGAAAAAGAACAGAATTCCTACTCTCACGTTTCATTTTGTTCCTATATAGCTACAAAATATTTTTCTAGACTCAACTGCGACCAGTAAAAAGGGATCCTACAGGCAGACAGGCTCTGATACCATTTGTCGCACCCTGATTTCTAGGGGATACTCACCGTACGAACTGGATAGCAGATGCTTGGATTATGGGGCATAACTGCTCCCACGTCCCAGCTTCCTGGTAGGCCTGCGCTTATGCGCGACAACACAAGCCCTGCTATTCCATCGTCGATGTAAACTATCCACTAGAGATCAAAGGCACTTCCGTCGACGTACTTCAAACCATACACACATGGTACGTCAACGGCGTTTAACAAGTGATATCACAACAGATCTCTACGACACAAAAGATTGAAATAACTTGCAAATAGCTCTCATTAGAGCAGAGATAGCAAATACAATCATTCAGAGGGCACATGCCCCAACAATACATCATTACAATACAGCGGAAGCATTCAACATGTCTGAGTACAGACAAGAACCAAATAGGCCTAAGAGGCCGGAAACAAACAGACGGAGCCCATCCACGAAGTCTCGGATCCTGCCCGGGTCCGCTATCTACTCGTCAGCAGCCTCGTCATACTCCACGTAGTAGCCACCATGTAGATCCTCGGAAACGTCGTCTGCGTAAACCACAGCCCCAAAGGGGTCAGTACATAAACGTACTGGCAAGCAAGACTCACATTTCACCAAAGTGTAACCCGTCAACACCAAGCACAGATGCTTTGGGTTCAACGGAAGGAAGGGGATATAAAAGATGCTGCAACTGGCTGCGCTAACCAACTACAGAGAACTACAACTTCCAACTAACAGAACGGGGATAAGATCGAGTATTGTAACCAACTGAAAGATAACTTCAAACAAACCCATCCTGGATCTCGCCCCTTATCCAAAGAGGCAATCCGAGGATAACTCACACAGTTGTATTAAAGGTGAATCAAGTTATTGTGTCATCATCCTATTACTAGTCAAGTTATTAATCATAGGGTGTAACATGTTTGATCATTATGTTTAAGTTGTCCTGAGTACTTGTTAGCCAGTACTTTCACCAAGTAATCCATAACCGCGGAAAACACGGCTTCTCGAGAAGATTATCCCTGCAGGGTTGCACCAATTTGGCCGTACACGTATGAATAACCCGCCAGATGGGATGCCTCCCACCAAGCGGGGCACTCAACACAACTCAACTCTTCTTCGCATCAAGCCCAAAGCACCACGTGCTGTGCGTGCGCGGCTAATCGAGCCCCACGAAGAAAAGGGGACCCTCATAGCACTGGAAGACCACGCCGCCCCAAATGCCGACTACAAAAGTTCCACCCTGGCCTGGGCTCGCAAGATCATGCATGCAGCAAATGGAAAGCCCGAACTACGTGTGGCGATTTGGACGAGATGCGAATCGAATCAAATTGAGGGGGCGCCCATACTCGCTTCCCACATGCGGTTAGTGCGCTCATCATGGATCAGTAGACAAGACCCTTTTCCTATTAGGGTCGACACTAGCAGGCCTCAAAACCACCCTGGGCCTCCTGCCCGTGCCTTATCATCAAATTTATTATTAATAGTAACATTAGCATGATTGATTGATTAAACATCGAGCCCCCAGAACATAATGGAATATAGTAACAGAAGGTAACGGGTAACAGACTCGAGTAAAACAACCTAAGCATGCTAGTAAGACACGGGCTCAAGCAATGGTTATAGGTGTGGAGGTGAGGCAATATCAGGGTTAAAGGATACATATGATAGGTTCGCAACAGAAACAACTACTACTAAGGCTAGCAGAAAAGAACAACGGAAAGTATCGGTAACCAATGTTGAAAGGAACACAGTGGTTCATGTGAGTGATAACTTGCCTGCAAAACCCAGTAGCCTGGTACTGAGCTAAACTCCTTAGACGGGGGTGTCGTAAGGATCGTCGGTCTCGACGTCGTCATGTATCCGAGAAGAAGCAAACAAACAAGGCAGAAAGATAAACAATCAATAAGATGGCATAATGCACAAACATGGGATGATGCATGACCATTTAATTGATGCAACACAATAAACTAGTTGACAAGATAACAACATGATTAAATGGACCCACATGCAATTGGATTGCATATGAAAAGCCCATGAATTATGGTGGAATTAATTGTTTTACAACTAATCAAATTGTGTAAGTGAATTAGCATGATGCATGGATGAGGAAAACAGCAAAATAACAACAATAGAAGCAAATGGAAATAAGGTTTAGCAAGTTTGGAAATTCATTCATTAAGTTAGGAAATTTTGGTTACTAAAAGGTGTCACACAAGCATTTGTTGTTTTCACCAATTTTAATTGTTCAAAATAGATAACAAAGTTTATATTTGAAAAGAACACAAGATTTTGGGTGGATTACATGTTTCACTTGTTGAAAAAGGATTTCAAATAAATTAGTTATGGATTAAACAAGTTTAAGCAAGAATTAAATGAATTTAATTCAAACATGAACTTATTTGAATTTTTATTTGTTCAAAACATTAAGTGAGATTCATATTTGAAAAGTTTATACTTTTATGGTTTGAAAACATATTTTATATGCCCCAAAAGAATTTGTTTTGATCAAGTTATGAAATTAACAATTTTAAATGAATTAAACAAGGATTAAATTATTTAACCAATTTTAATTATTCAAAACATGAAACAAATTTTATATTTGGAAAGAGGGTTTAATTTTTCATGGAAAACATATTTCATTTGTGGAAATTGGATTTAAAATGAGCAAGTTATTATTTTGGCAATTTTATATGCAATAATTAAGAAACAGTTGTTTTCAGCAATTTAAAATATTCAAAACAGCAAACAAAATTTATATTTGGAAAGTACATGAAAAGTTGATTGGAAGACATATTTGGTTTGTGAAATTTGGAATTTTTATGAACAAGTTATGAATTTTGCAAATTTAAGTGAATTTGACAAGTTTTCAAATTTTGCACCAATTTAAAATATTCAAAACAGTAAACAAATTTTATATTTGGATAGAACATTTAATTTGGTATTGAAAACATATCAAAAATGTTGGATTTGGAGTTAGGATGATTTATTTATGCAATTTCCAAAATTGGTTGCAAATCTGCCATTTTTATGGATCTAGGGACTTGAAAAAAGTATTTGCAGGGGCTAGATTAATTACCAGGGGCCTATTGGTGAATACCAGAAAGTTTTGTGACCAAATTATTGCAAAATAAAAAGGTTGGTTTAATGTGCAGGGGGTGGGATTCGACCCCTGCACCTCCTGATGCGCTCAAGGGAACAGAACCAGTGGGGTGTTGTTGTGCTGTTGTAACAGAAGGGGATACAGGGGGGTAAGAGGTGTTGGTCTCGGTATTCTATCTGAAACTGAACCTGCAAACCGATCTGCAGCTGTTCTAACTGACGGGAAACAAGCACGAACAGGCAGCAGCCATGGCGACTTGGCACGGAAGGAAATGATGCCTAACCAGTGGGGAATCGAGAGGGGAAGAATGGGAATGGAAAGGGGGAGTTACCAGCTTCGCGTGGGAGTACTCGGGGTGGCCGGAGGCGGTCGGACGCGGCGCCAAGGCGGAGGAGAACTCCGGCGCCATGGGCTCGGTTTCAGAGAGGTTGCAGAGGGCGCAGTCACCGTGGAGGAAGAGGGGAAGGGGGGCCGGCGGCTGGAGGAGGAAGGAGAGGGAAAGGGTGCGGGTTGGGGTTAGGGTTAGGGTTTCGGAGGGAGGATAGAAATAGGGGAGGAGGGGGAGCAGGTAGAGCTCGATGCTAACGTGGGATGACCTCACCTGTACGGAGGTGGAAGAGAAAGGTATCGGGCCAACTGGAAAAAAATGGGCTGGGCTGGTCTTCTCTTCCCCCTCTAACAGTTTTCTTTCTATTCCTTCTGTTTCATTTTTTTTTGCTGAAACCAAAATGGAAGAAAAGAATAGGTTTTGGTTATTGAAAAATTTGGAGAAAATTAGGGTAGATTCCTTAGGTGAAAAGCAAGCATTTGGTAGCTTTTGTTTTCAAAATTTTAAATGTTTGCTTGCTGTTTGTAAATTAACCCAATTAAATGAAATTTGCAATATTAATCAATATTAGAATAACAAAGCATTTTCAATAGGGTTACCCCTAAGTTTTAAAATGATTTAAAGAGTACAATTGTGTGTTGAGATTCATGGATTCAAAAGAGGTACTGATTTTGAGAATTGGTTTGAATTTGGGTAATTTGATAATTAAATAATTATTGATGAAAACCATGTTTTTATTAGGGTGACCCCTATGATTCAATTTGATTAAATTAGTTGACTAAATTCATAAGTTCAAATTGGTTCTGCTTGATGCATTGATTTGAACTTGAAGGTGATTTGGAAATCATTTGTTTGATTAAACCCACAATTTTAATGAGTGATCAACATGGAATAAAATGAAAGCAATTTGGTTGTTTTTATTTGAACTCTCACTTTGGAAATTGTAACATCACAAGGATGAAACAAAGGGTTTGAAATTTGAGTTGAAATTCAAACAGAAAACAAAGGAAAACAAATGAAAACAGTGGAAAACAAATGGAAAACAAACAAAACAATTGCAATCAACATGATGCCATGATGCAAAACATAAAATAACAGAGAGCAAAACATTCTAAAGGCTACTTTTCAGACTTGGGATGTTACAAACTACACCGTCTCACGTGATGATCGGTTTCGGTGTAGTGAATTTGGTTCGTGTAATCACTAAAGACGACTAAGAGGGATGTTGTTTTTGAGTGGGAGTTCATGGGATAATTTTAGAATTAACTTGAACTTAATCTATCATAAACATAAGTCTAAATAGTCTTTGCAAATATGTTGTAGATCATGGCACCACCTACCTTCAATTTTAATATGTTCATGGAGAGAGAAATTAGCGAACAATGGGAGCAACTTTACCAACTGGGCACTTAACCTGACGATTCTCCTCACCGCTTGCAAGAAGCTCTATGTGCTTGATGCACCGCTAGGTGACCATCCCGCTGATGATGCTTCTGATGAAGATAAAAATGTTTATCTGACTCAACAAGAAGAACACAATATAGTTCACTGCGGCATCCTCTATGGATTAGAGCCAAAGCTGCGAAAACTTTTCGAGAACAACACTGCATTTGCAACAATGGGAGAATTGAAAATGATTTTCTATTCCCATGCCGGAGTTGAGAGTTATGACGCTTCAGAAAAGTTCTTTAGCTGCATGATGGAAGAGAACATCTCCGTTAGTGAGCACGTACTCAAGATGTCTGCGTACGCTGATAAGCTCATAGCCTTGGGAATAACGATTCCCAATGAGCTAGGGATACATCATGTTCTCCAATCTCTGCCACCTAGTTACAAGAACTTCATGATGAACTATAATATGCAAGGCATGAAGAAATCTCTTCCTGAGCTTCTCTCGATGCTTAAAACTACTGAAGTGGAGATCAAGAAAGAACATCAAGTGTTGATGATCAATAAGACCACTAGTTTCAAGAAAGGCAAGAGAGGCAAGCCAAGGGTTAACTTCAAGAAGGGTGGCAAATCTGTTGCTACTCCTGAGAAGAAAACCAAGTATGGCTGCCTAAGCCTGAGACTGAGTGCTATTATTGCCAGGGTACTGGCCACTGAAAGCGCAATTGCCCCAAATATCTGGCAAAGTGAACAAAGGTATATATGATATACTTGTTATTGATGTGTACCTTACTAGTACTCGCAGTAGCACCTGGATATTTGATACTGGTTCGGTTGCTCACATATGTAACTGGAAACAGGAGCTACAGAATAAGCGACCACTAGCAAAGGATGAGGTGACGATGCGCGTCGGCAATGGATCAAGAGTTGCTGTGATCGCCGTCGGGACGCTGCCTCTACGTCTACCATCGGGATTAGTTATAAACCTCAATAATTGTTATTTGGTGCCTGCATTAAGCATGAATATCGTTTCTGGATCTTGCTTAATGCAGAATGGCTATTCCTTTAAGTCTGAGAACAATGGTTGTTCGATTTATATGAATAATATCTTTTATGGTCATGCACCTGAGAAGAATGGTTTATTTCTTTTGAATCTTGATAGTATTGATACACATATTCATAATGTGAATGCCAAAAGAATTAAATTAAATGATGATATTGCTACTTACATGTGGCATTGCCGCTTAGGTCATATGGGTGTTAAACGCATGAAGAAGCTCCATTCTGATGGACTCTTAGAATCACTCGATTATGAATCATTTGAAACATGTGAACCATGCCTTATGGGCAAGATGACTAGAACCCCGTTTTCTGGAACCATGGAACGGGCGACAGACTTACTGGAAATCATACATACTGATGTGTGTGGACCAATGAGTGTATCGGCACGCGGTGGATATCGTTATTTTGTCACTTTCACAGATGATTTGAGTAGATATGGGTATATTTACTTAATGAAACACAAATCTGAGACATTTGAAAAGTTCAAAGAATTTCAGAGTGAAGTTGAAAATCATCGTAACAGAAAGATTAAATTTCTACGATCTGATTGTGGAGGTGATTATCTAAGTTACGAGTTTGGCATGCATATGAAACAACGTGGAATAGTTTCACAACTCACACCTGCTGGAACACCACAGCGAAATGGTGTTTCCGAACGTCGTAATCGTACTTTATTAGATATGGTTCGATCTATGATGTCTCTTACAGATTTGCCACTATCGTTTTGGGGTTATGCACTAGAGATCGCTACATTTACTTTAAATAGGGCACCATATAAATCCGTTGAAACGACACCGTATGAATTATGGTGTGGAAACAAACCTAAGCTGTCATTTCTAAAAGTTTGGGGATGCGATGTTTATGTGAAGAAGCTTCAACCTGATAAACTCGAACCCAAAGTGGAAAAATGCGTCTTCATAGGATACCCTAAAGAAACAATAGGGTACACCTTCTATCACAGATCTGAAGGCAAGATTTTCGTTGCCAAGAATGGATCCTTTTTAGAGAAGGAGTTTCTCTCGAAAGGTGTGAATAGTAGGAAGGTATAACTCGACGAGGTTATTGCCCTTCTCTTCTTGGAATGGCGAGTAGCGTAGCGCCGGAAGTTGTTCCGGTGCCGACCTCGTCAATTGAAGAGAGAGCTAATCATCAAGATCATGAAACTCCAGTAGAGGAAACTACCCCACCTCGCAGGTCAACTAGGGAACGTACAACTCCTGAACTGCACGAAGATCTCGTATTAAACTTCATGGTAGATGGAGGTGATGACTCTGTGACATATGATGAAGAGATGATGAGCCCAGATTCCAACAAATGGCTTGAAGCCATGAAATCCGAAATAGGATCCATGTACGAAAACCAAGTTTGGACTTTGGTGGACTTACCCAATGACCGCAAGGCCATTGAGAACAAATGGATCTTTAAAAAGAAAACTGACGCTGATGGTAATGTGACCGTCTATAAAGCTCGACTTGTAGCAAAAGGTTTCCGACAAATTCAAGGAGTTGACTATGATGAGACTTTCTCACCAGTAGCGATGCTTAAGTCAGTTAGGATTATGTTAGCAGTTGCTGCATTTTTCGAATATGAAATCTGGCAGATGGATGTCAAAACAGCGTTCCTTAATGGTGACATTAAGGAAGAGTTGTATATGATGCAACCCAAAGGTTTTGTTGATCCTAATAATGCTGACAAGGTGTGCAAGCTTCAACGTTCCATTTATGGACTGAAGCAAGCATCCCGGAGTTGGAACTTCCGTTTTGATAAGGTGATCAAAGGGTTTGGATTTGTCCAAACATACGGAGAAGCTTGTATTTACAAGAAAGTAAGTGGGAGCTCTGTAGCATTTCTAGTACTATATGTGGATAGCATATTGTTGATTGGAAATGATATAGAACTTTTAAAAAGCGTAAAAGGTTATTTGAACAGTAGTTTTTCGATGAAAGACCTTGGTGAAGCAGCTTATATATTAGGCATCAAAATCTACAGTGATAGATCAAGGCGCTTAATTGGACTTTCGCAAAGTACATACCTTGACAAGATTGTGAAGAAGTTCAGAATGGAAGAGAGTAAGAAGGGGTTCTTACCTATGTTGCAAGGAAAAACGTTGAGTAAGACTCAATGTCCAGCTACGGCAAAAGATAGAGAGATAATGAATATGATTCCCTATGCTTCAGCCATAGGTTCTATCATGTATGCTATGCTATGTACAAGACCAGATGTGGCACATGCTATTAGTTTGACTAGTAGGTACCAATCCGATCCAGGTTTGGAACACTGGACGGAGGTCAAGAATATCTTTAAGTACTTGAGAAGAACTAAAGATATGTTTCTCATATATGGCGGTGAAGAAGAGCTCGTCGCAAGATGTTACGTCGATGCTAGCTTTGACACTGATCCGGATGACTCTAAGTCTCAGTGCGGATACGTATTTGTCATGAATGGAGGAGCTGTAAGCTGGAGGAGCTCCAAGCAATCCGTGGTAGCGAGATCATCAACGGAAGCGGAATATGTTGCTGCCTCAGAGGCATCACAGGAACCAGTTTGGATGAAGGAGTTCATATCCGAACTAGGTGTGGTTCCGAGTGCATTGGATCCAATGGTTATCTATTGTGACAACAATGGTGCCATAGCCAATGCTAAGGAACCAAGGTCTCACAAGAATTCCAAGCATATCAAGCACCATTTTCACTCCATCCGTGAGCATGTCGCAGATGGGGATGTGAAGATTTGCAAAGTACATATGGATCGGAATGTGGCAGATCCGTTGACTAAAACTCTCTCAAGGGCAAAACATGATCAACACCAGAACTCAATGGGTGTTAGATTCATCACTATGTAATATAGATTATTTCCCCTAGTGCAAGTGGGAGACTGAAGGGAATAGCCCGAGAGGCAATAATAAAGTGTTTATTATGCTATTCCTTGTTTATGATAGATGTTTATTTCTCATGCTAGAATTGTATTAACCGGAAACGTTGATACATGTGTGATTAATAAACAAACCAACGTTTCTAGTGAAGCCTCTCTTTTAACTAGCTCGTTGATTAACAGATGATCAAGGTTTCCTTATCATAGACATTGGATGTTGTTAATAACGGGTTCATGTCATTAGGAGAATGACATGATGAACTTAGACCCTAACTAAGTATAACAATACGATCAAGTCATTTAGTTTTGTTGTTATGTCTTACATTCGGAGTAACATTATTCCTTAGACCATGAGATCATGTCAATCACTGATACCGGAAGGATGCTTTGATGTCATCAAACTTCACACCGTAATAGGGTGACTATAAATGTGCCGTTGGGTATTCGGAAAGTATTAGTTGAGTCTCATGGATCAAGAGTGGGATTTGTCCTTCCAATATGACGGAGAGATATACTCAGGGCCCTCTCGGTGATATCACATCGACACCGCTTGCAAGCACGTGATATGATCACAAGGATGTTATATCACGGGAACAAGAAAAGAGTACTTGTCGGGTAACGAGATCAAACAAGGTATGGTGGATACCGATGATCGGATCTCGGGCAAGTAAAATATCGCGAGACAAAGGGAATCGTTACGACGTTGAAAGGTGCACACGATCACTAGAGTCATCGTTGAATATATAGGAGTCATCACGGATATCCAGATCCCGTTGTTGATTATTAATCGGAGAGGAGTCTCGATCATGTCTATATTATTCGCGAACCGTAGGGTGACACACTTAAGGTTCGATGAAGCGTTAGAGAGGATACGGAATACCGAAGAATATTTTGGGCAGCTCCGAAAAATTGTTTCGGAAAAAATTGAAATAGTTCAAGGGGTTTTTTATCGAATGGTTGTTAATAGAATTAACAAAATGATTCGGGGTGCTGCATGCAAATGTTTGTTAATGGAATTAACAAATATAAATAAAGAAATAAAAATGTTTTATTTATTTATTAAAGAAAAACCTTTGGATTTTCTTAGTGGAAAATTAAGGGAGTATGAGTGGGTGTGAGTGGGGCTTCCACTCACATAAAGAGAGGAAGGGGTGGGGGCACCCATGGCTGGCCGCACCCTCCCCCCTGGGCTGCCTTCCCCTCCCCTATAAAAGGAGGGTGAGAGCTCTCTCTTCCACACACACTTACCCACTCCCTTTTCCATCCA
>CM054057.1:759119824-759382091 GCA_028641055.1 Alopecurus myosuroides
GACCCGAACCGGAAATGGACTGATTTTGTGAGTCGGACTCACAGAGGGAATGAGCCACAAGTGTTGTGAAGCCCACTACCATTCGCTATATAAAGAGGGGCGCAGGTTGCCCAGCGGGCACGTTAGTCCACTCCCATGCGTTGGGAACCCTAGCCCCACTCAGTCCAGCCGTCGCACCAGACCTAGCAGTCTGCCGTCAGAGCTCCTCCTCGTACGTGTGGATACCGGCAGAGGTGCTGTACGTTCAGCACTTCGACGTCCGCTGGATCGGATCGTGGACTGCACTGCCCCGACGCGCTTCATCGATAATCCGCAACCGCGCGTCTAGTGGTAATCATCGTGGCCTTCTACCTCGGCTAGATCTTGGAAGTACCGCGTAGGAAAAAGTTTTGTTTATCTCTACGCGTTCCAACAGCCCGAACAGCGCCAGCCTCGACCACTGCCGCCGCCTCCTCGAGGCCAGCGCGGACCTGGTGGAACGCCTCCTCGTTGCGCCATGTCTCGAACGAGTGGCACGCCGGGTGCTGCTCGGACCAGATTGGCTGCCGCCTCCCCCTGCGTTGTTCGGGCGCCGCCTCCTCCTGCGCCAGCTGCTGCTCAGGCGCCGCCTCCTCCTGCGCCGGCTGCTCGTTCTCCTCCTGCGCCGGCTCCTGCGCCATGTCTCGAACGAGTGGCACGCCGGGTGCTGCTCGGACCAGATTGGCTGCCGCCTCCCCCTGCGTTGTTCGGGCGCCGCCTCCTCCTGCGCCGGCTGCTGCTCAGGCGCCGCCTCCTCCTGCGCCGGCTGCTCGTTCTCCTCGTAGTGGAACTCGTTGTCGCGGTCGCCGTCACTGTGGCCACGCGTCGCGGTCGCGGGTCGGCAGTACAACGACGAGTTGCGGCAGGCACGGAGCCGGCGAGGCATCGTCTCGGGGGTTTCTAGGTGGAGTGCGGCGAGGGCGATGAGAGTGAGTGCGGTGAGGGCGAGGAGATGAACGTCGAGAATGGGGAGAGCGGCGAGGGCGATGAGAGTGAGTGCGGTGAGGGCGAGGAGATTAACGTCGAGAATGGCGAGAGCGGCGAGCGGCGAGGGGCCTTTTGTAGCCCTGGCGGGGCATTTACTGCGCCGCGCGTGCCGTCGCTGCCGCCCACGCCATTACTCCAGCAGTCTTTGACTGGGGCGCATGCACTGCCCGCCCACCACGCCATTACGCTGCCAGCCTTTGACCGACGTGAGGACCGAGAAGAAGCTCACGGGCGGGGGCTTCTGTTCCCGCAGTTTTCCCACGCGTCGCTGACAGCACTGGCCCGCGTGGGCTGCCCCGCCTTTTCGCCCCCCCCAAGCCGAACCCAGCGGGCTGATTTTCGCCTGGGTGTCGCGGCGTGAAATAGCGCCGAAACGGCGCTATTTGGGCTTCTAGGGGGCGGCTGGTGCAAAAACGACGCTATTCATCGCTTTCGGCGCTAAAAAAGCCGCTTGGGGGGGCTCTGGGGGGTCGGCTGGAGATGCCCTTAGGGCAGTACTGAGCGTCCTCCAGGGAGCCCCGCGTCTATAGCCGTTGGATCAAGCCCAACCGAGCGTACATGTTTCTTTTCCTCCCCCGCGTGGATATAATCGCCACCACCTAGAGCACGGCACGAGTTGTACCAAAAGGAGAATCCCCAGCTTCGTCTCCCACGAGCCACCCCGTCGTCTCTCCGGCAAGACCTTGCCAGCGTGCAGCATCGTCAACTGCCTTCGGTAGCACCACCGGCCGCCAACTGCATATCTAGTCTCCCGTTGGTTGCACCGCCGTGCACGTATGGCGGCATCGTCGATCTTCTATTGCATCAACCCTGTCCGACATAGGTAGCATCGTCGAGCGGCGTTTTGTAGCATCTTTGGCTGGTAGCACGGCCGATCTATTGTTGACTTGTTGTAGCAAAACCGAGTGCCGTAGGTAGCATCGTCAACCACCGTTTGTAGTATCTAGACTACATCTAGTAGGACCACCGACAAAGTCTAGTAGCATCACCTCTCGACTGCGGTAGCATCCTTGACAGCCATATGTAGAATTGCCAACCGTTGCTTGTCGCATCCAGAATGTTGGCTTCGTAGAGGCTTCTCGCAACACCTGTGCACCACCATTCCATGGCTGACAGCCGTGTCAGGACCCAATAGCAGCATGGCAGCCTCCCCCCAATAGCTGCATGTCCGCCGTACGGTTGAAGACATGATTGAGGAGCCAGACCAGGCCACATGCGAGGAGATGGAGCTCGTTCTCCATGTTGGTTCCTAGCACGTCGTCGTCGTCACCCTTCTCGAGCTTGGAGCGCGACAAAGGATGAGGAGTTAGCGGACTCGATCTCGAGTTTTGGGAGACAAGATGCTTTGTGGAGAGCGAAGGGCTCGAAGCCGCCATGGACAGAAGCATAACAGAACAAAGAAATAAGAGCAAATAATAGGCGTGGAGGAGAAAAGATTCACCGGTGAGCCCAACGTGTCAACTCACACAAAGGCAAAATTCCCTTTCTTGGCTGTTGTGTCAAGGAAAATGCTTATATTAGGGGGACCTAGGACTCGCTATCTTAGGTCCCTCGTGCGAGCGAGCATGTGCGAGCGAGCGAGCGAGCGCTGCCTTGGCCGGCCCATTTAGCGTATATAGGCCCAATTAGCATCAAGTTAGTATTTTTGGGCCCAGTTTTCGTGTCCGGGCATACAAACCACGTGCAGCCTTTATATTGTTAAGTGTTCTTCGCCATTTCGGTTAATGTTGCGTACGTCTGTAAAATTTGTTACAATTTCGCACGGTTTTTGTTGAGAAACCACAAATGAGATGTTGCAATGTTTTCTGGAAGATTTTCTAGAAAATGTTTATATGTTTATTAGAATTCGTTTGGAATGACATGTTTACGGGATCCTTTGCATGTTGTAAACGTGTAACTTTTTTGTTGCTATCGTCTTACCTCTCTGTTGAAATAGGTGATGATTTTTGTTGCAACTGGAACAGTGACAAATTAGTTTTTTGCTTACCAACTTTTTAATTGATGCAAATACTTTTTTTTGTTGCAGTAGGTTGTGATTTTTTTTGAATTGTTGTAACTTTTTTGTTGCAACGCAATAACATATTGTTTAACTATTATTTGTAACATTACTTATGTTTCGATTTTTTTTGATATAATTTGTTGCAATACTTTTTTTTTTGTATACGGAGCAATAAATTTTGTTGTGATGCCTGCGAACTTGTTGCAATGGCATTTTTGCTGTAATTATCAAAATGTTCGGGGGCAACGCAATATATCCTTTCGTTTAAGTGAGGCTGTCGTGGAGTGCGGGTTCTATATCCGAAATCTAGGGGGCCAAAATGTAAAACCGCGGTTTGCTGATTTCTCACCATTGGATGATGATTGGACGGCACACGAGGGGACCTAAGATTGCTCAATCTTAGGGCGACCTACGCCTAGCACGCTCCTTGTGTCAAAGGGACAAGGAACGGATCAATTCACCGGCCAGAGGCGATTACAGCGCCACGTTGGGTTGCATATGCTTGATTTTTGTCCATTGGCCCAAGAAAAAAAAGAGAAAATATTGTCACTTGTTCCTTCATGCACCAGTACATCTCTCTTTTAGTACTACTTTTCTGGTACTGTTTAGGGATATAATTACCATGACCATGAAGAAGATCCAAAGTCAAGTGGTCGTCTTAGTTTGGCATGAAGCAAATGATTCTGTTCTACCCATCGCGGAAATTATAGAAAAATCTGGCCAATGATTCCTTTCCCCAGCGGGCGTGACGTCAAGTCATTCCTTCACATTGGTGATGTCACCAGTTCGGTTGGTCCTGGTCGTCGCTGTCATCACTGAACCATGGGGCCATGCATGACTACGGCAATGCGTAGCACGTTGACCCGCTCGCCAAAAATCAAATCGGTTAATTTAGAACATAATCATTTGCCTTTTCTGCTTAGTTTTGAAGGAAAGCGCAGAATCATCACCTTTGAATTTACAGACATTGAAAGAGCAAAATTATCTTATGGTTAAACTAGGAAGTTCAGAACTAAATATGTACTACTATTTGGAACAAGATGACTCGAGTTTACCCCGTCAAATTTTAATGGTTTCAGTTCTGTTTTTCATGTTTTACTAGACTAGCGGAGGTACCAATAAACAGACCAAGGTTGGTTGGCAGTGAAAACTAAAATCAGAAACTGGTTAAAAATGGCGACTACTGTATCAATATATGCATAATGTTGTATGCATATGCACACAAAAGTCTGAGCTACTATCTCAAGATGGACACCAAATGGATGTTATCCTCGCTCACCATGGCGCGGTAGCCATCATGCGCACAGCTTGGTCCTTATTCTTCTTCGTGCTTTGCTCCAGCATCTGCTCCATCTCACCCATCATCTTCAGTTTATTACTTTATTCTTGTGGACTGACAGCCTCGACTCGAGGTTCTCTCACCTTGTTCGCGGAATGAGCCCGCTCCAGCTTCAGCTCTTTCTCCCCCTTTGTTGAAGATGGAGCACCAGGGATGCGAAAGATGTTGTGGATGCGCTGGCGCATTAATGCGACGTCCATTCCCAGGGGCTCGATGGAATCCAACGTCTTTTTCCATAACACAAGATCCTTGAGGGAGGGACTCAAGAAGAAGGCTGTGATGCCCTCGTCGATGGTCACCATCTCCCGGATCATCGCTGCAGCAAGCATGGGACTAGTATTCTTCTGCAGATGCCTATGGAGGAGTGCCTTCCGGGCCTGGCACAAACGGTGGTACGCCCTGCGCACTTGATCAGGGAGCATGCTTCTGCCAATTACAGAACCATCACCGATGACAATCTTGAAGTTTATGGCGAGGAAATCGTCCGTGTTTGGACCTGGAGATTTCATGCCGCCGCATGCTGCCTCTTCGTTGTCGATGTCTTTGCTGGATGGTTTGCTCCTCCTCCTTAGACCTGGTTTCTTCCTTGGTACTTTCTTCTTCTTTTCCTTTCTCTGCGTGCAGAATATATTGGGCAATTCAGAAGATTTGGTATCATTAATTGCAGAACACGGTGTGCCATGCACATTTTAGAGAGCTAATTTTGTATTGACTTGCTTACACTCAGCTTTCTAGTAAAATGAAATATGTTTATAATTATTAGACATTGGAACTTACCTCAGGCTCATAATCATCATCGCTACTGCTGCATGCTGACTCTTCGTTGTCGATGCTGTTGCCGGATGGTTTGCATATCTTCCTTAGACCCGGTTTCTTCATTGGAATTTTCTTCTTCTTATTTCTCTGTGTGCAGAACATATATGGTGGGTGATTCAAGAGATTTGGTATCATTAATTGTAAAGCACGATCTGCAATCCATATTCCTCAGTGTAACATCTATATTGATCTGCTTACACCCAGTTGTGTAAAATTAAGCATGTTGAAATTATTAGACGTTGGACCTTACCTCCGGCTCATAATCATCATCAGTATCTATCATGCCCTCGCTACTGCTGCTGTCAACCAAAAGTGATTTCTGTTCCGTCTTGCGCATCTCTCTCTTCCTCTGTAACATAACCACGCAAAGAAGCCCAACATGTTAGCCATTCTCAATGCAAAGTGTGACATAGATGAAGCTTTGTATAGAAAAAAGTGCCTTAATCAAAGTAATTTTAAATTATTTCAAGTAAGGCCTTACCGTCAGTGCGGGTGGCTCAAAATCATCGTCATTCTCACCCTTACTATGGATACTCTTACAGCTCTTGCTGTCAAATATCACAGTGTTCTGGTCTGTCTTTGTTTTGGAAGACATGGAGCCTGTTTGCCTCCCTCGTTTTCTCTGAATACAAAGAACCGACCAAAGCATAGCAAAAAATTCAATATATATATGCGGCTAAAGATGACAAACAATCTAAATACTGATTTTTTTTTTATGAGCCAAAATCTTCAACTCACACATTAAGATGTGTATATTTTGTATTTGCCCGTGCGTTGCTACGGGTTAGAAAAATTAGTCCGGCGCTATAGATTTGTGCCATTGCCAATAGATTTGTCTCCATCGTGCCATTGCCAGTAGATTTGTCGCCATCCTCCTTCCGCTACTCCGCCACCGTTCTCCATCTCCTATTTGCTCAATGATAGTTCCCACGGCCTCCTAGCTAGCTGCATTTCTAGTTTTAATCACCAGCTAGCTGCATTTCTACTTTTAATGTCCATCTGTGTTATATTTCTATTTGGACAAAGGAGAAGGAAAAATCCAAACACTACAAGTGTAACTTACATTTCTACTTTTAATGTCCATCTGTGTTATATTTCTATTTGGACAAAGGAGAAGGAAAAATCCAAACACTACAAGTGTAACTTACATAATTTGTGAAACGATAGTTAGGTCTCTCTAAAAGTAGAAAGACATGGTGCAATAATTAAAAATGTATAAAAGCTTACAAACCTGATAATAAAAGTAATGCTTGTTGCACAAGGGCATGGAGAGGGAAAGCAGAGGAAGTGTAGTGACATGTTTTTAATTCATTTTAATTTGCGTAATTGAGCATGCTAATTTTTTCCACTTAATTCAGTGGTTGAATAAAATAGCTGATAGATGGTTGAGAGACAACATAAGATTAGGTTCTTTGCATTTTTACATGTGGTCGCCAATTTATCTAAGGAGCTGCAAATTTTTCACTGTTAAAAAAAAGCTGTGATTGGATAACATGACTCTAAAGCATCTGTTAATAAGCATTCATAGTAAGTAGATATACATATGATAATTTCTAAGGCACATATATACATTACTTGAAGAGTTCTCTGAATCCAGGACCAACAAACAAAAAAGGAAGGTCTAGAAATTTCTGTATCACTATTCGAATCATACACAAAATCATGTAAATCTTCAGCATAGTTCATGAACATGTTTCATCTCCAATGAACAAACTCTTCTAGATCTCTAAAATTAACCATCATGAACAATAAATTAGCTCTAGGATCATGGAAAACAAATGATTTTCAGTTATACAATGCAAGCTTGTCATCTAGATAAATCTATTTGTTAGAAATCTACGGACAACCTGAATAGCTAAATATTTAGATTACAACGTACAACGTACATGCAGAAGAGATGGGATGCATATGTTTTTGTCCGTGCGCTAGCATTTTGTGTACAAACGAAAGGCATGCCCGAATTTCCTGCTGTTACTTCTTGTTGATTATATAAGCACAGAGCTTGCCCATGCTCTAAAGCCCCTGCTATCTGCTCTGTAGTTTCCGTAGCCCAAACACTTGAGGCAGCCGCTGATAACCATCCGTAATTTCTGTAGCGGTGCATGAAAGAGGCAAATCACACGGGAAAAAACTAACTGAACAAGCAAATCGGGAACATGGCTGGCCACAAGACCGAGGAATCTGCTGAACCTCATGAGCAACTCTCGACGGAGGAGACCGAGGAGAAGCCCGGCCGGCGGTGGATCTTGGACGAGCGCCAGGGACTCGAGGGGCAGGGCTAGGAGCCAATAATAAATTGGAGAAAAAACTCCATGATCATGAGTTTGAATGACAGAATCGCCTCGTGCTGGTCGAATCTGAAGTAGAGCGACAGAAACCTTCCTCGCTCAGAGATCAACCTCCTCTGGATCGAGCACCTCCAATGCCACTCCATCGTCCACGGAAATATCGATCCGTCCAACATCCTTTTGGACGCGAGCGGGAAGCTTTGTTTGGGATCGTCTCGTGGACACCATCAGAAGCCGCATCGGTCGTCTCGAGTCGGCCGCGGGCGACATGCGGCTACAGAGTCGTGACGCTGGAGGTGTTGATAACGTACAAGTTTGATCCCGAGTACAAGTGGAATTCGATCGGGATAGAGCCACACATACATCTTGATACCATGTTCTTTGTTAGCATAGCCTGCTCTTGCCAGATCAACGCGCCCAGCAGCCTCTGGATCTCCCGCGTAGCCGGTTGCCCGGATACCGTGGCCGCGATGGCTGTCTTGGGAAGCTGAGTTGCGGCAGTCAGTTCCGGTAGCGACGGTGACGACACCGAACGCCGGACAAGCGTACATGACGTCCGTTGTTGCCTTGACCCATAGCTCCCACGACGCTTGGTCCTCTCCGACCAGCGCGGCGACCACCTAGCGCCGACGTGGACTGGTGGCGGACGCGAGAGAGGCAGTTATGTGAGCGTAGGAACTCCGGTGCTATGACAGCTGATGGTGGCGAGAGACGACCGTCTCGATCCCCTAGGATCTACACCAACGCGTGCCGCCGGCGAGCTCTGTCCTTGTCGAGATGAGGTAAACGAATTGGCCGCCTGGTTGTGGAGATCACCAGCAAGTTGGACGCCGTCGCTGCCGGTGGCGAAGCGAGGTCCGGTACTGCTACCAGCTGGCATCCAGGTCAACGATGGTTCAGCATCGTTTGTTTCCTCAAGAGTAGGTCAGTCTTGGCTATCAGGATATGATGAAAACCGCCGGCTCACACGTCTCTCTCCTCGACAGTTTTTCCGTCAAAAGGATCCGTCCATTTATTGCTCATGTAGTCATGTACCACACCTCAAATACATGTTGATATAGAGTTACAAACGTGTTGGCTTGGGCCAGGCCTAGGCAGAGCGATTGACTGTACGTGTATGGCATCTTGAGTCGATTCATACTGGAAAAAGGCTAACGAAAGACTTGCCCACCGATCAGCCCATCGGAGGCAGATGCCTACAGCGCGACGTACGAAAACAAAACAACATATGTACGACGGAAACCAAAACGGACGGAGGAGAAATACACGGACGAAAAAAAGATTTGGTGGAAGGGCAAAACAGTAAAACATCAGGTTGGACCGGAAGAAGCCTTCCTCTCTTTATTATTAGGTAAAGATGAGAAGAAACCAAGAAGGAGATTTCATAGTGGAAGCTCTGTTTTTTTTCCCTCATCGCGTGCGCGCGCACACACACCTACGCACTCACGCACACACATTAGGAGTGCATCTTACTGTATAAGTATGGCCTTTATAACGCTGGACTGGCCACTTTTCTTGCCCATTCTCCAAGCTCTCTGGCCTCACGCTCTGCCAATGGAAGTTAGGTCGATCAGTCGTTGTATGCTTGTAATTTATGAAAATTCTGAAAGAGGTGGAAAGGAAAACAGCGACGAACTGTTGCGACAATACACATACATTAATTCTTTCATTACACGGGTGATGCTCTGAATGCAGCATATATAAGAGAACTGAAACAATATATAAAATACTTACTCTGTACATGAAGTTCCAATTTAGTCAAATACAAAGAAAAGAAAGAAAATTAGCCTAAAACATCAATTTTTACTAGAAAAATGATAGCATGTTAACATATTTTCTAAGGATTAATTATAACCTAATAACGTAGAGATTGCATGCGGTCATTGTGCTTTGATTTCTACTAGTTGATTCGTTACTTATGAGCACTGGAAAAAAACATAAGCGTATAGTTTTCAGTTTGTTAGGGCAGCTCCACATGGTACGTGAGGATTCAGAAACTACAATCAGGACATGGTTTAAAACCACACACACACTGTATATATCAGAAACTATGATTATTGAGGATGTTTGATGGGCATTTACCAACTGAGAAACTATATATACAGTAAAAAATCTCTTCGAGTTGTGGATACATGAGAATATGCATTTGATACTCTGTAATATATAGTTGTTGAAAGCAGAAGTGCATAAATGGAGAATATAGTCTGAGAGGAGATGGTACCATGGAGGGAGGTTTCTCACCTTCGGCTCGAAATTGTGATCGTCTTCACCGCCGTGTGTACCGAGGGTCCCCTTGTAAAATACTAATGGCAACGTGTGCCACCATATCTTGGTGTCGTCATCCTGTGAATTTGTCGCTGGCATATCTCCCTTTCCCTGAAAATTATTGTTAACCAGTTGATAATTTATCTGTCCGAAAAGAATGCAGAAGTGCCTGAAAGACAACAAGTTCCATGGAGGGCGGTTTCCCGCCATCTCCTTCAAATCATCAGCGGCATTTCTACTGCTACTGCCCTTGTAAAGCACTAACGGCATGTTCTGCCATATCATGGTTGCGTCGGCAGCTTGGTAATCAGTCGCCGGTGTATCTGCCTTGCTCTGAAAACCAATTAAGCAGCAGTCATATGCGAGTAAATATAATCAATCGGTAAATTTTCCTCTACATCTCATCCAGTTTAACAATAGGTAGCAGCCACAGTAGGTATACGTTTAATCGAACAGGAAAAGAGAATCAACAGATCCGATAATGAAAGTCCAAGACGTAAGAGTGAGAACCATGCACACAAGAATAAACCAACCGAAGATTAATAAAAGAATCTACCTAGATTATTCTAGTATAGTATTTTCTTTTCATAGTTAAGGGGAATTCTAGCAGTAACAGGAAGGCACCTCCAGAACTCCTAGTAGCGTAAAAATAAAAATAACTAGACAAATATCAAGGAGTGAATTTAAAAAACAGATCAAAAGAGAGAGAGAGAGAGAGGAGGTCACCATGCCTGATGAATTGAGATGTGGGATGATGGGGGATTGAATCGGACGAGGAAGAAGAAGGGCATTAAAGATGTGTGAGAGAGAGAGGAGGTCCAGCACTATATAAACGGTGTTAAGTAATCCAGCACTTAGTCTGCCGCGGAGCAAGAGCAGCCTGCCGTGGGCTCAAAACGGTTGTTTTTCCTGCCGTGGTAGGAAGTGTAGTTGGAGCTGTTTCTGAATAAAGTTCAGTAGTCAATAAGCTAGACGCCGATCGCCTGTGATCGCGCGTAGTTAGGAGTAGACCTTTTCCTTCCAAGTTTGTAGGATCACCAGCACACCGTGCGGGGCGTGGGATGGCGCGTCCAGTCGTTGCACGACGTGGCGGGTTTTGTGGCCAGTTTTGTTAGAGGCCTTCTCGTTGTTGTTAAGTATCAGTCAATATACAGAAAAGCAGCAGAGCTGTTACGCTGCACAAAATATCGCCTTGCGTGTCGTCTCTTCCTCATCGAGCTCTAGACATCGTATAATCCGATCGTGAGCGAGTGTGTGCGTAGAGATCGCAACGACATTTGGTATCAGAGCCTAACAGAGATTCATTGCCATGGCCGACGACAAGCCGACGGACGCTCGTTCACCTGCAAGATCGAGCTCGAAGGCGCCCGCGAAGTCCGCAACTCCACCACCGAAAGATCGCAGCAACAGCCGTGGTCGCAGCCTCGTCCGGCGTGGCGAGGGCAGCGGCGCTCGCGAGATCGTGGTCCGGGAGGTCGTGCGGGAGAGCGGCGGCGGCGGAGGAGCAATGCATCTCCCGATGCTCACCCGTACGAATTATACGGAGTGGGCGATCCTCATGCGAGTACAGCTGCAGGGCGCGCGGCTGTGGGACGTCATCGACCCCGGCATCATCGGCGACGAGGACGATCGCGCGGAGCGGCAGGCTCTCGGGGCCATCCTGCGCTCTGTGCCCCCCGAGATGGTGCCAGTCCTCGCAGCGAAGGACAGTGCGAAGGGCGCCTGGGACGCCATCAAGATCATGCGGGTGGGCGTCGATCGCGTCCGCGAAGCACGCCGACAAAAACTCCGCCGCGACTTCGAGAACCTGAGTTTCAAGTCCGGGGAGGCGATCGAGGACTTCTCGCTGCGCTTGTCAGGCATCGTCACCGAGCTGCAGAGCCTGGGCGACACCATCACCGAACTCGATGCCGTGCAAAAGTTTCTGCGGGTGGTTCCAGGCAGGTACTCACAGATGGCTTGTTCGATTGAGACTCTCCTCGATCTGTCGACAATGTCAATTGAGGAACTGTGCGGGCGCCTGTCTGTATCTGATGGGCGTGGCGAGCCCGAGGCGGACACAGGCGGGAAGCTCCTGCTCACCGCAGAACAATGGAGCGCGCGTCAGCAGCGCGGACCGTCTACCTCGCCGGGATCCAAGAGCGGAGGGAAGCCCAAGCAGAAGGAAGAAAAGGGCAGTGGAAGCACCACCGGCGCCGTGCACGATGGGAGCGGGCGCAAGCCGGGCAACTGTCGCTACTGCGGCAAACCTGGCCACTGGGCGAAGGAATGCCGCAAAGCCCAGCGGGACCGCGAACGCAAGGGCGAGGCCGCCAATCTGGCGGAAGCAGCGGAGGCTGCAGCTGACGCTCCCGCACTGCATCTAGTGGAGCTTGTGGCCATGACTCACCAGGCAGCGATCGTGCAGCGGGAGCAGAGGGAGGTCGCCCAGATGGCGGCGACTGAATCCCAGGCGGTGTACCTGAATGAAGAGCGGGTGGTTCCCGTGCCCGCGGCCGCCGGTGTCTGGCACCTGGACACGGGCGCTAGCAGCCATATGACAGGCGCCAGGGGAGCATTCGTCACCATGGACCAGACCGTGAGCGGCACCGTCAGGTTTGGAGATGGATCCGTGGTGGTGATCGAAGGAAAGGGGGACGTCCTGTTCAAGTGCCCTGATGGAAATCAACGAGTGCTGTCAGATGTGTACTATATCCCAAGATTGTGCACTAACATCATCTCGATTGGTCAACTTGATGAGAGTGGCTACAAGGCCGTGGTTGAGCACGGAAATCTCACTGTGTTCGATCAACGGAGGAAACTACTGGTGCGAGTGAAGCGGACGGCGAACAGGCTATACGTTCTGAACCTGAACCTGACGACACCTGCTTGTCTCCTGTCAAGGGTTGAAGAGCCAGCGTGGCTGTGGCACGCCCGCCTTGGGCACTTACACTTTCGCGCCGTTAGCGCCATGTCGAGCAAGCAGATGGTGAGAGGGATGCCGCACATCGATCACGTCGATGAGATTTGCGACGGATGCACAATTGGGAAGCAGCACAGACTGGCGTTCCCTCAGGCGAGCAAGCACCGATCTGAGCACGCCCTCGAGTTGGTTCACACGGATCTCTGTGGACCAATCAAGCCACCAACAGCAGGAGGCGGACAGTATTTCTTGTTGGTGGTAGATGATTTCTCACGGTACATGTGGCTGGAATTACTGAAGACGAAGGATGAAGCATTCACAAAATTCAGAAAAATCCGCGCACATGCAGAGGCAAGACAGCAGTGTCATCTCCGAGCATTTCGCTCTGATCGCGGCGGTGAATTCAACTCTGGTGAGTTCCGTGAGTACTGCGAGAAGGAAGGAGTAATGCACTTCACCACCGCGCCTTATTCGCCACAGCAAAACGGTGTTGTAGAGAGAAGGAACCAAACAGTCGTGGAAATGGCGCGTTGCATGCTCAAGAGCATGGACATGCCGGCGAAATTCTGGGGAGAAGCTGTGAAATGTGCAGTCTATGTACTCAATCGAGCCCCAACTCGCAGCCTCTGCGGCGTCACTCCATATGAGGCGTGGAACAAGAGGAAACCCACCGTGGAACATTTGCGGACTTTCGGATGCGTCGCACACATGAAGAAGACGGGTCCAAGGGTGAGCAAACTCTCAGATCGATCGATCCTCACTGTGTTTGTAGGATACGAGGAGGGATCGAAGGCGTATCGGGTCTACGATCCCACTGGCGACAAGCTCTACGTCACCCGTGACGTCGTCTTTGAGGAGCGGCGTCCGTGGAGCTGGGAGATGCCGACAGCGGCATCCGTTGACGCTGCGCCAGCCACGTTTACAGTGGTGTACACCACTGCGAGCGGGACGACGGTGGTCGACGACGGCATCAACAGCAGCGTCGAGTCTGTGCGGCGCTCACTGACGCCGCGCGCAGGCTCGTCCCGTGGGTGGACGCCACCGTGCACGCCGTCCACTGCGGCCGTGTCCACGCCGGAGAACACGCCGCTGCCGCTCGTGAGGTTGTGCACACCGCCCTCGCATGACAGCGCTCTGGACGCAGCGGATGATGGAGAAGGGCCGCGGCGCTACAGACGAGTCGACAACGTGTACGACACAACCGTGCCGGTCACCACCTCGTCTGGCCTGGGAGGAGCGTCCCCTGACAGTGAGTTGGACCGTGGCATTGAGGTACTCGAGGAACTGCATCTTGTGGCTGCAGAGGAGCCTGCTAGTGTGGAGCAGGCGATGGAGGATCCGAGCTGGAGAATGGCCATGGAGGAGGAAATGGCATGCATAGCTGAGAACAAAACATGGGCTCTGAGCGCTCTCCCGTCAGGTCAGCGAGCGATCGGACTCAAGTGGGTTTTTAAGCTCAAAAAGGATCCGGATGGCAACATTGTGAAGCACAAGGCTAGGCTCGTTGTGAAGGGCTACGCACAGAGACAGGGGGTGGATTTCGACGAAGTTTTTGCCCCTGTTGCGCGCATGGAGTCAGTGCGTCTGCTGCTAGCCTTGGCTGCTCACAATGCCTGGCAAGTTCACCACATGGATGTCGAGTCAGCCTTCTTGAATGGGGATCTGCTAGAGGAAGTGTACGTTCATCAGGCGCCAGGATTCGTGGATAAACAGAAGCCACACTTGGTGATGAAGTTGAGCAAAGCCCTGTATGGACTCCGGCAAGCGCCACGAGCCTGGTACGCAAAATTGGATGCTACTCTGACAGAGTTGGGGTTTGTACGCAGCCCACTCGAGCATGCTGTATACAGACGCGAGAACAGCAAAGATTTCCTGCTTGTGGGTGTCTATGTTGACGATCTGCTCATCACGGGGACCAGCGCAGAAGATATCTCAGATTTCAAGTCAGAAATGAAGGATCGCTTCAAGATGAGTGACCTTGGACTCCTGTCGTATTATCTGGGTATCGAGGTCAAGCAGGAAGGAGGTGTCATCACGCTCTGTCAGAAAGCATACGCCGAGAAGATTCTAGAGCGGGCTGGCATGGCAGGATGTAATTCTTGTCACACACCGATGGAGGTCCGACTGAAACTGTCGAAAAATGACAGTACACCCAAGATGGACATCACCGAGTATAGGAGCGTGATCGGATGCTTGAGGTATCTTGTTAACACCAGGCCGGATATTGCTTATTCTGTTGGGATAGCAAGCAGATTCATGGAAGCACCAAGCACTCGGCATTGGGCTGCAGTCAAGCAGATACTCAGATACGTGCGTGGCACGCTTGGATATGGATGTTGCTACAAGAAAGGTTCAGGTACTCCTACACTAATAGGGTATACTGACAGTGATCTGGCTGGAGATCTAGATGATCGCAAGAGTACGTCTGGCATTGTTTTCTTCCTTGGTGACAGTGTGGTGACCTGGGCATCGCAGAAGCAACAGGTTGTGGCCATGTCGTCATGTGAAGCGGAGTATGTGGCAGCGGCGTCAGGAACCAGTCAAGGGGAGTGGTTGAGCAGCCTCCTGGCAGATCTCGTTGGTCGATCGACAGAAAAGTTCAAACTCTTCATCGACAACCAATCTGCGATAGCACTCAGCAAGAATCCTGTGCATCACAACAGGAGTAAGCACATTGACATCAAATTCCATCACATCCGTCAGTGCATTGAAGATGGACGAGTTGATGTCGATCATGTCAGAACAAATGAGCAGCTTGCAGATGTTCTGACGAAGGCTTTGGGACGGACTCGTTTCACTGAGATGAGAACCAAACTTGGAATCATCGAGGTGCAGGATTAAGGGGGTGAAATGTTAAGTAATCCAGCACTTAGTCTGCCGCGGAGCAAGAGCAGCCTGCCGTGGGCTCAAAACGGTTGTTTTTCCTGCCGTGGTAGGAAGTGTAGTTGGAGCTGTTTCTGAATAAAGTTCAGTAGTCAATAAGCTAGACGCCGATCGCCTGTGATCGCGCGTAGTTAGGAGTAGACCTTTTCCTTCCAAGTTTGTAGGATCACCAGCACACCGTGCGGGGCGTGGGATGGCGCGTCCAGTCGTTGCACGACGTGGCGGGTTTTGTGGCCAGTTTTGTTAGAGGCCTTCTCGTTGTTGTTAAGTATCAGTCAATATACAGAAAAGCAGCAGAGCTGTTACGCTGCACAAAATATCGCCTTGCGTGTCGTCTCTTCCTCATCGAGCTCTAGACATCGTATAATCCGATCGTGAGCGAGTGTGTGCGTAGAGATCGCAACGACAAACGGATCTCCCGACCGTTGTGTGCTTCCCGTTATCGCCTGAATTTTGATTTCCGAAAGGAAATCACAGGATTTATATGCTTCCTTGTACATACGTTCAGTTTCCCGTTAACTACGCGCCACATCTCGTGGACAGAAAACAGCAGCAGAGATGATATGTTTGCATAATCATCGTTACCCTTACTTTGGCAGATTCTTTTTTTAAATAACACTGGTTGGGTGATGGACCCACAACTCTCCTTAAATATAGATGTAGAACCAGTACAAAATGCACATAAGGGCTGAGAAAAACAATATTACAACACAGTCCCTGTTCTTATTCTAGGAGCACACCCTGAAACCATAAATAAGATTGCGCTCAGGTCAAAGACGCTACTCCAATCTGGATACACCAAGCATATACCGGTTGGGTCCGCCAGGGCACCTAGGGACGGACCTAGAAAAAAATTCTAACTGGAGGCATATCATGTGATATATATTTTTTTAACTAAATGCATTAACAGGTTTGGGTGTGTTTAACAGAGCATGCCGCTCTTTAAGGCATATAATGTGACTGTCCTTTCATGAGGTTGCATGCCTGAAGATTTTTCTATCAAATTATCTATAGATACCAAGGGAATTAAACATTTTGAGTGGGGGCGTAGGCCTTCTACTCGAATGTACTTTGGTCCGCATCTTTGAGCACCATCTTGTAGGAGAGAGCTGGGCTCAAGACGTTCGCAAGCACTGCCTCTCTTAAGGCGCTTTGCCAGAGGAGGAAGATGTGCGTGCACCGTCCTGCGCGATCGCACTAGATGGGTGCCTTTTTTTCCATGAACGAAGTCACAGCGACCTCCCATCAACCACTACAAGAATCGGCCTATATGCCGACGGCAATTTGTCGGGGCCGTCGGCATAGGTCGAGTGAGAAAATCTCAAACCGCGAAAAAAAAAATTGCTATGCCGACGGCAATGCCGTCGGCCTTTTGTTTTTTGTTTTTTTTTTGAGATACGCCGACGGCTGCCGTCGACATAGACCCTAAGAGGGAATCCTGGATTGCGAAAAAAAAAATTGAGCTATGCCGACGGCAAAGCCGTAGGCATAGCCAAGCTCAATTTTTTTTTTTTGACTTAATCACCGTTTTGATCATAACTTTTGCATTCCAACTCGGATTTTGACGTTCTTTAGCTCGTTTCGAAGAGGAGAAACATATCTAAATTATCATGTATATTGTTAAAACTAAATAATTAGAAACAAATCATGAGAAATAACGCAACTAACAATAATGGGTTAACAGTTTCGTCTGAGAGGGTTGTGGGGCGTCTGAATCCAACCAAAATCTAGGTGGACCTAAAAATCATGAGAAATAGGTAGTTGTGTACCTAAAAATGATTTTTTCCAAAAATCATGAGCAAAATAGGAGGCACCTGTAGTTCAAATTTGCCCTGTTTCCAGCTGAATCGGCAGAAACTTGTGTTCTTCAAAAGAGGTGGATGAAAACCTTTTCAGAGGAAAATAATTGGTTATTTGTGAATATAACATGGTCTAGTATATTCAAAAAAGGCAGCTCGTAGGTTTTGCAACATATTTGTGGTTGATGCTTCACAAAAAAAGCCATTTTTCACACTCGGAGGATGGAAAATGGTTTTTTTATTCAATGAAAAGGAAAACTTTCTTCGGGAACATTGTCCGTGCTTCCAATATACATGTTTGTGTGGAATATGGGCATATTTAAACAAACTATGCCATGGATTTGGCCATTACACCCGTCATTTGGCCCGAAACCCTAGAATGTTCGTAGGAGATAGCTCATTTATGTGAACATATTTTCAACACAACCGTCGTATTCCAAGTTTATTATTTTTGGTGGATACTAGGACATATATAATGACACCACGCGAAGGTCTTGCATCATTTTGGGGTTTTTTAAAATTTCTGGAATTTTCTAAGTCGGTTTCGTGAAAAAGTCAAGACGGCGGGCATGACCGTTCGTATCTAGGGCTTGAATATTGAGAAACTCTTGGTGTATCTCTGATGAAATAGGTAGTTGTGTACCTAAAAATGATTTTTTCCAAAAATCATGAGCAAACTAGGAGGCACCTGTAGTTCAAATTTGCCCCGTTTCCAGCTGAATCGGCAGAAACTTGTGTTCTTCAAAAGAGGTGGATGAAAATCTTTTCAGAGGAAAATAATTGGTTATTTGTGAATATAACATGGTCTAGTATATTCAAAAAATGCAGCTCCTAGGTTTTGCAACATATTTGTGGTTGATGCTTCACAAAAAAAGCCATTTTTCACACTCGGAGGATGGAAAATGGTTTTTTTATTCAATGAAAAGGAAAACTTTCTTCGAGAACATTGTCCGTGCTTCCAATATACATGTTTGTGTGGAATATGGGCATATTTAAACAAACTATGCCATGGATTTGGCCATTACACCCGTCATTTGGCCCGAAACCCTAGAATGTTCGTAGGAGATAGCTCATTTATGTGAACATATTTTCAACACAACCGTCGTATTCCAAGTTTATTATTTTTGGTGGATACTAGGACATATATAATGACACCACGCGAAGGTCTTGCATCATTTTGGGGTTTTTTAAATTTTCTGGAATTTTCTAAGTCGGTTTCGTGAAAAAGTCAAAAAGGCGGGCATGACCGTTCGTATCTAGGGCTTGAATATTGAGAAACTCTTGGTGTATCTCTGATGAAATAGGTAGTTGTGTACCTAAAAATGATTTTTTCCAAAAATCATGAGCAAACTAGGAGGCACCTGTAGTTCAAATTTGCCCCGTTTCCAACTGAATCGGCAGAAACTTGTGTTCTTCAAAAGAGGTGGATGAAAACCTTTTCAGTGGAAAATAATTGGTTATTTGTGAATATAACATGGTCTAGTATATTCAAAAAATGCAGCTCCTAGGTTTTGCAACATATTTGTGGTTGATGCTTCACAAAAAAAGCCATTTTTCACACTCGGAGGATGGAAAATGGTTTTTTTATTCAATGAAAAGGAAAACTTTCTTCGGGAACATTGTCCGTGCTTCCAATATGCATGTTTGTGTGGAATATGGGCATATTTAAACAAACTATGCCATGGATTTGGCCATTACACCCGTCATTTGGCCCGAAACCCTAGAATGTTCGTAGGAGATAGCTCATTTATGTGAACATATTTTCAACACAACCGTCGTATTCCAAGTTTATTATTTTTGGTGGATACTAGGACATATATAATGACACCACGCGAAGGTCTTGCATCATTTTGGGGTTTTTTAAATTTTCTGGAATTTTCTAAGTCGGTTTCGTGAAAAAGTCAAAAAGGCGGGCATGACCGTTCGTATCTAGGGCTTGAATATTGAGAAACTCTTGGTGTATCTCTGATGAAATAGGTAGTTGTGTACCTAAAAATGATTTTTCCAAAAATCATGAGCAAACTAGGAGGCACCTGTAGTTCAAATTTGCCCTGTTTCCAACTGAATCGGCAGAAACTTGTGTTCTTCAAAAGAGGTGGATGAAAACCTTTTCAGAGGAAAATAATTGGTTATTTGTGAATATAACATGGTCTAGTATATTAAAAAAATGCAGCTCCTAGGTTTTGCAACATATTTGTGGTTGATGCTTCACAAAAAAAGCCATTTTCACACTCGGAGGATGGAAAAGTTTTTTTATTCAATGAAAAGGAAAACTTTCTTCGGGAACATTGTCCGTGCTTCCAATATGCATGTTTTGTGTAATATGGGCATATTTAAACAAACTATGCCATGGATTTGGCCATTACACCCGTCATTTGGCCCGAAACCCTAGAATGTTAGTAGGAGATAGCTCATTTATGTGAACATATTTTCAACACAACCGTCGTATTCCAAGTTTATTATTTTTGGTGGATACTAGGACATATATAATGACACCACGCGAAGGTCTTGCATCATTTTGGGGTTTTTTAAATTTTCTGGAATTTTCTAAGTCGGTTTCGTGAAAAAGTCAAAAAGGCGGGCATGACCGTTCGTATCTAGGGCTTGAATATTGAGAAACTTGGTGTATCTCTGATGAAATAGGTAGTTGTGTACCTAAAAATGATTTTTCCAAAAATCATGAGCAAACTAGGAGGCACCTGTAGTTCAAATTTGCCCTGTTTCCAACTGAATCGGCAGAAACTTGTGTTCTTCAAAAGAGGTGGATGAAAACCTTTTCAGAGGAAAATAATTGGTTATTTGTGAATATAACATGGTCTAGTATATTCAAAAAATGCAGCTCCTAGGTTTTGCAACATATTTGTGGTTGATGCTTCACAAAAAAAGCCATTTTTCACACTCGGAGGATGGAAAATGGTTTTTTTATTCAATGAAAAGGAAAACTCTCTTCGGGAACATTGTCCGTGCTTCCAATATGCATGTTTGTGTGTAATATAGGCATATTTAAACAAATTATGCCATGGATTTGGCCATTACACCCGTCATTTGGCCCGAAACCCTAGAATGTTAGTAGGAGATAGCTCATTTATGTGAACATATTTTCAACACAACCGTCGTATTCCAAGTTTATTATTTTTGGTGGAAACTAGGACATATATAATGACACCACGCGAAGGTCTTGCATCATTTTGGGGTTTTTTAAATTTTCTGGAATTTTCTAAGTCGGTTTCGTGAAAAAGTCAAGACGGCGGGCATGACCGTTCGTATCTAGGGCTTGAATATTGAGAAACTCTTGGTGTATCTCTAATGAAATAGGTAGTTGTGTACCTAAAAATGATTTTTTCCAAAAATCATGAGCAAACTAGGAGGCACCTGTAGTTCAAATTTGACCCGTTTCCAGCTGAATCGGCAGAAACTTGTGTTCTTCAAAAGAGGTGGATAAAAACCTTTTCAGAGGAAAATAATTGGTTATTTATGAATATAACATGGTCTAGTATATTCAAAAATGCAGCTCCTAGGTTTTGCAACATATTTGTGGTTGATGCTTCACAAAAAACCATTTTTCACACTCGGAGGATGGAAAATGGTTTTTTTATTCAATGAAAAGGAAAACTTTCTTCGGGAACATTGTCCGTGCTTCCAATATGCATGTTTGTGTGGAATATGGGCATATTTAAACAAACTATGCCATGGATTTGGCCATTACACCCGTCATTTGGCCTGTTTCCACCTTAATCGGCAGAAACTGTCAAAATGGCCACCATGGCTATTTATCAAAAGAGATTAATTTTTTTAAAACTATCGATGTTTTTATGATATGGATGTCATATTTGAATTTCTCTAATTTTTCTAATCGATTTAGACATTTTATTTGTCAAATTTCGATTTACGGATTTAAAGATATAAATTATTGTATATTAAATAATTTATTCACAAAATAAAGTAATTTATAACATTATATTGTTATTTAGTCAATAAAGATAATTATAAAAATCATTGTTATTTGTTCAAATACAGTTTTAAATTTATACAATAGAAAAGTTTAACATTATTCCCCACAGGTTAATATGATTGATATGATAGTAATACAGTAAGTTCTAACATCTCATATGGAATCTAGTTTGGAAGGAACTCAAAGGTTAAGCGTGCTTGGGCTGGAGCAATTTCAGGATGGGTGACCGAACGGGAAATTTGACTAAGTTAAGTATATTGACTAGATTAATTGTGTAATTAGAGATTAGAGATTAAATATGTGGCTAAGTGAAAAATTCTGGAATAAAAATTCAAAAGAGTTCAAAAAAAAAAAAAAATTCCAAAATTCGAATTTTGGAAATATTGTGCCGACGGCTTTGCCGTCGGCATAGCCTACGCCGACGGTTTTTTATGTGCCGACGGCCATTTGACCATGTGCCGACGCCGGATAGGCCGACGGCAAGGTGCCGACGGCGGCCGTCGGCACAGCCTGTGCCGACGGCTTATGGCCGTGGGCATATGGAGCGTTTCCTGTAGTGAACCGCAGAACAAGCTCTCACTATGAGAAGACTGCCGTTCGTCGAAGAATGCAGTAGGCGACATACCACCGCCATCAATGAGAACACACTTCTTTCCTATCCCAGCTATGTACAAAACCCTAAACCGAACAGGTGTATGGGGAGAATACTCGATGCCTACATTGGCTCGGTATTGATCAATATATAGGTAGGGTTAGAGTTACAATGGGCCCGATTGAGGGAAGTACAAATACAACTATACACGTATTCTAACAACCTCCATTAGTAGAAAACGGGATAGTAGGACAACCGGTACTAACTGGGCTCGGTACTACCGGTCGCTTACGGACCGGTATTAAATGGGCCATCACGTGGCCCAAGAGGAGAGCCCGCGGTCCGTGTTCCTTTGTTACCGGTTCCTGTTACGAACTGGTACCAAAGTGTTTTTTTTCTCTTTTTTCGATTTTTCCCCAAAAAAATTCATTTTATTCATTTCTTTCCATTTTATTTCTATTTTATTTATTTCTATACTACCACTTCCCGGAGAGGTCACCCATCCTCACACTACTCCCGCACTAGCATGCTTAAATTTGTAGTTCCTTTCCTATGAGCTACCTACAAAGAAGAAATACTTACGTGACAACAGTATGCTATCAATCCTATTAACCCATAGACTATTACGTCACACATATTTATTTTATGAATCAAGAAAATCATTTAAATAAAAAGAAATGAATCATTAATAATATTTTGAATTAAAATATTCTTAAATGGAAATAATAATTAACTTATTTGTTCTTTTCCATTTAATATTGAATGATTCATATATGCAATTCCGTAAATTTAAATTTCACAGATAATATGTCTAAATCGATTAGAAAAATGAGAGAAATCCAAATATGAGACATCGATAAGCTAACTCTTGTCTGATCTAGTACTTTTAAGCTCTAAGTCATGAAACTCCCTAGAGAGAAGTTGATACCAGTGAAGTAGGTCACACCCCGAAGTGCAGTGTCTGTCATGAAACTCCCTAGAGAGAAGTTTCTCACTTGGATCTCTATTGAAATAGGTAGTTGAGTACCTAAAAATGATTTTTGCCAAAATTTATGAGCAAATTACGAGCCACCTGTAGTTCAAATTTGTCCCGTTTCCAGCTGAATCGGCAGAAACTTGTGATTTTTAAAAGAGCTGGATGGAAATCTTTTCTTAGAAAACAGATTGTTTATTTGGTTATATCACATGTCCTCGAATGTTAAAAAAATTAAGCCCGCAAGTTTTGCAACATGTTTGTGGTAGGTACTTCACAAAAAAACCACACTCCGAAAATGGAAAATGGTTTTTTATTCAGTTAAAAAAATAAATTCCTTCTTCAACATTGTCCGTGCTTCCAAGATGCATCTTTGTGTGCAATATGGGCTCATTATAACAAACTATCCTATTTATTTGGCCATAACACCCGTCATTTGAACCGAAACCCTAGAATGTTACGAGGAGATAGCTCTTTTTTGTGAACACTTTTTCAACAGAACTTTCGTATTCCAAGTTTACTATTTTTGGTGGATACTAGTACATATGTAATGACACCAGGCGAAGGTCTCGCGTTATTTAGGTTTTTTTTTTTGAATTTACTGGAATTTTCTCAGCCCGTTTTGGAGAAAGTCAAGACGGCGGGCATGACCGTTCTTAGCTAGGGGTTGTATATTCAGCAACTCACTCTGGATCTCTATTGAAATAGGTAGTTGAGTACCTAAAATTGATTTTTGCCAAATTTATGAGCAAATTACGAGGCACCTGTAGTTCAAATTTGTCTCGTTTCTAGCTGAATCGGCAGAAACTTGTGAATTTCAAAAGAGCTGGCTGGAAATATTTTCTTAGAAAACAGAATGTTTATTTGGGTATATCACATGTCCTGCCATGTTAAAAAAATTAAGCCCCCAAGTTTTGCAACATTTTTGTGGTAGGACCTTCACAAAAAAAACCATTTCTGACACTCCGAAAATAGAAAATGTTTTTTTATTCAGTTAAAAAAATAAATTTCTTCGTAAACATTGTCTGTGCTTCCAAGATGCATTTTTGTGTGCAATATGGGCTCATTAGAACAAACTATGCCATGTATTTGGCCATAACACACATGTTACGGCACCTACTATCTTGTGGTGGGATCTCAACCTCGGAGTCCCTCTCCGGTGAATACCTAGCCCCGTTGTAGAAAAACCAGTATTATACTAACAAACCAGTCCTATGATGTCTTTCTAATGGGGTTGAAAAGAGAGAATACATAGATCATAGAATTAATGACACCCATCATAGAATTTCGGGATAAATCTCCGCGCCATTGTGTTCGGTTATTTCTCAACTTGCTTACATATCTAGTGCTAGTACTATTGTTCACCTATGCAAACATGAGAGAAATATATAGAGATCACAATGAAATCTTGCTCACATCATACTACTTAAACATGAACATATAAATATAGATACATATAAAAGTACTCGATCTACAGATCACAGGAGACCCGTATTACTACATCATATATATATATGTATATATATATATAAGTAGTATACATAATAGAGATCACATGATCGACCCCGAAGTACTACTACACATCATAGGAGTCGTCTGAATCGTCATCATCATCAACTGCTGGTGCTGCCGGTGCGAGGTGACGCTGCCCAAGGTTGACGACTCGAATAATGCGGTACACCTCGCATGAAACGTAAGCATCTATGGCGGCATACTCAATGTTCTTGCCGTGAAGTGGGGTCGTCTCCCACTCCTTGTGGTTCTCGATCTTGTTCTTCATATCCCCGTACCAGTCTTCGATCAAATCCATAGCCATATGAGCCATTGAAGTCCTTTCATGCCGAGACCTGAATATCTTCTGGATATCAATGTGGCAGGCAGCCGGTATCTCAATTCTAAAGCTTTTACTCATCTTGATCTTGTCGTTGTTTGTATCAACGCTAACAAAACGAATGCCACTGCGGCAATGGAAGTCCATGAGGGTTGGACACTTCTTGTTACTACTGTAACAACAAGTTAGCATGGAACAAACTGTTAATTAAGAATCATGACAATAACCTACTTCTTATTACTTCTTGTTAATTACTACTGCAACAACGACCTACATATTGCAACACGGATTTGCCAATATGCAACAAGCTGCCACCCCATGCATGAACTATATATAAATCTATGTCACGGATATATGATTTCAATGGGAATCGGACATGTTGCTATCCTATGCAATTTTCTTCATAATAAACCTATGCAATTTTCTATACATCACGCGCATATATGATTCAAACATGATTGAAATGGGGATCGGATTGCTATCCTATGCAATTTTCATCAACCTATGATGAATGGATCAAGGCCCAAAACGTACCTTGCCCATTGGAAGACCAAGACATTCTTCCTAAAGCAAAATTGGATGACCGCAACATCCTTCCCATCGCGCGTGTACTCAAGATCAAGCCCGATGAATTTCTCTTGATCCGTCGCGCTTTCAACCCATCATTTGAATGTGGCAAGATAGCCCGACATCTTGGCGCTATCGTTGGTGTAGACGACGGTGAGCACGTTCGTGCCATGTATAGGAATAGGGTGCGGACCAAGAGTGATTGGTTCATCCATTGGTGGATTATGGGAAGAAGCTAAGAGAGGAAGAAGAGAGAGGAGGAAACAGAGAAGAAACAAAGAGAAATGGTGCTATACTGTAGCGATTCACGAACTCATAGGCGCGGGAGGAAAAACAATTCGACTATTTGCTACTGGTTGTAGCCACCAACCGGTACTAAAGGTGCTCGGCCAGGTGAACGGTTGCCACATGCCCCTTTTCCACACACCTTTGGTACTGGTTGGTGGTTACAACCGGTAGCAAATGTGCTCGTACCAAGCAGAATGTTACCACACCCTTTTGGTACCGGTTTTAGCCACAAACCGGTACCAAAGGTGTGTGGCGAACCAGTATTAGCCTTGCCCAGCGCCCCTCCCTATTCGAACCGGAACAAGACACCCATTTCTACAGGTTTGTAATTGATTAGGTACTATAGCTAAAATCATATGGCCATGGACCTGTTTCTACTAGTGCTCCCTCAATGTCAACTATGGACTACATGTTGAGATTGCGCTTGCACTCCTCAAACAAAAGAGGTGGAAATGGTTTCGTGAAGATGTCAATTAGCCGATCCTTGGATGGCACAAACCATAATTGGAGCAACTTCTGAGCAACTCTTTCATGAACAAAGTGAAAATCAACTTCAATATGCTTGGTCCTTGCATGAAACACCAGATTTTATGAAAGATAAGTAGCACCAATGTTATAACTCCATAAGATCGAAGGAGAGGCTTGTTGAACACCAAGTTCTTTCAACAAAGCTTCCACCCAAGTATGGTTTAATTGCTTGAGCATTCACGCATCTCTCTTTAATTGCTTGAGCAGTATTTGATTCAATTCTATTTCTTGTAAAGTGCCCTCCGCAGCCACAGGGAACAAATTTATGTGGATTCTATGTCATGGAGAACATAAGGACAATCGTGAATGAGCGGTTGAAAAGAAGGACAAATTTAACGCTGCACGATCCCAATGGACCATTCCATTATCCACTATAAACAATGATCTGCATGTAATGATCTCAATGTGTATAACTCTATTCAGATGTAATGATCTAATTGAGATCAATGTAATTATCTTCTGATGATATCAATGCATGCACTGATCTGTATGATGTTACTGTCGATGTGTAAAAAATATTTCATTTACAGCCTAAACGAAATCACCGAAAAGAAAACATCACACAAACAACACCCCAAAAACAGTCCAAAAAGAAACATGCCAAAACTCTGCCGCGACAGAGAAACACCCAAAACTCTGCCGCGGCAGAGAACCTTTTGCCCCGGTTGGTGTTACCAACCGGGGTAAAAGGGTGCCGGCCTGATCGCTGCGCAGAGCCCACGTGGGCACCCCTTTTACCCCGGTTCGTAAGGCCCACCAGGTCATTAGGGGGGCCTTTAGCCCGGGTTTAGCAAACCCGGTTGGGTAGCCGGTGCATAAGGCCCCACCACACAACCGGGCAAAATGCCCTTTAGTCCACTAGTGCCGGTTGTTAACACTAATCTGGACTAAAGGGTCTACCTATAGCTCCGTTGGTATCACCAACTCGTACTAAAGGTCCCTTTAGTCCCGGTTGGTACCACTAACTTGGACTAAAGGTCGTCCATATGATACTTCGAATCGAAACCATCCCATACAAAGTCACATGTGTTGTGTGGGTTGGGTGGTTAGCTGCGCGCGAGGTAATATACAAGGTATTGAGTTTGAAACTCAAGAGTTGTATTGGTGAGAGACATTATTTTGTCTAGTCTGGATAACCATTAGTCCCGGTTGTCACAACACCTAGACTAGAGGGGGTTGGGAATTGGGACTAAAGATCTTTTTTTCCACAGATGTTGACCCATATTCTAGGGAGACATGACAAATCAAATTAGTACTAATTGAGTTCTCCAAACCCAATTAGTCCTAATCAGTTTTGCCAACCTAGATAGGTGCATGAGAATAGTTTTCAGCCCCGTAACCTGTAATTTTGTCCCGCCACCATCTCGCACCATTTTCTTCTCACCATCGTCTCCCGCCATCCTCTCCTGCCATTTCTTATCCCGCCATTTCTTCCACCCCACTTTGCCACCTGTAATATAGCTTTCTTTACAAATTTAATCGGCGTTCATCTCTGGGAGATTGTACGTAGCTATACATTTATCCAGCTCAGTCAGGTGGCTACAAATACTAATTAGTTACATGAAACACACCCCGGGCCTTGCCCGCTATTGTATTGCCGACACTGCCTTTTGCAGCATGATATAGAATACATCAGAACATATATGAGACGAAACCATGACTCGGACTATCCGACATCTTTAAGTGAATACGTTGAATTGGTTACCCACCCCCATTGATCGGGGTTTTATGCGTTATGGAAGAGAAAAATGAAGGTAGAAGGTGGCGGGAAAAATTGGTGGGGAACAGTGGCGACAGCAAACCGGCGGGAGAAGACATGGTGGGAGAGGGCGGCATGGAAAATGGCCCACAACAATGGAGGAAAAAATGGCGGAAGACGGTGGCATACAAAATGGAGGGAGAGAGTGGCATGACAAAATTGCAGGAAACGGGGCGAGAAAATATTCTCATGCACCTATCGGGGTTAGCAAAGATGAATGGGACTAATATGGTTCGGCGAACTCATTTAATAGTAATTGAGTTCGGCGCACACAATTAATAGGTCGATGTGACCGACAGGGACTAATTGAGTGTGTCGTACTCAACATGGACTAATCAAGTACGGCGTACTCGATAGGAACCAATCGGGTTCGTTGTGCTCGATGCTGATTTTTTTTAAAAAAAAACACACATATTATTTCCCGAGTTAAATTAAAGAATGTATTATTTTAAAAAAAATAGCTACAACTTAGAGAACCATATTACAAGATGGTTGTTTAACAGCCAAAATTTGGCGAAGACATCTTACCCCAAAAAAGGCTTTGTTGAGATTCATTGCCGGAAAATAGTCCTATTGGTTCATTCTCTACAGCGGAAGTATCAAGATAAATTAATAGCAATTCATAGAATGAGCTATCCTTGTTGAACACAAATTCCACGAGCCGCAGCTCAGAGTAGTTTGTTCGGAGTTCGTGATTTTTACAACCTTCTCTGAGCCCAGCCTCATGGGCGACATAGGAAGAAGCGGATTCATTCTCTATTGCAGGATGAAGGTCTGATCGAAGGGAAGGATCAGCTCAAGGCCTACATAACAAAGTATTATAAAGATCTGTTCGGGTCTCTGATTGTCACTGATGTGACAATGGATGAGTCGCGAACAGAGGACATCCCACAAGTTTCCGCCGAAGAGAATACCTTTCTTAATGCTCCATTCTGTGAAGAGGAGATTAAGAGGGCAGTCTTTTTGATGGAACATAATAAGGCGCCAGGTCCGGATGGCTTCCCTGCAGAGTTTTACCAACATTTTTGGGATGTCATCAAGGATGAACTACTAGAATTGTTTGGTTGCTTGCATGAGGGTCAACTGGAACTGTTTCGCCTTAATTTTTGGGGATATCGTTTTGTTGCCTAAAACTTTGGAGGCAGAAAGGATACAACAATATAGAACTATCTGTCTTCTAAATGTTATCTTCAAAATCTTTACGAAAGTGGCTACCATCAGGCTGAATGCGGTAGCAGATCATGTGGTGAAACCTAGCCAAACTGCTTTCATATGGGGTAGGAATATCCTAGACAGTGTTGTCGTTTTACACGAAACTGTCCATGAGATGCACACTAAAAAGCTAAATGGGGTACTTTTTAAAATAGACTTTTAAAAATCATATGATAAAGTTAATTGATCGTTCCTCCAACAAACTCTGAGAATGAAAGGTTTCTCGGAGGAGTGGTGTGCCTTGATCCATAACTTTGTGTCTAGGGGGAGTGTTGCTGAAAAGGTCAATGATGACATAGGCAAATACTTCCAGACTATTAAGGGATTGAGACAAGGTGATCCTTTATCACCCATACTATTTAATATTTTGGCTGATATGTTAGTGATCATGATTGAACGAGCTAAAGAAAATGGTCTTATTGAAGGATTGGTACCGCATCTTGTCGATAGGGGTTTATCGATACTTCAATATGCAGACGATACGATTCTTTTTATGGAACATGATCTTGAGAAAGCGACAAATCTGAAGTTAATTCTGTCAGCATTTGAGCAGTTATCTGGATTAAAAATTAATTTCCATAAAAGTGAGTTGTTCTATTTTGGCAATGCCCAAGAAGCAGTTGCTCAATACTCCGAACATTTTGGATGTGAGAAAGGTCAATTTCCTATACAGTATTTGGGAATTCCGATACATTATAGAAGATTGAACAATGTTGAATGGAAACACGTTGAAGACACGTTGAAGACCGTCTGCAGAAGAGACTAGCAAGTTGGAAAGGAAAATTACTATCCCTAGGTGGAAGACTGGTTCTCATAAATTCAGTGCTATCGAATATGGTACTGTATATGATATCCTTTTTCCAGTTACCCAAAGGAATCTTGAAGAAGTTAGATTACTTCAAATCGAGATTGTTTTGGCAAGGGGATAGTGAAAAGAAAAAAATATCGATTGGCAAGATGGGACGTGGTGTGCCGACCCAAAAATCAGGGAGGGCTGGGGATTCATGACCTCCAGGTTAAAAACTCAGCTCTCCTAGGTAAATGGCTTTTTAAGCTACTTACGGATAATGGTGTTTGGCAGACCCTCCTTAAGAGAAAATACATCGGCACAAAAGCGTTATCACAGGTTATTTGGAAACTAGGTGATTCTCATTTTTTGGCTGGACTAATGGCGACTAAGAATCTTTTCTTTCGCTATGGTGTATTTAGCATTAAAGATGGATCTCCGATACGGTTTTGGGAGGATAAATGGTTAGGTAATGCCACCCTCCGAGAACAGTATCCGGCTTTATACAATATTGTTCGTCATAAAGGGGATACGTTAGCCATGGTGATGCAAACGTTTCCTCCAAACGTGACATTCAGGAGAGATGTTATTTGACCAAGACTTCTGTCTTGGAATGCTTTGGTAGATAGGTTGGCTTCGATCCAACTATCACCAGGCACTGATGAGTTTCGCTGGAGTTTGACTAAGAATGGAAAATTCTCAGTCGATTCCTTGTATAATGCATTGGTTCATTCTAATGTTCCGGTCGATAATAATAAGAAATACGGCAAATGAAGATACCACTGAAAATGAATTTTTTTGCATGGTATCTTCGTAAGGGTGTCATTTTAACTAAAGATAATCTTGTCAAGCGCAATTGGCATGGGAGTACAAAGTGTGTTTCGTGCTCTAATGATGAGACTACAAGACACTCATTCTTCGGGTGTGAATTTGCGCGTTCTATATGGTCAGCTATCCAAATGGCTTCAAACCTATATCCGCCAAAATCCATTGCAAATAGCTTTGGCAATTGGTTGAATGGCATAGATAAGAGGTTTAAAACTATTTCCAGGGTGGGAGCGCTAGCCATTATATGGTCGCTCTGGCTATGTAGGAATGATAAGATTTTCGATGATAAAAATTTCTCTCGTTTGGAGGTTCTATTCCGATGCACATGTATTCTCCGTTCGTGGTGCACATTACATCGGGCGGAGTTTCGAGGCCTTTTTATGGAGGCATGTGTACGGCTGGAAAGGGCGGTGAGGGATATTTTTATCCCACAAGGGTGACGGCATGATCTACGGATAGCTGCTCCATACGCGACATTAGTGATTCATCTCGGATTGTAATCGTTTTGTTGCTACTTTTGTTTTCCTTTTTCGGCCGTGTGCATCTTGTTATGCAGAAGCCGGGTGTAATACTTAAACTTTTTAAGTAATAAAGCCTATTATAAAAAAATGAGGCTGGGGTTCGTAGTGTCAAAGTTTTCTCGAGTTACGTGATATTTGGTAGTAGCAACAAAGTTTGTCCCAAAAATCTGTAGTTCCTCGAGCCATCTACAATGTTGATAGATGCATCTACCTTCAAATTCAATCCTCACTCAGTTAGAAGTAGTGTTCCTACATCTCTGCAACTAGAGTGAGGCCCCGGCTCAAACCACAGAACATGTTTATTCCGCAACGTCTCTCAGTCCCCATGTACTCTTAACATAGTTTTTTTTTTGAATTCTGTATCTCTATTCTCGCATACTCATTATTTCCCTCTATTCCTATTGTGCTCTCTAGCTAA
This sequence comes from Alopecurus myosuroides, assembly GCA_028641055.1. NCBI lineage: Eukaryota > Viridiplantae > Streptophyta > Magnoliopsida > Poales > Poaceae > Alopecurus > Alopecurus myosuroides. Next base: position 759,151,377 of record CM054057.1, read on the forward strand.
AAAACTGTTGGATGACCCTTAGAACCAATTTGTTTGATCATATATAAAGGGCCAATGGATGTTTAGAGCTAGGTTGGTTGAGGAATTTGTTTGTTAAATAATTATGATTGATCTATATGGATAAATCAATCCTACACTAAATAATTTGGTGCCTGTTCCAGCAAATAATTTATTAGTTCGGTTGTTCATTTATCATGATTCCTACACATATGCTATGATTGTGCAATTAAGTATACCAATCTTTCCTCCAAAAGTATGTACATGAGAGACTGACAACTACTTACAAATAAGGGTCTATAATCTGAACCAACCTGTGGGTTGTGAGCTTGGCGGGTTATATTTAAATATACAATAAGTTTATGTGCTATATAGTTACATTAATAGACATGCTGACACTTGGCAACTATTGACACACTCCTTCCAAGTTGAGGGGTTTAAATAGGTATAGAATACAACGGAGACCCTGAAGGTATTTGCATATTTCAAATGCATCTATATGGTACCTACAACCTGCCCCCGTGACACCTTGACTAGTTTTATTTTCTAAACGGGAAAACCCAGTCTCTGCATCTTGGCGATGCACACGGCATTTATATTAACATAACAAAGTATCCGAGAGTAATAGAAAGCATCCTAAATGCAGTTTACGGATCACTTAGTGTGCTTACATGAATCAGCCACTGAAATAACGATGAAAAGGCAACACTACACATTTGTCAAACGTCTAGTGTGCAACAAACCACCCTTGTTGAAGATAACTCGTAGGACAGCCATCAACCGAGTGCATCCGGACCACAAACGTACCAGCTGGTCTTCTGGAAGTAGAATAGACCACGTATTATCTAGAAAGTTGCTTGATGAACAACCTGCAAAAAATTCCAATCTCTCATATTGTTTAATATTACATCATTGCGGCAACGCCAAATTGCTCAAAGAAAAACACAATTGCCAATACAGATGTAATATTTAGTAGTTTTATCAATCTCATCTAGCCAATGACCAAACATATTAGCAATACTGCTTTGAGGGCTGATACTAAACGTAATGTTTACAAGTCTCCATATCTTTTTTGCAAATTCACAATTGATAAAAAGATGTTAGACCATTTTGTATGTGTCACAAAAGACACATTTCTTACAACCTTTCCACCGCGGCTTGGGCAAGTTATCTTTAGTCAAGAGTTCTTTTATATGAAGGAACCACATGAAAATCTTAGTCTTTAGGGGGACCTTCAACTTCCACAGAATTTTGCGAAGGAACCTAAACATTTCCATCCATAACCGCCCATAAAAGATTTAAGTGAAAATACACCCGACGGTGTTAGTTTCCAATTGAAAGAATCATGAGAGTTTGATAAAAGACACCACCATTAGTCTCTCTACCAAATTTAACCATGCATCCCATTTATCACCCACTAAAGGACGTCTAAATTGGATATTCAGCTGATCATTGCCAACGACCTGTGCGACTAAAACATTTTTTTCTGCCTAACAATATATAACAATACTGGATACTTCAATGAAAGAGGAGTGTTTCCTAACCAAGAGTCTTCCCAAAATCTTATCCATTGGCCATTTCCAAGAGAGAAAGAGGCATTATCAAAGAAAATACTTTTAACTCACATGATACCTTTCCAAAAAGTTGAGTATGTGGGTTTTGCTTCAATTTGTGAAAGTGTCTTCTCTCAAATATACTTATTATGCAGCAACTCATGCCATACCCCATCCTCAGTTAGTATTTTAAACAGCCATTTCTGAGAAGACTTTTGTTTCTTGATACCAAGAAGCTCAATACCAAGCCCTCCTTGGTCTTTTAGCCGACAAATGATATTCCACTTAGAAAGTTTCTTTTTTGTGATGGTCACTTTTCCGGAAGAACCAAGGTCTAAAGAAATCTAGTACTTTTTAGTACCCCAGCAGTACTTCGAAGAAGGAAAAAATAAAAATCGGAAGACTCGATAAAATCGAATTTATAAGGACAAGTCTGTCTCCATATGAGAGTAGCATCCTAGTCCATGAACTTAGCTTCTATTCAAAACGATCCTCCACTTGCTTCCATTCTCTATTAAGAAGCTTCCGATGATGTATTGGAATTCATAAATATATAAATGGGAGAGTACCTATCTCACATCCAAAGATCTGTCAATATTCATCCATTAAATCTCTAGATTTTCCAAAACACAAGATCTCGCTCTTATGGAAATAATTTTTAATCCAGACAACTGCTCAAAAATTAATAAAATACTTCATATTTACCGTCTTCTCCAGATCATGCTCCGGAAACAAAATAGTATCATCAACATATTGAAGAATAGAGATTCCACACTCAACAAAATGAGGATAAAATCAACTTCATATTCCACACTCAATTTTTTTTTGCTTATATATAAATGGAAAAGGGATATATGAAGCACGATTCTAACATATGTGCACAAATGTGGAATTGACGATGTCTACAAGGAAAGTGAGAATACTTATAAATAAGGTTCCATAATCTGAACCAACCCATATGGTGTGAGCGTGGTGGTTATGTTCAGAGATAAAAAAAGCCTTGTTGTTTCTCGGTGTACTATATAGTTACATGAATATGCATGATGGTACTTAGCAAGTGAAGAAACTGAAAAAATGCATTTTTTTCTTAAATGATGTGTGCAAGTTTGTGATATCCCTTTGTATTCACCGTCTGATGCCTTGTTTCGTCTGTTGTTAAACGGCTAATCCTAAAGCTAATATTGAAAAAAATTATGTCATGCCATCACACTCCTGAAATATTCAATTTAAGAGACATGGAGTATAGGAAAGATAACTATGGTTGGACCTCATATTATTGTTGCAAGATATTTTGTTATCCGAAAAACCAGACTGGGCAAGTGCACAAACATGGAAATCAAATCATTTTTACCTCCTAATTTTTTGATAAAATTCAGAGTGAACCCTCTAGCACTGGAGCTTTTTTTGTGGTCCATATATTTGAGAAATTTTCTCATACAATTAATTCACTAAGAAATCAGCTAAAATGATGGAAATTTCATCTGAAGTTAATTGTGGTATGTCGTCATCATACTTTAGTTATCACTATCATATTATAGTTCTACCGGTGAGTTTGTACATAAAAATTCAATCATGGAACATACAAGCCCATGATCTTATTTATATAGCTAGAGACGGTAGTTAATAATTTTATGAACACTTTTGGAGAAAAAAATATCTGACGGAACAAATATGATATAATGCTCGCACCAAAATATCTGACGGAACAAATATGAGATCTTTCTTTTGGGCCTGGAATCGCACTCGAAAGCTGCGTCCTCCGGCATAGTTCCGTGTCAACAACACGAAGAAAAATCCTAGCGGACGCGCCGGGTACCCTCTTAGGTTAAGTTCGACTCGATAAGTCCACAACGGCCCAGTCGTGACGATCACCTCATCGGGTTCGAGTCGGAGGTCTCGAATCTGTGTAGGCCAGGAGTGTTTTTGCCCTAGTCGCAATTAATTGGCCCTGATCTCTCGGGAGAGCCAAGCTACTGCGCCACATCCTTCTGCTAATATAGCCGCAAAAACTGGCACCTATGCTGCTCGATACTCGAGTATTTTAATTTGCGAAACAGGGAACACACCCTTCGTAGACAACAACTGTCGAGCTGAACTTCCAGGAGGAGATCAAAAAAAGGTCTGACCGTCTACCCGACTGGAAATAAATCCCAGTCGAGCACACGCTCGGGGGCTACTGACGAAGGCATGGATCCTGGGCCCTGCGAGTAAGGACACCCCCTCTCAAGCCTTCTGATCAAGGCCCGATAGGAAGCGCCCTTGGAGTACTCTAGAAGGCCCATGAAAAGCCCACCCGCGTCAACTTGCGGGTTAAGTTAGGGATTGTAACCGACTCAAGCTAGGGTTTGTATCCTCTCCGGGTTGGACTCGAGACCTGGCTATCTATATAAAGCCAGGAGAGCCCCCAAGGAGAGGACGAAGTATTACCGCACGACCACAAAAGCCTTGAAACTCGAGATCTACTCTCGATTCGAGCACCCTGTAATCGATCTAATTGTCTAATACAGATCAGCAGAAGGCAGGAGTAAGGGTTTTACCTCTTCGAGGGCCCCGAACCTGGGTAAATCTCGCCTCCCTGTCAAGCCGACGATTTCACCAGCGCCTATGACATCTCCTAGTCGAAACCCGATAGGGTCACCTGAGGGATTTGCGGAGCCAGAGCTTCGACAATTGGCGCCGACCGTGGGGATCGCGGGCGCTGGATCACCGGCATCTTCGGCTTCATCGACATCCAACTCCCGTTGGAAACCATCGACTACGGCTCCGAACAATCCTGTACGGATCGGATCCGTCATAGTCACACCTCACTCACCGGAATCACGCCCGGTATTCGAGGATCTGGAGAAGAGCGTCACCCTGACGTTCGGAAGCTTCAACTTCATGGCAAACAGAGACGGAATCCTCCACTTCTCGGATGAATCTGAACCCGAATCTGGAGCCGTCAACTCGCGCTTCCCTAAGGAGAAAAGCGGCGAGTCCATCCGCTTCAACACGATCGACTACCACGCACTCTCGACAGAGGAACCCTCTCGGGTGCGAAGAGCCTACCGATCTGCGCCTAGGACGCACGGGCCACGACTGGCCCAAGTCTGCATGGCAGGATCGGAACAGCCCTCGGAAACTGAATATAGCGCAACCGAGCGCGATCTAATCGGCGTCTCGCGGGAAGCCTGGAAAAGAGCCAAGGAATCCATGCGAAAGAGTCAGCCGCCCGCAGCAGGTGCCACGCAGGAAGACCTAACCGCCTACCACTATCACCTAGTGAGAGCGGCCTCAAACATCAAGGACGCCCGAGCAGATCTAGCCCGTCGCAGGAGAGCGGCGGATGAGTCAAGCCTACGTCGAGCCGAGCTGTCCCTTGCACCTTCGGTCGGTACCCGACCCGGGGGAAAAGGACCCGCAGCGTCGACAAGGGACCACGAATCTATGGCTGGGACCCACAGGTCTACCACGTCTTCTTTCATGAGGGTTGAAGACGATGGCAACGTCTACCCGCAAACTCCAGCCGCCGCAATTCTAGCCGCGGCAACCTACATGCAGATGAATCAGCCGACGGACAGCGATCCTCGGGTGGAACAATACAAGCATATCCGCAAGGGTCTAGGGCTGGCAGCCGCGAAACTCGCCTCCCACGATCGCAAGGAACAACTGGAGAAGGCGCGACAGGAGAAGGACAAAGACAAAGACACGCCCCGCAGGCACAGGAGCTCCTCTCCGAGAAAGGATAAATCGCCGCGCCGCGGCCGAGGAAAAGAGGCTCGACGCCGCGGCGACAGCCGAAGCAGCAGCGACGACAGCCCGAGAGACAAAGATTCGCGGCACCACAGCAGCCGCTCGAGAAAACGAAGTAAAGAACCAAGAAAAGATAGCGACCGCGACCGGTCCGGGTACGACGCGCGATCCGATCTCGCCCAGAAGAAGGTGGATAAAGCAAGGGCTTCACGATGTCGCGAGCGCTCCTCATCCGGGTCTTCGGACGACGAAACCTGCGGAGCACTTTGCTTTGCTCGCAGTATTCGCGAAGCACCTCTACCCAAGAGATTCAAGCTCAGCTCGGAGGTGACAAAATACGATGGCTCACTCGAGCCCTCTCAGTGGTTAAGCGACTACCTCACGGCAGTAAAATGCCAACGTGGTAACAAGAACACGGCCATGCAATACCTCAATTTGCACCTGGCCGGAGCGGCCCGCAGCTGGCTGGAGAGGAGACCACGATCTTGCTACGCATCGTGGGACGACCTGCATCGCGATTTCTGCAAAAACTTCCAGTCGACCTACAAAAGGCCAGCTACAATCGAAGAACTACGAGCTTGCAAACAGAAAAGTGGCGAATCCACGCGAGAATACATCCAGCGGTGGAACACACTCAGGAACACCGCAGGGACAATCTCTGAAGAAGTGGCGATTGAGGCCTTCGCCAAAGGAGCAAGAAGAACCGCGTTTCGAGAAGAACTCGGCAGAGCTGCGCCCAAAACCATAGGGGAGCTCATGGTCATAGCCGAAAAATGGGCCAATGGAGAAGACGCGGTACACAATGAAAGAACATCATCGCCCACACACGACGAAACCGTCATGGGCGAAGAAAGAGAAGAAAATATTACGACCACGAGGATAGAGAAGAACTAGTGGCAGCAGAATTCACGCGAAGTCGCGACTCCGGTCGTCGTGGAAGTCGAATGGAGACCAAAGGTAGAAGAAAATCACCCGAGGAAGACCTCGACGCGTACTGCTCGCTACATCTGTTCACAGACAAGCGCACGGGCAAGACTAAGGCAACACACTTCTCAAGGATTGCCGAAAGTTCATCGAAATCTCGGACGCGCTGGCCAAGAAAAGATTCGCTTCCACCCAAAACTATCCCGCTACCAGGAGGCGGACAACAATTCCAGCTACCACCGCCACCCACCTCCACCAGCCAACCCAAACATGGCACTCGCCGCATTGCCAGCACCACAACAACAAAACACGGGAGCAAATACATACCCGACTCCGCACGGACAAACTCCTCGGGATGATACAGAAGGTATGCCCCTCTCGCAGAGCTCAAAAAACTAACTCAAGACAAATATGCATGGCAGTGCAGACGCCACCAACGAAGCCGAGTACCTGAAGATGGCCGCAGCCAATCACGTTCTCGAAGGAAGACCACCCGCCACGAGTCTATCGACCAGGACACGCCGCCCTTGTCATTCAAGCTCAAATTGGCAACTATGACCTGGCCCGCGTATTCATGGACGGCGGCAGCGGCATCAACATCATCTACGCGGATACACTCCGTCGAATGAACAAAAACCTGGACGGCCTAACGGAATCAGAAACATCCTTCCACGGGATAGTTCCGGGCAAGGCAATACGTCCACTCGGAACAATCAACCTTGAAGTAGTACTGGGCTCCCCACGCAACTACAGAAGGGAATTCCTGGACTTTGAAGTCGTCGACTGGCCCTCACAGTACCACGCCATTCTTGGTCGAACAGCGTTCGCCAGATTCATGGCCGTACCACATTACGCATACTTGAAGCTCAAGCTACCCGGCGAATACGGTGTGATCACCATTGACGGAGACTTCCAGAAATCGGATAAGTGCGACATAGAATTTAATGAGATCGCGAAATCTTTCGGGATGCAAGAAGAACTACAAGAGCTGGCAAAAACCACGGATCACTCCGTCATGCCCCTCACGAAGAAAAACGCGCCTGAACTGGAATTCAGCGCCAACAGCGACACTCGCAAGCACCAAGTGCACCCGACGGATTCCGCCAAAACTGCGATGGTTTCCACAACCCTCTCGCCAGCATAGGAAAGCGCTCGTCAAACTCCTCCGTGAGTACTGGGAGATTTTCGCCTGGCAGCCCTCAGATATGCCAGGTATACCCAGGGAGTTTGCCGAGCACTCACTCGAAGTCTTTCCTAACGCAAAGCCCATCAAACAGACGACTCGACGATTTTCAGAACCCAAGCAAAAGGCGCTGGGAGAAGAGTAAATAGGCTGCTAGCCGCCAACTTTATTAGAGATCAAGATATCCACCTGGTTGGCAAATCCGGTGCTGGTCCCCAAGAAGAACACGGATATCCTTGGGTGTGCATCGACTACACGTCACTAAACAAGCACTGCCCTAAGGACAACTTTCCTCTACCACGAATCGATCAGATCGTGGATTCCACAGCAGGTTGCCAACGTCTCTCCTTCCTGGACGCCTACTCGGGATACAACCAGATCCGAATGAAAAAGGAAGACGAAGAGAAGACGACATTCATCACACCACACGGTGTATACTGCTACACGACAATGCCCTTCGGGCTGAAGAAGAACGCAGGCGCAACATATCAACGTTGCATGCAGAGATGCCTTGCCAATCTCATTGGCAAGAACGTACAAGTATATGTTGACGACATCGTCATCAAAACTCGAGTAGAGGACACACTCCTCGAAGATATTAAAGAAACATTCGACGCCCTTAATGCATATCGGATCAAGCTCAACCGACAAAATGCGTTTTCGGCGTCCCCGCAGGAAAACTCCTAGGATACCTGGTATCCGCCAGAGGCATTGAGGCCAATCCGGAGAAAATACAAGCCATCCTCACCATGAAGGAGCCTACCAATCTACGCGGAGTCCAACAGCTCGCAGGGCGATTGGCCGCCCTAAGCAGGTTCATCGCACGATTGGGAGAGCAGGCGTTACCCTTCTACAAGCTACTGAAGAAGACGGACAAATTCGAATGGACACCCGAAGCCAAACAAGCATTCGCAGACTTGAAACGGTCGCTGCAAAGCAGACGCATTCTCGCAACACCACAAGAAAGGGAGCCACTTCTTCTCTATTTAGCCGCCACAAACCAGGTCATCAGTACTGCAATCGTAGTCGAACGACCTGAAGATGGCAAGGCATACGGAGTCCAGCGCCCAATATATTACATCAGCGAAGTGCTCTCGCCATGCAAGCAGCGATATCCTCATTACCAGAAGCTTGCATATGGAGTTGTCCTCACAGCCCGAAAACTCAAACATTACTTCGAAGAGCACGCCATTACAGTGGTTAATGATGCGTCACTCGGGACAATCATGAACAACCCTATGGCATCCGGAAGAATAGCGAAGTGGAGCATCGAGTTGGGCGCCTGGGATATCACCTATGCAGGACGCAACGCAGTCAAATCCCAAGTTCTCGTGGAATTCATCAGCGAATGGACAGAGCTACAAACACCCGGGCCACCCGAGTATACAAGCAATTGGATCATGTACTTTGACGGGTCCAAAAGAAACGAAGGAGCAGGAGCTGGAATCGTTCTTATCTCACCTCGTGGAGACAAACTGCAATACGTCCTGCGACTAGACTTTCCACCAGATGATCCAGCATCGAACAACGACGCAGAATATGAAGCACTGTTGCACGGGATGAAGATGGCGATTGCTTGTGGAGCTACCCGGTTGATGATCTACGGCGATTCTAATCTCATAGTGCAACAAACAATGAAAGAGTGCGATGCCGTTGCCGAAAACATGATCGCGTACCGCGACATGTATAATACTCGAAGGAAGCTTCAAAGGATGCGAGTTGAAGCACATTGCAAGATCCAGCAACGAAGAGGGGGACAGACTGGCCAACATGGGTTTCCACGAATACACCCATACCGCCAGGGATATATTTCGAGCGCATGATTAAGAGATCAGTCAAAGTGAAGAAAGCCCTAGAGACACCCGCAGCACAAGAAACCGAGGTCAGCCCGCAAATCGCGCTTCTCGAGCTTACTTATAACATATCACGGCAGGTTTTTCTGGTCGAGCCAATCTGGACGCAGAAATATCTCGACTACCTGCTCAACAAACAGCTCCCGGCCGATCCACGCGAGGCTCGACAGCTAATCAGGCGTAGCAAATCCTTTCGGGTAGTCAAACGGAGAGTTATACAAGCAAAGCATCTCGGGCATCCTTCAGCGGTGCATCGCACCCGAAGACGGCAAAGAGTTACTCCGGGATATACACCAGGGTGATTGCGGACATCATGCTAGCTGGAGAGCAATACTGGGAAAAGCCTTTCGAGCAGGATTCTACTGGCTAACAGCAGCCAACGATGCAAAAAACCTGGTCGACAGATGTGACGCTTGCCAGCGATTCTCACCCAAGCCGCACGCGCCCGCCACAGAGTTGCACATGATACCCATCGCCTGGCCCTTTGCACAATGGGGGCTTGATGGTTGGCCCACTGCGCAAATCCACTCCAGGAGGGTACACATTTGCTGGTCGCAGTCGACAAATTTACCAAATGGATCGAGGCTATGCCAGTGACCTCGGGTAGCGCCCAATGCGCAATCAAGTTCCTCGACTCCATAGTATGCAGATTCGGGGTACCACACGACATCATTACAGACAATGGTACGAACTTCACTGCAAAGGAGACACAGCAGTTCTGCGAGGAGAAAGGAATTAATCTGAAGTTTGCTTCGGTCGCCCATCCGCAAACAAACGGCCAAGTCGAAAGATCCAACGGCTTAGTTTCGGCTGGCATCAAAAAGAGATTGCTCGATCGGCTACATCCCGCTGCAGGACATTGGGCAGAGGAGTTACCCTCCGTACTTTGGAGCCTCCGCACAACCCCCAATCGATCAACGCAATACACACCATTTTTCATGGTATACGGGGCAGAAGCCGTCCTCCCCGAAGAGGTTCGATTCAGCGCCCCACGAGTTGTAGCCTACAGTGAAGAAACCTCCAACAAAGCACTTGCAGAAGATATGGACGCACTCGACGAAATTCGGGACATTGCACTCGCAAGATCTGCAGTCTACAATCACTGCGCAATTATCACAGTCGCCGCATACGCCACAGATCATTCGTGGTTGGCGACTTGGTGTTGCGGCTGAAGCAAAAAGAAGGACACAAGCTCGAACCACCTTGGGAAGGACCCTTCATCATACATGAAGTGATCCCGGGAGGAGCCTATCGACTGAAGAATCCAGAGACTGGAGGCATCTATTCCAATCCATGGAATATCGCGCAACTGCGCAAATTCTACCCCTAGGTTTATTTATTTTGCAACAATAAGGCTATACTAGCCAATCTTGTAGCTCGAACACATGACTTCTCAGTCATAGCAATAAAAACATGATTCCCTCATCATATTTACTCGACAGCTTTCAAGTTTACTACATGCTAAAAGGTTACAGGTACACACCCCATAAAATACACGGGGGCTACACCTAAAACTAAGCATCACAGAAAAGAATTATCGAGTACAAGGTTGCACACCTTACTACAGTTTTTACAAACTACAGATAAGCTTACAGGATATTCACATCCGATAAAGTCAGTCGAAACTCTGAGCATTCTTAGTCGCTAAGACCCTATCCACCTCTTCAGAGGTCATTCGGATTATCTTCTCGGCTGCAGGACGAACATCATCATAGTACGGCGCAATATCTTCGATTGCATAATCTGGACGCCGAGCTACGGAGTTCAAGTCTATCTCAGGTGCCATATTCGGACAAACGAGAGAGCAACAACCGCGCCGCACGTCATCTGGTTGCGAACGCACGCGCGAACCTCTCCTTCTCGTCCGAATAACCTGAGAAGATAACTCCAGTCTTCGGGGCCCCTCTCAAGTGGATAAAAAGCAGCATTCACCGCAACCAGGACCTCGTGGAAAGAACTCACGAGAATTTTCGCCTGGCGGACTCGAAACTTCAAGGTAGCCATCACAAAACCTCGACTGCGATCAGACCAGAAATTACTCGCATGAGGCTTTGTGCTATTAGCTTCTTGATGAATGTGGTTTTCTACCCACTGCTTTTCTTCCCTGTCATCTGGTTTCACAACTAAGAAGCAAACGCACTTAGTAAGCTAAGAAACACAGAGGAGGAAATAGCATGGGGGCTACACTACTCACATAGTAACTCCTTTGCAATCGAAGACAGTTCACCAAGAAATTGCTCGCGCTCAGCCGCCAATTTTTCTGCTTGGATATCGCCACGTCAGCTACTCCGCGCAGCGCTTTCAGCCTACGCTCACCCTCCTGAACCTTATCACGAAGGCCAGCAAGAGTGCCCACGGCAGCCACAAGTGGATTTACTGGATTACCACGTCCACTCGAAGGTTCAGCGGCAGACGCAATTGCCTGGAAGAAGTACAAGGAAAGAAGTGAGACGCCCTACTCGAGTTGTTTCCAGTCGCACATCTGACTAATCGCTCGGGGGCTACTCCCATCGGGAGGCAAAAGTACAAACAAAAGGATTAAATTCCAAAGGCACAATGCTTCGATTAAGACCAACAAAAGTACGGGAATACATCCCAAGATTCATTACATTGAAGGAAAGAGAGAAAAAAAGCTACGAGGCTACATTGGTACTCCCACTAGCAGCAGTCGACCCTCCCTTCTTCCGAGCAAAAATCAGAAAGCTTCCGAGCAAGAATGGCGGCTTGCTCGCCAAAACGAGAGAGCCGTACCTTTTTGCCCGTGGAAGGATCGACTGGAATGGACGAGTAAGCCTCCTCCAGCCCTTCGACTCCGTGCGCCAAAGCAAATTGAATCGCAGTCTTCGCGCCAGCCTCCGATTGAGCGACTGCAAAGGCATCCAGAAGCTTTCCTTCTGAGAAGACCTTCAACATATCGTCGAGCGCAGGTGCAGGAGTGGCCTTGGCGAGGAGGCGACCATACAGTTGCCCCAGCACTTGGGCAGCATCACTGACAATGGAAGAAACTCCATCAGCGTGCCTTTTAAGCTGGGCAAGCGTATCGGTTACCACATCCACCCGCTGGAGTCCAGGGATTTCTAGAGGAACATCCAGGATACCTGCGAAGAAAAAAAAAATACTCAACAAACTACAGCCAAGTGAAGAATCAGAATCGCGAAATTTCATCAAGCTTACCCGCGAAGCGCTCCGCAAGGGGACGGAGGAACCCGACAAGCTCGCTGTCAGCCTTACTGCCGGTTTTCTCTAACTCCTTCAGGGACTTCCGCGCTTCCGCAAGCTGTCGACTGAAGTCTTCCGACTGCATGCGGGAAGTCTCCAGCTCTTGTCGAATGGCCGTCAAGTCAGCTTCTCGTGCAGTTACCTGCTCCGAAAATTTGACCTTTTCGGATTCCGCGAATTCAAGTCGAGCTGCAAAGAGGCGCTTGTCAAAACCTCTAGAACGGATGAAGTGTGAAAGACAGGGGAACGATAGAGCTCACCCTTGAGAAGATCGTTTTCAGTCTGCAGTCGGTTGCGGTCTGCTCGAAGAGACTTGCAATCCGATTCAGCGAGAATGACGCGGCGACCAATCGCCGCAAGAGAGTCAACGAGTGACTGCAAAAGCACGAAGACAGAAGGGTTAAAAAGATCAAATTTGAGCCTGTACCCGATTATTTACAATCGACTACAGCCTCGGGGGCTACTCCCATCGGGAGCACTGCCGTGCACCCGATAAAAATCAAAAGCACGAAGATAGAAGAATTAGAAGGATTACATTGGAGCCTGTACCCGATTACTTACAATCGACTACAGCCTCGGGGGCTACTCCCATCGGGAGCACTGCCGTGCACCCGAGAAAAGCAAAATCATGAAGAAAGGATGAAACAGAACTTTGAGCCTGCAGCCGATCGCACGTGATCGACTACAGCCTCGGGGGCTACTCCCATCGGGAGCACTGCCGTGCACCCGATAAAAAATTCTTGAAAGCCAAGAGATAGAAGTTTTACCTGTCCGGTAGCGCGCGAGAGAGGATCCGCAGAACTGTCTGTCGCCTCCTTCGAGACCGAAGTCCTAGCGGCGGAGCTGGGGATTTCTATATCCACATTCGCAGCATCAGGCGCTGCCCTGGGAGAGTTCTGGACGGTTCCTGCAGTAGGGGTTTCACCCGCGTCTTTTGCTTTGTTCCTCTTTTCGGGAGGAACGTTAGCAGCAAACTGACGCGGGCTGATCGCCTGCAGACTGCAGTGCAAAATCAGAAAAACATCAATATCGAAATCTAGAAGTTGATCGACTGGCATTACAAAAACAAGGAAGAAAACACTTACTCATCATCTTCATCATCATCCAGAGCATCCGCATTCCAGGTGGTTGCTATCACTGGAAACGAAGCCAAAGGAGGAAGAGATTGGAGTGGAGTGACATGGATAGGAGCTTGACTAGGCGATGCTTCCAAGGATTTGTCCTTTGAAGTAGCTTCGTCTTCATCTACCCGACGACGTTTCGGGAGGGCGCCATTCGAGTCTTCAACGTCGTCCGAGGAATCGTCCTCCGAGCTCGAGGAAGCATTGGCGACACTGGTGTCAACCGCGCCGTCCTGATGGCTGGACACTTGCTCCGAAGCAGCTCCCCCGTAGCTGGGGGTAGCAATCCGCCACGGCTAGACTCTACGAAGGCAAGAAGACAAGAAATATGTTATCGACTAAAAATTTAGAAGATGAAGATAACTCAAAGACAAGAAACTAACCTCAGCTGGAGGAGGGTTCGAAGCGGAGAAAGCTGCAACCGAGCAGTCGAGGAATTCTTCCCCTACCTTCAGTCGAGTGATTGCAGCTATCTTCTTCTCGAATTCCACATTCGAAAGTTCTTCGCGGCTCACTCGACTGGGGTCCTCTGAGCCCTGGTACTCCCACATGGGGGAAGGTCTCTGCTGAAGAGGCTGGATCCTGCGCTTCAAGAAGAGGCTCGCCAGATGGAGCCCGTTGAGCACGACTCCCGAAGTTTGGTCTCGAAGAGCGGCTACTCTTGCGAGTAAGGGCGTGACCGTCTGGACTTCCTCGGCTGACATCTTGTGGCTCCAAGACTTGCGCCTCGACAGAACTGCGAATGGGTGAAACTCTACGAGCCCACCCGAGCTATTGTCGACGACGTAGAACCACTTCTTCCGCCAGCCTTGGGCGGAGTCGATGAAGTGCATGTTGAAGTATGCATTCTCCTGGCGCGCTTGGATCCCGAAGCCACCCGTGCGAAGTGGCTCACCAGGCTCGGACTCCACCCGCGATTTCTCGCGGAAGATCCGGATCTTGAACAGCGCCTTCCAGAGCGCCCAGTGCGGGCGAATGCCAAGATAGCATTCGCAAAGCGCGATGAAGCACGAGATGTGCTGCACCGCGTTCGGGGGGAGGTCGTGGAGCTGTATGCCGTAGGCACACAGCAGCCCGATGAAGAAAGGATGAAGAGGGAAGGAGAGGCCTCGAGTCACGTGGTCCACGAAGACCACGCGCTCGTTCGAGTGAGGGTTTGGTACCTCTTCCCTCTTCCCAAGACGGACGCGCTTCTCCGCCTCCGCCGGCAGCAGACCCTCCCGCTGCATCTCCTTGATGAAACGAAGCGGCGGCATACGCTGTTTCGTGCCACGATCTTAACAAAAGATCATGCGCATTTACTGCGCGTTTCGCGTAGAAAACGGGAGCGACGTCTCGTTTCCCGGTCAAAAAGCTGACAAGGTGGGCCAACTTCTGCTGCCACTCGTCACGTCCCATCGGGAGAAGAGGAGCACGCCTTGACGTCATGGCGTTCGTCATTCAAAAGGGAAATCTTTTTCGAATGGAAGTTCAAACGCGAAATTATCTTCGCACGAATATCAATTCCTTCGGATAAAACACAATTTTCCCATGAAAAAATTCATGGATCAAAGCCTCTTCGAACAAGAGAAACATACCTTATACACGAAAACTCTTTCGTACGGGCACAATTTTCCAAAACATGAAAACTCTTTCATACGGAACTATCATTTCCTACACGAAACTTTTTCGTACGGAACTCATACCAATCTAATCGGTAGAAGGAACCTACCTTATGCGTGATAATTATACATCACAAGAACCTGGATTGTACAGCCGACTAGGCACATCCGGATGCCATATTCTTCGAATATGAAGGTAAGACCCAAAAAGATCTTTCTTTTGGGCCTGGAATCGCACTCGAAAGCTGCGTCCTCCGGCATAGTTCCGTGTCAACAACACGAAGAAAAATCCTAGCGGACGCGCCGGGTACCCTCTTAGGTTAAGTTCGACTCGATAAGTCCACAACGGCCCAGTCGTGACGATCACCTCATCGGGTTCGAGTCGGAGGTCTCGAATCTGTGTAGGCCAGGAGTGTTTTTGCCCTAGTCGCAATTAATTGGCCCTGATCTCTCGGGAGAGCCAAGCTACTGCGCCACATCCTTCTGCTAATATAGCCGCAAAAACTGGCACCTATGCTGCTCGATACTCGAGTATTTTAATTTGCGAAACAGGGAACACACCCTTCGTAGACAACAACTGTCGAGCTGAACTTCCAGGAGGAGATCAAAAAAAGGTCTGACCGTCTACCCGACTGGAAATAAATCCCAGTCGAGCACACGCTCGGGGGCTACTGACGAAGGCATGGATCCTGGGCCCTGCGAGTAAGGACACCCCCTCTCAAGCCTTCTGATCAAGGCCCGATAGGAAGCGCCCTTGGAGTACTCTAGAAGGCCCATGAAAAGCCCACCCGCGTCAACTTGCGGGTTAAGTTAGGGATTGTAACCGACTCAAGCTAGGGTTTGTATCCTCTCCGGGTTGGACTCGAGACCTGGCTATCTATATAAAGCCAGGAGAGCCCCCAAGGAGAGGACGAAGTATTACCGCACGACCACAAAAGCCTTGAAACTCGAGATCTACTCTCGATTCGAGCACCCTGTAATCGATCTAATTGTCTAATACAGATCAGCAGAAGGCAGGAGTAAGGGTTTTACCTCTTCGAGGGCCCCGAACCTGGGTAAATCTCGCCTCCCTGTCAAGCCGACGATTTCACCAGCGCCTATGACATCTCCTAGTCGAAACCCGATAGGGTCACCTGAGGGATTTGCGGAGCCAGAGCTTCGACACGTACAATCTCATATGGCTCCGGGAGCAACACACTCAATTTCTCCCTCTCCAGCGTGCAATAAAACGCCGCGCTCTTCGCTCTCGTTGCCATGGCAGAAACCATCGGGACGGTCAGAGAGAATCCTCTCGAGGTGGTGCACCCGGTGCAGTTCCTCTGCCCCGCATCCCATTTCATCGTGAACATGCACCGGTTCTTTTTGGTCGGTGGATAGCTCAGATACCGGCGCCAACGGAAGGGCGGTCAATGTGCGTTTCTGAGAGAAGGGCTGGGTGACGAGCATACACGACGAATAATAAAATTTGATTTTTAATTAAATTAGATTCTCCTACAAGATAATCTGATCGAACTCACTCGGAAAGAACAAACGAGACAAGAAACATTTTACAAGGATCGAGATACACGCACATTATACAAATTGAAAGTTAAAAAGGTAAATAAAATTTGTACTATAGATAAAAAAAAACTAGCCAGAGGAAATAAACCTAGTCCATCTACCAAAGGAGATGCAGAGAATCTTGCGCAGCGCCCACGGGAGCTCATAAACCTAGTCCGCCGCCTGGTGGAGCCAAGCGCACAACCTGCAACACCCTAGTCGAAGGAGATTCCAGCTATGCACGCCAGTTGACGCTGAAACCTCTGAATCCCTTCCGGTTCCCCAAGGTGAGAGCGACCTCCACCCTTAGCAACTGCCCTCGATGGTTGGCCGCTCAGGCTGTAAGTGGGCGAGTCCACGGCTGCCCACCAGCTAGCCACCTCTGTCCAGATGATTTAAACGCTCGGTCCACTTTTGCCCACTTACACCCACCTCTAAATTAATTCTGCAGTAACAGTACTAGCGAAGGCATGCGCGACGCTGGCCATGGAGCTTAGCTGAACTGAACCGATCGTGACATCATGGTGTCTATAGTATAGCTGGAGAGATAATGCAATGATATCTATTTATACCCAAGTCTCAAATATACTTCTTATAATGCAAAACCCCACTAAGATGCATTTATGATTTTTCTATCTCAACATGCAAGCTATCCACATCATTCACTCTCTTAGCCAACCAATTGTCCATGAAATCTCAACTAATATTTATTAATCTCTACATGCATGCTACACATCATCTATTCATTAAACCATCTAATTGATCACATTAGTACGTAATTTATAATACTCAGTATATGTCTATAAATTTAGTATCACGACTATGACCAATCAAATTTTGCATATTTTTTAGACAATATAATGTATCCACCCTTTTGTTTATACAATATAGTTTCTAAAGGAATCCCCGCTTCAACGCGCGGGGTATATTTCTAGTACTTTCATATTAGAGACGGCTGCTAAAACAAGCCGTCTGCAATACATTGGAGATTGTCAAGATAAACAACCGGCTATAACTGATGTATTATTAGAGACGGTCAAATATGAACACCGACTCTAACTTTGTTAGAGATGGACCCAGAATTACGGCCCTCATGAATCTGCTGAAATCCACCGTGAATCTCCCAATCCCGTGCCAAAATTAGATAGCACAAACACTGCTACACCGATTCCCCACCCAGAATCTCCCAAAATCAATCGATTCAACCAGAGTGAGGATCCCTGCGTTCTTCTCTCCTCCCTGCCGAGTTCACGTCCAGACTACATTCCATAGTCCGATGATCCCCAAATCCACATGATAGCCTATCGCAATTCAGAGCTAAAACTAGCCGTCTGTACTACATTGGAGATTGTCAAGATTAACGACCGGCTATAACTGATATATTATTAAAGAGACGGTCAAATATGAACACCGACTCTAACTTTGTTAGAGATGGAACTAGAATTACGGCCCTCTAACGAATTAAATCCCTGTCGGATTTTCTGTTTTGAGTCAACCGGCTCTACCTACCGTCTACAAAACTCAGATTAAATAACTGATTTTCTGTTTCTGTGTGAATCCCAAAGGTGTAATTGTCGGTCTATTATGTTGGAAAACTTGTGTACGGTGGCTCACTAGGTGGGTTGCCTAGTCCAACTGGGCTAAGTCAAGTCCACACTTTACGTTAGTTGGGTCTTATCCCCTCATCCCCTTCCTTTATATAGCGAGACATTGTACGTAGTCTAGACAGACAGAAACAGAGAAAGATTAATAAAGAGCTACTTTGCCCACTTCCTGTGTCCCTTTTATTTCATGTTCGTGTGTTGATCTGCGCCTTCGTCTACATCGCTATCGCTGTACACCCTCGGGACCGGCCAGCCGGCAGAGGTTGTACAACACGTTATCAGCACGTGTCTCTCCGTCGAGCCTCCGTCGAGCCTACACCGAGCAGACTCTCTGCAAAAATCGCGAAGGTATAACTCTGATCTGATCGCAAAAATGGAACCGTAACGAAATTTCTTTTCCGTTTTTCCGTTTTGCGTAATTTTTAGATCAGAACTGTAGTACGGATTTCTCTCCCGAGAGCTGAGTTGACGAACACGTCGCCGACCAGTGTCGATGGTCACGGATTCATGGGAGATTTGTTGACTGTGTATAAAGAGTTGGTACGGACGTGATTCAGATGATCACGTTACCGCCGCGAAGCATCTGCTATGTGTTCGTGTCAACGAAATTCCTGATGAACATGATGATGTTTTTCTTTTCCGATTTTAATTTTGTCGGGTGTTGCGTGCGTTCGTCTGCCGATGTCCAGCCGACGTGGCTCTGCTGGCCTGGAGCCGCGCCATCCACGTCTGTCCGCGGCAAGCTCCAGTCGCACAGCGACTGCATCGCCGCCGTATAGGTGCCCGCAGCACGTGATGCCCGCGCCGTTCCGTCCCGCCCGTGTGCGCCTATGGCCGCCGCCATGCTCGCCGGCGCGAGGCCCTGCTGGCCGTCGCAAGGTCACGTCCGCACACGCGAGAGGCCGCCGCCGTCCTCGCCCGCGCATGGCCGCGCCCGCCTGCGTGGAGCCGCCGTTGTGCTCGCCCGCGCGTGGCCGCGCCTGCCCGCGTGGCGTGGCGAGAGCCGCCGTCGGCGCCCAATCGCCGGTCGCAGCGCCGCCCCGCTCCACGGCCAAGATGGAGCTGTCCCGGCCGTGCCTCGTCCGCACCCCGCAGCCCGCCGCGCCCCGCCTCCCCGGCCGCTGCCCCGAGCTGGCCGCGCCGCACCGGCCGAGCCGCCGCGGCCGCTGTGGGCTAAGCCTCACCCGCGCCTCGACCGCGCCGTCCTGCGCCCCGCTCGCCTTGCGCCCGGAGGAGGCCGACCGCCGCCGCCGCGACCTCGAGTTTCCGCTCGATCGCGCGCGCCGCCGCGCCGCGCTCGGCCCGGCCGTGGACGCCCACGTGCACCGCTCCGCCGCCGACGGTCGCCGCGCCTCCCCGCCAACCTCGCCTCGGCACCGCCACCACGCCCGGCCCCGGCCTCAAGCCCGACGAGGTTGGCAGCCGCCGCGACCTGAGACTTGCGCTCGGTCAGCGCGGTTAGCCCCTCTAGTGTTTTGCTATGCCGTCGGGCCGAAACAGCCCACTGCGAGGCGCGTCCGAACCATGTATCCTCCCAAAAACGAATATTATGTCCATTCCCTAAAGCAAACTTTCCACGTGAAAAGAACTCATGCTTCACTTTCATAATCCCTTTCCAAAACGGAGAGTCCAACGGTTTTGCTTCTACTTGAGATAACGTTTTATCCCCCAAATATTTGTTAGATAATAACTCCTGTCACACTCCCTCCTCATGCATGATTTTAAACAGCCATTTACTTAACAAACACATATTTTTTATCTCTAAAACATCGATATCCAGACCACCCTGGTCTTTATGCCGACATACAATATTCCATTTCGTAAGACGGTATTTTCTTTTCTTGACATCACTTTGCCAAAAGAATTTTGAGCGAAAAAAATCTAATCTCTTCCTAACGTTAGATGCCATCACCGTCATCTCGTTCAGATTCGAGCACCACCTTTGCGTCGCATCACAATTGACATCTTTCTTGAAGATAGGGCTAAACAGTCGGATTCAAGTACGACCTTCACCATCGCAGCACCTTGGACCCCCTTGTGCCCCTGGACCTCCAGCAAAATACGATTCGAGCGCAAATGTAAATTTCCCACCCCTTCTAAATGCAGCGTCATTGCGACGATGCCCCATTCTGGTGTTTCCCATTCTCAAATTAACCTTCTATCAGTTGGTACTTTCTTAGCACGACCCTCGCTCTATTGTTTCTCTAGCATTTGTTTTACAACACTTAGAATCGGTAGCAGAGAATCGCTAGTGAATTTCTTTGACCATGGGAAGAACATATATAATCAAGTAATCTATAGTACATATAAATATTAAATAGATGGTGATGCAATTTGCGGTTGATAGCAGCATTTAACTCACACTAAGGTTCTTGTGAGGTACATATAAATTTCCCATCCCTATGGTTGCGACGATGTTGCATCCTCGTGTTTCCCATTCTCAAATTAATTTTATCTAGTCGGAAATGCCACGGGGGATGGCAATCGGCAAAGCACGCATCGTTGTTGAGGACCAAGTCGAACATGCCGAACCCCATGACAAGGCCGGAGTCGACGTGCTCGCCTTAAGTGGTGCGTGATCTCCTACAACCGTGAGACCATTCCTGGGGCAAACAGCACAATCATACCCAAAGTAAAAGGCAATAGAAGGGAAACGGAAATGAAAGCCAGCGATGCCAGCTCGACGAAAACGAAGCTGTCTCGCAACTGCTGCGTCCATCGGAGAATTTCCACAACACTTCTATGCTTCCGATATGTGGCGTACCAAGACATAGCTTCAAGAAGGACTGCGACGACGACGCTGCTGTCCGGACTATCCTAGGATTTCTCCCGGTACATGGAGGGGAGTGGGGTAGGCACACACCCGACGCCCTTTAAGAAGGATTGCATCGCCCGTGGGCGTCACGGAGCCGGTGCTGGCAGGAAACGACTGAGATTTCTCCAGAACCCCACCACACCACAATCCCGGACACAGCGTCGGCTCCACCAAGCTCGCTGCCCACCAACATACGCCATCACCGTCTTGAGGCCATCATCGTCGTCTCTCCATGGCAGACACTGCGACGTCGGCCGAACCAAGAACCAACATCCGCGCACAAGGGACGGAAGCACCGCCGCTACGTGGGAGAGAACAACCTCCACCGCCATTGGCAGTAGCAGGCCAGAAGCAGCAGCAGAAGCATACCAGACCAGCGGCCCAATCGGTGCCGGGGCGGGCTCACGAAGCTCCTACCGCCGCGCTGCACCACCAGCTGGAGTCATCCCCTCGGAGCCTAGACAGGCCCGCCCTAACCCAGATTGGTCCCAGATCTGGGCCTATGAGGCGCCGCGGGCCAAGCTGTGCCCCAGGCCGTCCCCGCCGCAACCTAGCAGCACCCTCGCCCCGCTGTAATCCACGAAGGCGACGGATAGCAGCTGGCCGAGCCGCACCGCCGCCAGAGCACATCTCCCAAGTCGGAGCCCCGCGTCGGGTAGAGAAGAAACAGCCGCCACCGGCTTCGCAATGAGTGTGAATGGAGAGGAGGGGGTTGCTGGGAGCGCAGGAGGTCGAGACGCCGCCCCGGTCACTTCTCTCAGGGAGACAACGCGGGGGGCACGGTTCGGGGGATTTTTTTCGACAGGATCTGGCATCATGTTACCATACTTAACATACACTACTAGAGAAATGCTTATAGCAGCACAACTTACCACAGGCGGACAGACAATTGAATGCGCCTGGGCTACTTAGCGCAGGCGAACAGGTACAATATGCGCCTGGGGTAAGTGTGTTACCCCAGGCGAACCAATTTCAGATGCGCCTGGGGTAAAGTGTGGCACGGCACCCACCACCACCCCCTGGCACTGTTCCTGTACCGCAGGCGAATCTGATGTTGGTTCGCCTGGGGTAGCACACTTACCCCAGGCGAATAGCAACAGAAGCGCCTGTGGTCAAATGTGGCCTGGGGTAGCACCCCTAGCGCAGCCGCATTATCTTCCTTTTTCGCCTGGGGTAAAATGTGACCTCAATAAGTGCGGCCAGCCACCCACCACCACCCCTATCCACCCCACTCACTCACTCACTACTCCAAACTCGACCCATTAGTGCTCCTAGCTTAATCCCCTACACCTCTCCACCATTTTTAGCTAATTTAACCAATCATGTTTGTTATATTTTAGCTAGTACGCTACCCCACTTTCTCTCTTCCAAATCTCTCCACTAGATCTACTAACCGGACACTAGATCTCACCACAAATGCACCACTAGCTACTTCTAGATCTATCACTTTCTTGTCGGTCGTCTCTCCGGTGATCTTCGACGTCGTCATCGCGTGTATATATTTTGCATTGTGTGTCATCTTAATAGGTGCGTGAGATTGGTTGGTGGATGAGAACTCGATCTCTTTTTCATTTTATTGGGTTGCCATGAGGATGAGTTGCCAATGTTTTGCCGAAATGTTGATTCGTTTCCTTTTCGGCAAATTTCTGGAGCTCCGCGTTACACCTTTTGTAGCAAGGTCATGCCGAAATTTTCCGTGAAAACCGGATCTAGTTAATGAAACCTCTCTTGCCTTTTGTAGCAATGGTCATTTCGATGAGGGCAAGCGTGGTGCATAGATACGTGCAACGCGCGACGGCCGAGATGCATCAAAACAACCGCACTGAGATAGAGTGTCCGTGTCGAAAATGCAAGCTAGGGTCCTTGTTCAAACCAGATTCTGGTAATGTGGAGAAGCACCTGCTCAGGTATAGTTTCATGGAGGGCCACACTAAGTGGATGGATGATGATGAAGACGATGATCACGTCGAGACCAATTGGGCGGCGACATGTGAAGATGATCAGGAGGAGTCTGAACATGGCAATGGAGAGGACGAAGAGGCTGCCGACGGAGACGACTATAATGAAGAAGAAGGGACTCATGGTGATCAACAACATGAAGACGAGGACATGAACACTCCGCTAACTTCAGTCGTGCGGGACCCTAATGTTCAAGAGCTTCTTCTCAAGAACACGTCGACCGACGCCAGACGTAAATCTAAGATCACGCAACTAAAGATAGACTCTGCAACTCCGTTGTATGACGCAAGTCGCGGGACGGAGGAGTCACGCTTGAGAGTAGCTCTGGATCTTCTAGAGATGAAGGCAAAATACGGATGGACCGACACAAGCATGGACGATCTGATGCGATACCTGAAGACGTACTTACCTGAAGGGAACACATGTCCTAGTAGTCCACAAGAGGCCAAGAAACTCGTGTGCCCCCTCGATTTACCGCACACAAAACACCACGCTTGCGTCCGTGACTGCATAATTTATCGTAACGAGCACGCGGACCAGATCAAATGTCCGATGTGCGGTGTTCATCGTTACCAGAGGGGGACGAAGAAAGCTCCTAGGAAAGTTATGTGGTACTTTCCACTCATTCCCCGTCTGCAGCGGTACTTCGTGGACCCCAAGGAAGCAAACTCATGCGCTGGCACGAGGACAGAAAGAAGGCGGTGCCGAGTGATCCAGAACGTGTTGAAAAACCAGTGCTAACACACCCTTCGGATGCATGTCACTGGAAAGCATTAGACGCATTCGATGAAGAATTTGGGAACGATCCAAGGAATAATATCAGGCTTGGTGCGAGCACCGACGGTCTCAATCCGTTTGGCAACCAGAGCAGCAAACATAGCACCTGGACCGTGTTTGTATGGATGTACAACCTCCCCCCGTGGTTGTGTCTGAAGAGGAAGTACATACACATGAGTATGCTGATTCAAGGGCCGACCCAGCCAGGGAGCGATATCAACCTGTATCTCGAGCTATTGAAGGAGGAGCTAGACACGTTGTGGGAGGAAGGGGTGGAAACATGGGACGCCTTCAAAGAAGAACCTTTTCGTATGAGAGCCGCCCTGATCACGACGGTGCAGGACTATCTCGGATACGGATATATTGCGTATCAGGTGTGCCATGGACACAAGGCTTGTGTCAGGTGCATGGAATTTATGCCGTTTCTGCAGCTATACAAGGATCCCGGATCTTCTAAAACTGTATACATGAGGCATCGAATGTGGCTACAACAGAACGACCCGTGGAGAAAGCGGGGAGACCTGTTCAACGGTAAAGATGAGCTCGATCTACCTCCACGCAAGAGAAGAGGAGAAGAGATCGATACTCTATTGAAGAATCGGAAAACGTGTCCTCCGCCGGGAAAGGTATAGAAGCGAAAGCAAGGAGAGAAGCGAAAGAGAGGAGAGAAAAAGTGTCCTCCGCTAGAAGGACCACTCTTGGGGGTATAGAAAAGGAGGTCCGTGTTTTGGGACTTGTGGTACTGGCCAATCCTCGGAGTGCCTCACTGCCTTGATGTCATGCATATCACGAAGAATGTGTGTGAGAGCTTGCTTGGCACCCTGTTCAACATGCCAGACAGGACCAAAGACGGGCCAAAATCAAGATACGACCTGATGGTCCTGAATATCAGGAGCGAGCTTCACTTACCGCCTTCTACGCGTGAACAGACGGAGGAGGACGAGGATGAGGTGGAGGAGATGGACGACCGCAAGCGGAAAAGGGCTAAGCAACACCAAACTCACCGCCTGAAACCCTCTTGCTTCACTCTAAGTCCCGACGAGCTCGAGCAAATATTCACATGCCTCCTCGGAGTGAGATTTCCCTTAGGTTACGCGGGGCTGATAAGCAGATATCTAGACGCGGAGAAAAAAATCTTCAGCGGGATGAAGTCTCATGACTGTCACGTGATGATGACGCAGATACTTCCGGTTGCAATCAGAGGGATAATGGAACCGCACGTTTGTCAAACGCTCACTGGCCTCTGTAACTTTTTCGACGTCATCACTCGGTAGTCGATAAGCGTGAAGAAACTCGGAAGGCTGTAGGAAGAGATCGTCACCATCCTATGCGATCTTGAGATGTACTTCCCACCTGCCTTCTTTGACATTATGATACATCTCTTGGTCCATATCGTGGACGATATCACCAATCTTGGGCCGGCATTCTTGCACAACATGATGGCGTTAGAAAGAATGAACGGGGTCATCAAATCATTCGTTCGTAACAGGCTACACTCGGATGGAAGCATCGTCCAGGGATTTCTCACCGAAGAATGCATCTCTTTCTGCAAGAATTTTCTAGGCAATGAGAAGCCAGCTGTTGGTTTGCCCGCAAACAAGCACCTTGACAGGTTCATGGGGGTAGGCCACAACACTGGCAAAAGGGTAATGGACGCGGGCTCCTGTGGTCGGAGAGCCGACTTTGATAGGGCCCACCTCGTAGTGTTACAACACATTGACGATGTCGACCCTTGGATAGAAGAGCACAAAACCACGATGAAAAACAGTGCTCGCAGGCCGATGACGGAAGATGAGATATTTAGAGCACACAACTCCTCTTTCGCTACATGGTTCAAGAAGCAGATTGATGCCGATCCCCCGCCAATGACATGTCAGAAAGATAAAATTGTATTGGCCTTGTCATATGACCCCGTTCCCAATCTGATGACTTATCAAGCATACGACATCAATGGGTACACAATCTACACGGAAGAAAGAGACAAAAGTAGAGACTATCAAAACTCGTCTATAACGATGGAATCTTACACGGGCGAAGAGATTAGAAGATACTACGGAAAGATCGAGGAAATCTGGGAGGTTGACTACGTTGGGGTAAAGCTGCCGATGTTCCATGTCAGATGGGCTACAAACGTCACGAAAGAAGACGAATATTTCACCACTATGTTGATGTCTGAAGCCAACAAACAATACTACAGAATAGCCTACCAGTGACGGGCACAAAAGGCTAACTAGTGACAGGCACCGTGCCTGTCACTAATAACTAGTCACTGGTAATAGGTTACTAGTGACAGGCAAGTGTCTGTCACTAGTAATCTATTTAGTAGTCACAATCGTTTATTCATGCCCGTCACTAGTTAGTTTTAAAGCGCAGCCCTTTTACCTCAGTAGACGATCTTAGTAGCGACGGGTACTTTTCTAGTTTCGTAGTAAGCCTGTCACCAGTATATACTTGAGAAATTAAAAAAAAATCAAATACAAAAACATATTCCAATTCCTCATCGAAAGCACAATATGTATGATCCCATACAGTCGTAGGTAATGAAAATAGGACAAATTTGAATTAACATCGATAGCACAATATCCAAAACAATCTGTGTCATTTGAGAACAAGAAACACCTAAAATATAAATGTCGAACTCTTATGAAACGTCAAAGCTCCCGCCTACTCACAATCGTCGATCCTGAAAAAACTCCATGGTACATGAGGAAAGATTATATGACCTATCTATTAAATAAAATATAAAAAGATGCACAGTTGTAGTCATTTATATTATGATTCTTTTGAAGTAGAAAAAGTATAGCTCACTTAGACCAAAACATTAATATGGATGATACTAAAAAAGGTTTCCTAAAATGTGATATTCAATACAGCAACCTGCCAGTTAATTCTCATATTAATGGCCTAGAGGATGCTAAGAATCCTAATCGAAATATGCGGGAGTTATTTGGAGGAGGTTTTCTTGATGAGCCTAGCAAAGCTAATGACTCTGAAACTCGGGTGGTGTCAACTTTACAGAGAAATGCAGTGGAGCCTATTTCAGATTGCAATGCTCCAGACTTATTTCATACTGAACAAATTCATGAAGGTGATCTACTGTGAGATTGTGATGGCATTAGTTCAGCTAAAACTAGAGAAACTCTCTGAGGATGTGAGGTAACCGAACACAACAGATTGCGTGTTAACTAGGCTTGTACATGTTTAGAAGCTGATACTGAACGAGGTTTTCTTGAAGATGGCACCCAACACAACAAACTGCCATCTAGTTCTCGTAGCACATGGCCAGCTGATATGGTGAAAACTGGCATAGAACATGCCATACTACATGAGAATCATAATGGTATCGGTTGAGTTTTCATTAAAACAAACTTCTGATGGAGAACAAGCCAACCGCGGCAAGCCTAAACTTAGGGATAATAAAGGAGAAGAAATAGTTGCACCAGATGCTTTCATTGATCGTCTCGCGCTTAGCACACCTAGAAACAACTCCAACTCCAAGCAATGGTGCAGCGAATGCTATCTACATTTCTGATTTTCTTCTCTTGCTACTTGGTGCCTAAACTGGATATAAAGGGGCCTATTTATACTAGTTGTGAGATGAACAAGCTAGCTCGCCAAGAATGTCACGCTGACTTATCTTATCTCCTGCAGTCAGTAGCTAGCATTGCAGGTTTATCCTACAGCTTTGCAGGATATCTTGCAGGTCCTGGTCGGCATCGTGGCTAACTGGCTATGTTCTTTCTCCCTATCGCTTTATTCTTGGATGGAGGCTGGTGTTCACACTAACGTGAGTGCATGAAAACTTGATTAAACTACTACAAGTCTCTAAACTAGCACACGCAAGTACTAGTGCCTATCAGCAATGTAGTTATTAAACACTAAATGAATTGGAAAACTAGTATATATGCTTATTCTAAGATAGCTTATATCTTGTCGGGTGAGAGGACTCAAGCACATCAGGGCTTAGTTCAATGCCAAGACCATCAGTATCTAGCTTACTCGGTTATATAAATTTAATTATCCAACATTTCAGTACCCAGATAAAACTATCAGATCATTTGACCAATTAGTTCCCATTCTGCACCAACATAAATCCTACAAATGAATGATCAGCCTATAAACAAATATAGCACTTGCAGCAGTCGTAGTGCTTCAAATCGGTGGCTTATTTGTATTTATGTAATGCATGAGTGTAAATGACAACCAACGTACAGTAAGACTGGTTTCACAATGGGTGGCATCCAAAAACTTCCACATACATAAATGATTCAGCTCAATTTCCTGCACATGTTAGAAATCACAATTCATGAGAGCTATCCAAATTAATCCACTTGTAAAATCTCTTTATTTTTCATCATATCATTTCAATAAGCAGTCTCCAATACTGAACCTGCCCTTTACTCTTTTACTATGTCCTAGTCAAATTTAAACCGCTGAAGGTATGAACTATGAATGTGGCTAGCTGGCAGTAGTACCCAAAAAAAAAGAATGTTCACACTTCCACACAAAAATAAAGGCCCTAAAAGGGCCCCTCCCAGCTTTGCACCTCAGATTCCCAAAAGTTCAAGGACATGCTAACGCCAAGGCCCCATCAGTGCCCACTTTAAACCCCAAAGAGAACAAATCCAGCTGGAAGCCCGGTAGATCCTTGCCATACCCTGCACCGAGCCAGCCCAATGAATAGTCCCCAGAACATAGTATCTGGCATTATGGATAGATATTTTTCAAATGTAAAGGGAGAAATAATTCCATCTAGCAACCATAGTTTTAAATAGCCGGCTATAGCCCGGCTATAGCCAGGCTATAGCCTTCCGAAAGGCTCGGGGCTACGGCTAGAGGCTTCAGAGGCTATATGGAGAATAGCCGCTAATAGCCCGGCTGTATGGATATAGCCCGGATATAGCCTCTTAGCCCGGCTATATCCCGTCTAGGCACAAAAAATTTTGGTCGAAAATTTGTCACCTTCGTCAATTTTGGAGCCCAAATCAATCACCGTTGGTTGTTGAATTGCTGTTGTGAGGTGCGAGTGTGACCTATAGCGACTTAGATTCAGAACCGTTGAAGTCCGTCATGAATAGTTGTTATTTAAACTCCTGATTGTTCGTTTATCTTATATGACTATGTTGTTACGTTATGCATTTGGAAGATTACTATATAAACGATTATATGTTGTCTAAATTTTAGTATTTTTACAATATTCTAGCAAAACGGCTATATGGTTATAGCCCGGCTATAGCCCGGCTATAGCCTTTCGTAGCTTCTGAAATCGCCGGGGCTATATGCAATAGCCCGCTATTTTAAACTTTGCTAGCAACTAAGGTCAGAGGCCAAGCAACATGTGTAATCTTGTTTAGCTCAGTGGTCTCAGGAGAAATGCAATCCCACAGCCTATGCAGGGAAGCTCACGTTTTCTGTGCTACTAACTGAAAAGGACAGAAAGACACACCTAGCTAAGCTCACGTTTAGCCCAGAGGAGTGCTTGAGTGTAAGTGTGGTCTCAGGAGAAATGCAGGTACCATGAGGCGAGGAGGTGGCTTCGGCCATCGCTGACAAATCTCAAGGCCACACCAAGACAATACTAATCCCTGCTACCAAGATATCCTAGATCTATCTCCCCTGCATCTATTCTAATCGCAGGAACAAGTAAATTCGCCCATGCATCTATTCTAATCGCATGAACTAGATGACCGGACAAAGGGCATACAGGGGAAAGGATGACAAACCGTCGATGGCGGCAGAGGGGAAACCATCAGAGGTCCCGGCGACGGTGGCTGCAAACAGCAGCACCCCTGGTGACGGTGGCGGCGGCGTAGGTGGCGGGGAGGAATGGCGGCTTCGGCCGCGTTGGGGCCGTGCGACGGATGCTTGCCGCACGGCGGCAGCGGGGAGGACTTGCGGCCCGGCGTGGGCGGAGAGGCCTTGCGGCACGGCGTCGGCGGGGAGGATCGGCGGCGCCGTCGGCGGGGCGCAGGTGCTCGGGGCTGGGAAGGAAACTGTGCAGAATAGATGCAAAATTATAGGATCGTGGACAAGTCCACTATATTTGGCAGTTCCACGATTTTTTTCCATGTCCCGCGAGTTATTTTTTTGGTTTCCTTAGAAATTTAGATATTTGGTTAAGCTAGTATTTTTTATTCACATATACAACCAAGAATTTGCAGTAAAAATCAGAAAAAATAATCTAAAATTCGTAACATCTATAAAACATAGAAAAGAATGAAAAACTACGTAAATACAGGAAAATTCATGACATCAAGAATAAAATTTCATTAGGTCTCGGTTGCATGATTCAGTGCCGGGAACGGAGGAGGCACACGGGGATTGGGGGTATAGACCTCAGTGTTGTATTTGTAGCTCACATAATTAATCTAGGTTCGGTATGTAGCAAATAATAACACAAATGAGTAATAATTTACTATTAATTCTGGCATTGTAAGAGTTTTTGTTTTCCTATTTGTAAAATCTTGATCCAAATCATGGTGATTATCGGCTATTATGTATTCATTAGAATGTTTAGAGTAATTATTTTTTGTGTGAGATGGTAGTAGTATCAACTATCAATGAAGGAGAAAGAGGGACGAAGAAGCCGACCCTCATGGTCCGGAATAAATCTCGATTCATTCACTCTGGATTCATTCTTTTGGGAAATAACGGGTGTATAATTAAATAAGATGTTGCATTGTGCAAAGTGAAGATTTAATTGTTCTAGAATACTCTACATTATATTTACATGTATTTCATTCGCAAAATAATAAATTAACATGTATTTCATATTTTCATGCGCGATCTCCAATAAAATTGAATAGATGGTGGCAACGCACGAGAATTCAACTAGTTTGATTACAAGTAATGCTAGCCACTTCACATTAGTGACTGGCAAAAAATATGTCCGTCGCTGCTATGAACGTTACCAGTGACGGGCAAGTCCACAGACCTGTCACTAGTATTATCCGAAATTACCAGTGACAGGCGAAAAATACTCTCCTGTCACTAATATGTTCTATAGTCACCCCGCAGAGCTTTACTAGTGACGGGCATACTAGTGCCCGTCGCTGATACCTAATACTAGTGACATGTATATTTTTGCCTGTCACTAAAGTGCCGGTGGCTATAAGCTAATCTCCAGTAGTGAAACCCAAGTCCAAGAACCCGACCGCGCAAAATGAGCCCTGGGTATTGGCTAACCACGTGGAGCAATGCTTCTTCATAACCGACCCGACAAAGACTAGTCGTGTTGTCGTAAGGAGAGGAAAAAGGGCCCTCGTCGGAATGGATGGAGTCGCCAATGAGAAGGACTTCGACGGCTTAGTCGGAGACCCGATGATGGAATAACCCGGTGAAGACGATGCACCATACACCACAAGAAGAAGCAGGACCACACTACCTAGGGCAGGTCTTCCATTCACAAGAACAAGTCACGATATGGCGGTCACGTATTCAACATCGACCAAGAAAGGCAAGAGTAAGATTGTGACGAAAGGTTGAGAGAGGGAAATACTCGCGATATGTGCGATATAACATGCTAATAGCTACTATGTACAATGTGTTTTCAGAGAGAAACACTTGCGGTATCTCGCTAAATCAATCTATTTACGCTCGATGCGACATTAAATATTTTTGCATATGTTAACTTTCATATGTATGTAATTTTTAAGTGAAAAACAATGTGGGAGCCCCATCTAATAGCATGCCTATTGCTCGATGTGTCCCGGGCCGGGGTGGTGTGTGTAATTTAGAAAACCTTAGCACATGCGCATCCGTGAGAATATGCGCCTGGGGTAAAAGTTATCACAGGCGCATTTAGGAAAACATGTGCCTGGGCTAAGGCTATGTGAGACCGCGCAAACCAAAACCCTAAGAACTTTAGCGCAGGCGCATTTGCTAAGTTATGCGCCTAGGGTATGGATCTGTGGGCCCGCGCATAACAAAGCGCTACGAAATTTAGCGCAGACGCATTTGAGCAGAATTCGCCTGGGGTAAGCCTTAGCGCAGGCGCATATCGCGCGTTATGCGCCTGGGGTAAGCTTTCACAGTGCTAACTACCGCGTGCACTTCCTTCTCTCTCTTGCGCAAAACAGATCTCGCACAACCTTCCCTCTCGCGATCCCCAATTCGCACGCCGGCCGCCGTCGTCTCCGTCATCGAGCACGCAGGAGGAGGAGCGGGAGTCGAGCAGCAGGAGGAGGAGCGGGAGTCGAGGAGGAGCGGGAGTCGAGCACGCCGTCCAGCAGCCGTCGCCCACGCCTACGCCGAGGAGTAGCAGCCGTCGCCCACACGCCGTCCAGCATGTCGTCGAGCACGCCCACGCCCACGCCGCCATCGCCCACGCCCGCGTCCAGGTCAGCCCCCCTCCCGCCTCCCCATCTTCCTAGCCCCCCTCCCGCGTCCAGGTTGAGCAGCAGCCGTCCCTCACTCTCTCTATGTCCTCTCCGTCCCAATCTCGTCCCAAGAACAAGCGTCCAGGTCCCAAGAACAAGCCCAATCCACGCGCGACCGAAGACCGCGTGCCTTCGCATTGCATTGATCCGGACCACATTTGGCCTGATCGATTCTCGACCCTTTTGATTTGTAGTAGATCAGTCTGCACAGCACTATTCTCGAATAATTATTGAGGCACTGCTGTGAACATCTTGTTTAGGAGTTCATTTTGTATGTCTCGCATATTACAACGAATTCTTATTTCCCTGATGTCTATGTGGAAGGACACTATGCTGAGAAAGGATAATTTGACCACAAAGCATTGGCACCGTACCGAATAAAACAATGCTACTACTTTCCTAGAGATAATTAAACACCTGTGCTTCGTGGATCGTTCAACCGGACCCTGAATGTACATGGCAAGAAAGAAGGCAGTAACCTGCTAGCCTTGCATCTCACTCGTCCTCCCTTCTATGAATGTCTGATGGTTTCTCCAACCTAAGTAGATCGCGTATGAATAGGCCAAATTTTTATCCTCGTCTGTTGTCCTTATACGGGGGATTCGTTTTGTTTTGTCAGGTTATTGGTTTCAGGTGACATGTTTTGTTGGGTCAGATGCACGATGATGGTCAGATGTACTGGAACTAGAGCATTTTTTTTGTCTTGGTGGACGGTATTTTAGATCAGGTTCCATTTGGACTTTGAGGTCTGGTTCTGTTCAGTCACACTGTTGCATCTGTTGTGCCTGTAGTTCTGGCAACATGTGTACTCAACTATTTACAGCAAGTAAAAAAATGGTTCCGATGGACACCAGAACAACTTTATTTGGCTGATGCAAACAAATCACCATCCAAACCACAAACATATGAACTAGTTAAAACCATTCACTCTACAAGAATCTTCCAGCACAAGCTGAATTCCTCAAGAAGTTGCTCCACTCTCCCTAGCCCGTAGCACCTATCATCACACATAGCAGTCCACATCAGCTGATAGCATGCTGCATTGGAGCAAGAATATAAACTAGAATTCTTTAAGAGCAATGCAATTTATAAAATCACTTTAAATATGATTAAAAAGCACAAAATGGTTAGGCATTGGAGCAACAGTGATCCTGTCCCAACCAGACCTTTTCTGTACCAACGTCCGAGCACCCATAACTAAACCCACTGTATTTTATACCTTTTTTTTTGGAAAGGGAAACCCGGCATCTGCATCGTGTGGATGCATACGGCTTTTATTAAACAAACATCATCCAAGATTAAACTTACAAAAGAGGACCACTCTCAACGAGTCTCAATAGCCCTAGAGAGGGAAACATAAGAACACAATGCGCATCATGATAACTAATGGCCTAACCCCATCAATATGAGACTACCCATTACAAATTCGGCTACTACGCAACCAGCCACCCTTGCTGAAGATATAAACGCAACCAAAACTGATCGCATACCCATGGTTCAAACCATTTGATGGAGTGGGTTTAAACCGTTTCCTCTCACCTGTAGAGCACATACATTTGATAGCTAGCAGCTAGCTGTTGCATGATTGCCGCCTTGCCGGACGTGCATCGCTGCTGTACAAAGTAATATGCTGTTGCCTAACTGGACGTACTATGATGTCCACTCGTGAACATTTAAATGTGGAAATATAAAACGAATTCCAATTTGGCATCAACAGTTCATCACACTAGTTCTGAACCTCAATACAAAGTACAACCTGAACACGCTCATGGTAGTGATTTAGCATCACACTAGTGATTATAACACAAGGAGGACATATGAGTATATTATTACACAGGAAAACATATATGGATCGCACTAGTGATTACAAGTTAACCCTGAGATTCCACTCCAGTTTCTTTGCATCTTGTATTCTTCATTTCTTCACTCCTGCCTGAGATTTCAGAAGTTGACGAAGATGTTAAAAGTTTACATTGGACATTAAACTTCAGCTAATTAAACCCTTATACAAATAAGCTACTTAAATTGGACACTATATTTTGTACAAACAGAGGATTAATTGTAAGGCTTTCATGCAAATTTTATAGGAATTGTCTCTTTTGTTTTTGTGCTTATTTAGTTTATTCTCACTTGAACATTTATGAGTTAGCGCTCACTAACTTACAGCGTGTACTATCTTGTTAGTTAAAATTGAATTGCTTCACGATGTTTAATGTAGTACGACTATTGCCTGATACCATGGAAATACCATGGAAATCTGCTGCAAAGCAGCTGCTGTCCAGCAGTTCTTCCGTTTAGCATGAACTTCATTCAGTCTGAACCTCATCTAGAGGTAGTGTCTGTCCTTTTTGTGTGCACTACACTGATCTGCTTTCATGCATTCAGCGTCGTGTGGCCGTGCTGTTTGTAAAAACCATGTAAAGGAGTAATCAGCGGGCTATACCTGGGAGTTTATACCTGGGTGCTATACCTGTGTTATATTTCTGCAGTTGCTGCTCTTATAAGCACCCTGGGAGTTTATACCTGGGAATTTTGCTTTATACCTGGGAGTTTTTGCTTTATACCTGGGAGTTTATACCTGTGATTATGACAAGATATACCTGATGCTTTATACCTAGGATGTTACCTGATGCTTTATACCTGGGAGTTTTTGCTGTTACCCGCTGCTAACTGCTGTAGCCAATATGGAAGTTTTTTGGCATGATATGAATTCCTGGGAGTTTTTGTGCCATGTGATGACAGCAAGAACATGTTTTTGTTGCCATATGTGCATTCCATTTATGTTGTAGGTAGATTGAGTGCCAATGTTTTGCCGGAACGTTGATTCATTTCCGTTCCGGCAAATTTCTGGCACTCCGGCATGACCATTTATAGCAGAGGTCATGCCGAATTTTTCCGGTGACTAACCTAGTATACATTTTGTCTACTGCTAGCTAGGTATGTCTTCTTCTTCTACGGATCCGGCGTTATTGGACCACTACCTGCTTATGGCCAGAGAGTCGCAAGAGGAAGAGAGATCCAATGATGGCGGTGACAGGCTCACCGGTGGCGAGGCCCCCGATATCGAGCCCCACAATGATGACGGGCTCACCGGTGGCGAGGCAGAAACCACTGATCGTGGCGCCGGGGGTCCCTCAGAGAGTAGCACGACGGGAAAGAAGCGTCGGCAGCGAGCTCCGAACAAGGTCGGCACCGTTCGAGAGAAATTCACGGAGATGGATCCTTCCAATGGCACGCCTGTGATGCCATTGGACCTTGTGAAGGGGTACTTCCTCCAACTTGGTGCGATCCTTTGAGACGTCGTCAATATCAACGAGCCGACTCTCAAGAAGAAGCCAACTCTACGCGCCCAACTCATCTCGAGGCTGCACGCACGGTACGAGTTCCCTCCCCCTTACAACAACGAGAATCTGAAGGGCAACCTGGTGAACAAACTCGCCCTCACTAGATTCACCAAAGCCCTGAGCAATTACAAGACTATGGTGAGGGCGATGATTAGGGACGAGGAACAATTCGAAGAGATCCATCGCCACTTCCCGCGGATTACGCCCGATGACTTCAAGACTTTCCTAGATAACCAGTCGCTTGATTTCTCTAAGAATCAAACGGAATGGGGGAGGGACCTATCATCGAAGAACATCGGTCACCACAATCTCGGTTGTCGTGGCTACGGCGGGAAGGAGCCAGTTTGGGCGAAAGAGGACCAGGTCTACATTGAAAAAGGGATTGAGAACCCTTACGCCAAGTATGCCCATGACCCCCAATTCCAGAAATTCATGAGGTCGAGGTACAGAAAAGTAACTCCGACCGGGGAACTTGTCACAGACCCGAAGATGGTGGAGAATGTTATTTTGGTCACGCACGATAGCGTAAAGAATGTTGAGAAACTAGTGGTAAGAAGTTTACCATTTCATGCAACTCATCATCACCAAGTCCATGATTTCATTCTAGTACGAAACCATTTCTAAACCGTTCATATGTTGCTTCTGCAGCTAGAAGAACAATAGCTTGAATCTTCCTCGTCGCAGACGTCGACGCCCAAAGTCGCGTGGGATAAGCCTTTCATCAGGGGGTACAACAAGGCAAAGAGCCAGGACCCGCTGAAAAGGCCGCACTTAGGCCGTATCACCAGCGGCGGACTAAATAGGAAGCACGCCAACTATGGCTTGGCTGAGCCCAGCACTAAGGAGTCGCAGGCGGCGAAGAAGAGCCAGTCGAACGAGGAGGCGAAGGCGCTGAAGAAGAAGGTGGCGGACTTGGAAGAAAACATGGAGAAGAAGATTGGGGAAAAGGTCGGGGGAAAGATGAATGCGCTCATACCCGCCGTATTTGAAAAACTATGTGGCTACATCGCCGGGGGCTCACAGGGACCGTTACCTACGATCAACATAGGCGCCGGAGGTGGACCGTCGACGTTGGTCGTGCCCGCCGCGGCCACCACCGGTGGTCCGTCGACGTTGGTCGTGCCTGGCGCGCCCGCCCCCGCCGTGCCCGACGCGCCTGCCCCCGATGGACCGTCGAGTGTGTCCGGCGCGGCCGATGGTCCGTCGATGTTATCGTTTCTCGACGAGCCCACCATCACCTGTGGTCTGTCGACGTTATCCGAGCTCGATGACCTCACGGTAAATTATTGACCGTCTCAAGCTGTAGCCAGTTCAATATAACCCTACTCGCTGACCTATCCATGCATGTTATCGCAGGCTGACGCGACGGGATGCACCTTCCTGCTAAAAGTGGGCAGCGAGTTGAAGGATGTTGCAAAGGGGAGCATCTTGCAGCCACTCTCCCGCAAGTACCATTGCAGAGATATACCGACCAACGAGCTTCGGGTTTGCGTCGATCTGGTGCTACCGGGATTCCAGGACTTGTATCCTCCTAATCAACCCGTCGATGCCGACAGCGAGCTGAATCTCGACCAACTAGACAATCAAATCTTGCTATGGCCGAAAGCCCTTATTCGGCTGAACACCACGTCAGGGTCGGCGCCAAGCCAAGGCATGGCCGTCACCACTACACCTGTTGCGCCCGCGACAAGCCAACAAGACAAGGTTGTCCCTCCACGGGCAACCCAACATGACAAGGTCCTCTCTCCACCTCCGGTGGATCCTCCTCCTCCCGAGCACGAGATGTCACATCACGAGCAACATCACGAGCATGAGACCCATGACGACTACATGGATATTGAACTTGCTCCCATTGACGATTTCATAAATCAGTTGGATGGCGAAAAGGTTCCTCCGGAGTTACCCACCAGAAATCTTAATATCCAGAAGAATGTAGATGGAGAAGAGGGCGGTCCTTCTGAGTTACCCACCAGAAAACCGGATATCCACAAGAAGCTAACATATTCCCAAGAAACTCCTGAGGAGCAGACGGCCTTTACGGCTCCACAACCTATGCTGGTTACCCCGAATACACTCCGTGCTACAGCCGAGGAGGCGGTAAAACAAAGCGGCACTCCCGTCTGCTTGAGGCCGAAGAAGCATCGGAAAAGGCCGGCAGCCAACAAGAAGAAAGGTGGTGCCTCCTCTAGTAGCCAGCCAGTGGCCGCCCGAGTCCTGGACCGTTTGCCGCCCGCCGTCCCATGGAGGAAGGTGCATGAGATAGGTCAGCCGATGCTGCCGCCAGAGGTTGTCGCTGTCATGGGTGGTGACATGAGGAGAATCCACGACGGAATTTTGTTCAGAGAGAATGAACTTATACGTGAGAAACATCCCTCCTACCCGCTATACGTGGTCAAGGTGCCCCGATCCGTGGGCTTTGTGGATACAAATCCCACAGAGGTGTTCTTCATCAGATACGAAGACATATTCAGGGTCTTCCACTTGGGAAAGCTCGACCGAAGCATTGTCTGCCTGGTATCGCTCAGCATGGCGCACGATATGGTCATGGAGAATACCCTGCACATCACGATTATGGACCCGTACTACATGGTTGAGGATTACTTGCGGTCACCTGCGGACCGGGTTGTTATCACGAACTATATAACAGGTTTTTTTTTATAGATAACAAGGATAAGAACGCCATTCTCATGCCATACTTTCCCAAGTAAGTAGTTGTCGTGGGATTATCACGGCAGACGTTACCGGGAGTAACTTATCTTGGGGCAAGGCGACACAGGCGTTTGGGAGAGGGTTTAGCTCAGAGGAACACATGATGATACTCGATCTGGTAGCCGGCAATCAAGTCGCCGAGTCTCCGATCTCGATATATTAACTGAACTCTCGTGTTACACTGGATGCTCGATATCGGGCGATATTGCTAGAACTCTTGGATCTCTCTTAACCTAACTTAGGGGCCGGTTTATAAAGCACCCGAACCCCCTGACTTGCCCTCCAAGGCGCACCCTGAATCCTACCCGGACACTGCGTATAAGACCCTAACTTTCCTTACCGCAACCCACAATCCGGGTTACGAGGCCTACAATCTTGGGCCTTCCAGAAGTTCTTTTATCCTTAGCCGGATCTTGCGCAGCGTCCTTTGGGCCGAATTGCACCATGGAGTCGGCCTACCGCGTTATCATCCCTCCATCAGTAGTCCCCAGAATAGCTTGGGCTTCACAGGATCCTCTTTGAAGCGCACGCTATTCCCTGCAAAATTATCAAACCTACAAGTTCAATGGAGGCCGGGTTACATTGCTTTGATAAACAGCTAGGCCTAACTCCACGGCGGCCATATAGTAACCCGGCTTCTTCCAAATCTCTTTCCTAACTTTCCGGGCCAGCACCTTGACAAAAATGTCAAAGATCCGGCTTGCTTTACTCAATAATTGACCCTGATGTTGCGGAGAAGATCTCCTTCTCATTTTTGTCCGGATATCCCGGCTAGCACTTAAAGCATATCTCACAAAATCCAGGCAAATAGCCGTTAACCCGAAATTTCCGGCTCCCACCCGTTGGACTAGGTTTATCCACCCACACCCTTATAAATAAGTGCTTAGAGGTAAACCCAACCACGACGGCTCATTTCCCCCCTTTCCTCTTTCTCTTCGCCTCCGCACCCAAACTCACAGAACATCATCACGGAGACTTCACGCGTGTCACCAGAGCCAATCTGCAGCCGGCTGCGCTCCGCCACGGTTCGCCCCGTGCCGCCGCCAAGATCCGCCGCCGCACCCCCGACCTGCCCGCCGGGAATCGCAAAGGGGCACCAAGCTTGTGCTATTTGCCTCCGTCGGGCTTCACTTCGATCTCCTCCAGTAAGTCTCTCATATCCATTAACTTGTGCTTGCAATTTTCTCGATTTACTTCAGATTAGATCTAAGTCAACCCGCCGGTCATTTTTCTGGTCACGCCGAATTAGGTCGCTCGAATTCATTCTAACTCACCCAACGGATTGAATGTATACTTCACTTTACTCCCCTACTGCCCATAGTCACTAATTTCACCACAAATCTAGAAATGGAATCTCCAATCTAGGCTCGGGCCGCCCAAAATTTCCGCGCTTTCCGTTGACACCCGGAAAATTCTCTTCTCCCGGCTCTTTTGTTCGCAGTAGATACAGAGGTAACCATCCATTTTCCCCAAACACCTTTCAACACGTAAACCCTTCATAGTTTTTGTAACGATATTTGATACCCGGATAACTTGTAACCTTGCTCCATAGAATGATACTCGGATAACACTTTGCTTCCATGTTTTCTTGATATCCCTCGCAAATATTCGGATGACTCATGGTTTCCGAGTCTTATTTCTTGTACCCTTCTATCTTGTGCTTTGCAGGTTAATCTCATGGCTCCCAAGAGGCAGGGGAAACAGCCGGCCAAGGCCAAGACCACCAACTCCATATCCGCCAACTGGGCGCGGTCCACGGTTACGAAGGCCAAGTTAGAAGAACTGGCCGAATTAGGAGTCCTCCCCTCTCAAAAGGATATCCATTGGAGGGTGCCGGGTGACGAGATCCGGCCCACGCCTGCCAATGATGAGGTAATATGCTTTGTAGAGCACGTGACCCGGGGGTTCCGTCCTCCGGGTTACCCTTTCTTTCGAGATGTTCTGAGCCACTATGGCCTCCGGATATTTGACATAGGGCCTAACTCTGTGTTAAATATTTCCCACTTCATTGTTCTTTCCGAGTCATACTTGTGCACTCCGCCAAGTTTGGCTCTCTTCATCGAACTTTTCCAGTGCAAACCGTGCCGCGAAAGCGGTGACGGGGCACTTCTCGCTTGCGGCGGGGTCTCTATCCAGCGCCGCAAGAATTCTCTAATGCCACCCCTCACTCTTAACTCCCACGTCAAACACTGGCAACTTTCATATTTTTATTGCCGGGACACCTCCCCTCCCGGCGAAAAGAGGTTGCCGGGTTACTCAGAGGGCCTCCTCGATATCTCCGAGACCTTCAACGCCTTTGCCCCTGACTCGGACAGGGAGGCGATTCAACCTTTATTGGCCAAAATAACTGTTCTCTCGGCCCAAGGTCTCATTGGGCTCAACCTGGTAAAGCCTTGGGTCGATTTCCGGATCCAACCCAACTCCATCCGCACAAAGTTAATGTGCGAGTATTCGGGGCATACCACGGACTCGCTCCGATACTCCACCAATAGCTTTGCAGCTGGAGATACCAACAAGACTATCAAGAGCTTCTTGACAGAGAAGTTGGAGGTAATCCGGAATATAGCCGGGTTAGAACCCTTCACGCGTGAGAACCCGGCCCCCAAGGTAAAGACTCGTCTTCCATATATTTACCTTCACACTTTCCACTCGATATGGCCAATAACCTTTATTCTTATATCTTCATCTCAGGCCGATGATCCTTTTTGGATTGAAACTCCTCCTAGCTCTGAAACTCCAGAGGAGAAAGAAGACGCCGTTAACTCGGATAAAGGTACATTCCGAGTTTCACTTAGCTTTTTTGAAATTGCTATTGCTCGTTCTTCATTTTCCGATTGTAAATCCTGATAACTTTCAGAACAAAAAGAGAAGGACGACGAAGAAGAAACTGAAGGCAAGGTGGAATCAGCGAGTGACGAGGACGACGCTGAGCCAACAGTCAAGGTCGGAGCAAAGAGAAAACCCCAAGGGGTCGTCTTCAAGGTTCCATACCTTTTCCTTGCCTCTAAACCATATTTCTTTGATAACATGCACGAGCTAAACCGGAAATTATCCACTTGGTCGTATTTGAAGGAACCGCTCGTGACCAAGCGTCGGGTGACTCGGAACTTTGCGGGTGATGGCGCTCTTAATCCGGGCATTTCGTCGTCTCCGGCTCAACGCGCTGGTATTTGACTAATTCCTTCTTGGGTATCAAAGCCTTTCTGAACCATCCCCTTACAGGATAATCCTATGTCTTGCTTGATGTTTTTCAGCTTCATCCGGGTCCAGTGAGCTCCCCACGGACTACGTGTGAACCCCGGTAAAGTTCCTTTCCTGATGCCTTAACACTTTTTCATCACTTTTTCCCAGTTATATATACGTTAACTGCTTTACTTATACTGCCCGCAGGGCCACGATCACTGTCAGCGACCAAGATGATATGGAAACTGACGACCCGGGTAAGGAGAACCTGACTGATGATATGCATGCCGCAGCTGGCGGAGAAGAACAACAAGTGTCACCAATAAACCCGGCCGACCGAGAGGCCGAGTATCCCATAGCCTCGCACGTACTCGAAGAGGAAGAAACTGCGGGCTTGGGCACGGGAGGAGGGGCACCAGACTCCGATACTCGGACGACCCGTATACCCTCTTTCAAGAAGAGAGCCCCTTCTCCAAGTCCCCAAGATCCCGGGTCTTCCCATTTGGGCAATGATACTTTTGACCAGATGATGAGAACTCTCCTTGCTATTAAGGCCTCGGAGAGAGATGTGCTAGAGCGCATGGCAGCGGAGCACCAGGTAATGTTACCTAATATCTCTTCTTATCCATCTAGTCCCCAAGTGCCGAGTATAATTTGTTGAAATTGTGCTCGGTATTCTGCGCGATAATCGGCTTGCCATGATACCCGACTAATTCTTATACTTTGGTTTCTCACAGGCTCAGGCCACCCGGTCTGATGAACTTTTGCTCAAGACCGAACAACTGCTGCTTGCCGAGGTAAAGCGGAGAGAGGCCCTTGAGGATGAAGTGGAAACTTTGAAGAAAAATGTTTCCAAATATAAGAAAAGGTGCACCACTGCTCGAACTGCCCTGAAAAAGCTGTCGGAGCAAATTACCGTTACTTATCGTATCTTTCTTAGTAAGTTTCTTGCTGCTGACTGCTTTCATGCCTCTATTTTGTTACATGATACTCGGAATTACTGATATGGCCTTTCTTTCTTTCAACTGCAGGTGCTAACCTTGCAACCCAAGAAGAAGATGTTGTTGCCAAGGCTAAAACTTTAAAGACTGTGCTTCGGACTTTCTTTGCCGGCACCAAGTGGATATTGGATGCCGTGCAGTGGCCAATTGAGGTATATCCGGGTGAAGAAAATCTTATCCAAGCCTGCTCCACCGTGCCTGCATGGATCGAGATCTGGAAGCGCTCGGCATGCCGGATTGGTATGACCCGGGCCTTTGCGCTAGCTAAGGCTTACTTCCCTAAGCTTGAGCCGGCAAAGGTTATATCCGGGTTTCCAGAATTCAAAGCGGATGGCTCCAAGTTTGGGCCCAAGGACTTCAAGGCCGTACAATCCGCGGTGCGCCACTCGGCAACCACTTTGGCCGATAGTATGGATCTGCGTACGCTTATGAGTTCGTACGATGCTGAAGATAAAATCGTGAAGGAGGAAGCACCCCCACCGTTCGACATTTTGGAGAAATGGGCTGCCGATTCGGCCAGGAAGAGGGAAGAAACCGCGAAGAGGGAGGCCGAGTTAGGATCAGAGCCAACCACCTCTACACCGGCTGTCCTCCCGCCTGTCCATCCTGATGCGAAGAATCCGGGTAACGATGCCGGGAGAGCTGCAGAGCAAGCCCAGGACCAAGACCCGGAGGGCAAGGGCAAGGGTGTGGAACCTATTCAAGAATACGAGTAAACATATGCCATCACGATACCTTGGTCGTTTCGATGCTCTTGTTCGAAACAGATGTTCCTTTGTCGGTGCACCTATGCACCTTTGATACTAGTACCGAGATTTGTAACGTACTTTAATTCCTTGATATACCCCGTGCCTCTTCTGGACTCTGGATGAACTTGATATTTATCTGGTTTTTGGGCTTATTCTCGATATCCAACTTTCTTTATGGTTCCTTTTGTGAGACTCGGCTTCCGAGTTTCATGGATTTTGACAAGCGGACTTTTCTCTAAGTCCCCAAGTCCCCAAGACTCAAAATGCCGAGTCTGGGATGTATGGTTTTTCCAAGGGAACAAGTTGTTTGCTACTAAGCCCAAGCCCAGAGCCGTTTCACATAGGTATTGAAGTTATGCTTGATAGACGTTGAGTTTCCGGCTATTAGCCCTGTACTCTGCATAACTTGTGGTTTAGATGACCCTTTTGACTATCTTGTACTGTAAGCCGGCTTTCGCGTGGATAGCATGTTGTTACATCTATACGAAAACAGGGTCAGGCAAGTCCCGTTGGGCTTCATGGCTGATTGTAATCGTAAGCGAGCAAATCATGCCACTTTAGTGCGAGTCACATCGAGCTTAAGTAAGAAAAGTCAAGAAAATTTGGCTCCTTTGTCCGGTTATAAGATTGCAGCCGTACTCGTTTGCGAGTAATCGGCCCTTATAACTCATAGGCATCAAGGCCGGGTCTTTGAGTTTGTAACTGTGCTATTCAAGCAATCAGCCCTCAAGACCTATATATATGCAACATACTTGATGATACTGATGTACTGATAATACTTATCTGCAACCGGAGTGAAGATCATAACAAAATGAGACTTGATAACCATCTCTTTATTGATACGAGAAAGTTTTGGGTCAGCAGGCCGCCTCATTAAAAACCTCCCAGTCCCCTTAGGTACCCTGGATAGGAAAAGAGTGCGTCTGGAACCTGCTGCCCGTTACATTGTTTTAGTTCTTCTTGGATTCTGTCCGGAACTGACGTAATCGATGCACACTCTCCACTTGTTGATCTTTTTTACTATGAGTACCGGGTTTGCCAGCCAATCCGGATAAGGCGTTTCCATGACGTGGCTGGCTGTGAACGGCTGCGCAATTTCTTCTCTTGTGGTGGATTGTTTGAGTGAATCACCCTTGATGAAAGCCACCATCTTGGTATCTCGTGCTGCCTTGAGTTTTGCCCTTTCGCCTTCAGTACTCGGCTTTTTCAAGGTTGTTCTGTCATCCGAGTCTGCTTGAGCCCGGTAATATTTGAGTTCCTCTTTTCTACAAGCTTGTTCAGCCATTGCTGCATCTCCTTCATCGCACTCAGCCGCTATGTCCCGGCTTCCATGTATGGTGATGGTCCGTTTAGGACCCGGGATTTTTAGCTGTAGATACACGTAACACGGCCTAGCCATGAATTTAGCATAAGCCGGCCTTCCGAATAG
Organism: Alopecurus myosuroides; assembly: GCA_028641055.1. Classification (NCBI taxonomy): domain Eukaryota; kingdom Viridiplantae; phylum Streptophyta; class Magnoliopsida; order Poales; family Poaceae; genus Alopecurus; species Alopecurus myosuroides. Next base: position 759,196,047 of record CM054057.1, read on the forward strand.
CGCGTGATAAGGACTGCGCAATTTGACCACCTCAAAAGTGAGCCACTCAACTCGATAATTATCCTTTGATTCCCCAAAAGCTACCTCCAATGCGATTTTCCCTCGGGGCACGTGAGAGTGACCCGGCACTATCCCATGAAAAATTGTTGAACTTTTTTGTAGCTGAGACTCCTTGAGACCCATGCGTAGAAAGGTTTCCCAATATAGTATATTGATGCTACTTCCGCCGTCCATCAGGACCTTTTTCAGCTCATACCCATTAACATGCGGCGCAACTACCAATGCTAAAACTCCCGGGTGTTCTATTCTTTCCGGGTGATCCCTTCTGCTCCATGTTACATCCTGTTCTGACCACCTCAGGTATCTTGGAACAGCCGAAGACACTGAGTTTACCGCCTGTTTCAGTATCTTCTTGTCCTTGTTGGAACTTCCTGTAGTATGCACGTGATATTGACCCAACTGCTTGGGGTTGGCCTGGAAACCTCCAGCTCCCCCTTGGTTGTTACCTTGATTTCCGGCTGCCGGGTTACCGGCTGGGGGTGGGCCATTGCCCGGGTTTCCACCTGGACCCGGTCCTCCTCCCCGACCTGCACCTCGCATGGCTCTGCTCACTTCCTCATTCTTCCACCTCTGTAGGCCGGCGCACTGCTCCAAGGAGTGGTTAGCTGGCCTACCGTTCCTGCTGTGCTTCGGGCATGCCATTCTGAAGATGTCCCAATTATTACTCGGCCTTGGTGGCCCTTGATAGTTTCCTCCATTGTGATTTCCAGTATTGAAATTTCCTTCTGCCCTGGGTCTTGAAGATCCGGCTTCAGTGTTGGCGACAAACTCGGAGCCTCTCTCAAACGGGCGCTTGTTCTGGCTGTTGTTACCCGGCGCTGATCCATTGCCGGTTCTTCCATTATTACTTGTGTTTGCTTTTGCTTTTTTATCGTCAGTTTCCTCTTCCGTAGTGTCCGTTGCGGCATGTTTGTTGCATGCATCCATCAGTTCTCCCATCGTAACCTCCGAAGCATTCCGACTAGATTTCATGCGAGTTAACTTTTGTACTAAAGGTGTGTACTTGCAGGTCTTTGCCATAGCTTGCAGCGCATCCTTGGGCTGAATATCTGTAGATGAATGAGGTATTTCCATAACCCGGCGCACCCAGCTGCGCGCCGATTCTCCCTTCTTCTGAACGCATCGCTCTAGGTCATCAATAGTGAATAACTTTCTGCATGTCCCGTGAAAGTGCTTGATAAACGCAGTTTTCAATTCTCCCCATGATTTGATAGATCCTTCCGGTAGATTGGTGAACCATAACTTTGCTGCTCCCTCTGACATCATTAAATACATGAATTTGGCTTGAAGATTCTCGGACGCATTGCGAATCGACATGGCCATCTCATAACTGCTCAACCATGTTTCCGGATCCATAGTCGGGTCATAATTCACTACTTTACCCGGTTCTTTGAATTTTTCCGGGTAAGGTTCAGCCCTGATGCTATCCGAAAGACACTTAGGTCCTGCAAGAATGGTCGAAGCTGGTCTTACTCGGGAAACGTGTGATCCTGCAGGGGGTACAGCTGGGCGCGGTACTGCTGGTATCCCATGTACCGCAGACCCGGCCACGGCTCTCCTGGCTCTGGAACTGTCCAAGATGGCCTGTGCTGCTGATGCTGCTGGTACTGCATGAATGTGTGGAGGAGGCGGCATTTGCTGCTGCTCTTCCCTCCGCCGTGCTGAACTTATCCGGATATTGCCGGCATTACCTTGCTGTTGGCTGACATATGGCGTCCCATGCATTCCACTTCTGTGATCCGGGTAATTAACTTGTTGTGCCACCGCAGTGCGCAGCATATCTATTGCCCGCCGGGTCTCCTCTGCGTGGGGTGACTCTCTCACGGGGATTTGATTCAGTGCAAGCGTTGCCGCGTACACGTTGTCCATGGGATTGTTGTAATGACCCGCTGGTGTGTGAAAACGTGATGGTGGTGGTGGTGGTGGTGGTGGTACAGTATTGCCGGTAGTAACTCCAGTCTGTGGTACGGGTAACCCGGCCTGCGTGTCTACCGGTTGTACTCCTCTGGTTGTTGGCTGAGGGGCGGTTCCTTGATTTGCCGCTGGGATCGGCTGATCCTGAGGCGTGATAAATAGCGCAGCCGGGTTTATGACTCCTCCCAATGCTGGCAATCTGGTTTGGTGCCTTTGATGTATTCTAGTCGTTTCCTCTCGAAGCCGGGTTTCCAGTGCGTCCATCTCGCGTTGTCGTGTGGCCATCCCTTGTCTTTCTGCTTCTACTTGCCTTCTCTGCTGCTCCAACGCACGACGGGCTACGTCCAAATCCCTAACACGTTCCACCGCGTTCTCTGGAGTGATAACTGTGGCAAGAACTGTCGGATCTAGGATCAGATTGTTGTCGAACAGGGCCGGATGTTGTGGGTTGGAAGGACCCGCTCCTGGTGTCCGGTTTGCTAGGAATCCAAACGTGTTCGCGTGTAACTCGTTTTCTGGCGCTTGACTGGTAACCGATGCCGACTCTCCGTCAACCTGGGCCAAAACCGTGTTTCCGTTAGCCGGTCCTTGCTGCCGGGTCAATGCTTGTGCTGCCCCGGCTGCGGCCGCGGTTACGTTCTCTTGGTTGAGATTGGTCGCGGGAGCCGTGTAAACCGCAACCCGGCGCACAATGCTTGGCGCGAATCCATACTGTTCCTCTTCGCTGCTGTGTTCCTCGTACCGGTTCTCCAGTAGATGCAGGATAGATTCGGTATCATCTCCTTTCTCGCCCCGGCCACGCGGGGTCCATGCCGGCTCCTCCGGCTGTTCCCACTTCGTGGTGGGCTCTTCTGTCGGGTTTGTTGTCCCGACTGATTCTTCTCCATCTGATTGGATATAGCTGGTCTTCCCTGACACAGAATCAAACCCAAAGTCGTCAGGGATCGAACCGGAAGTACGTACCATACCGATGAAGACGCTGATCTGGCCGATTGTCATGATAGATCCGGATTCGAGGTGATCCGACTCTGGCCCCCAGCCGGAATCGTCCACCATCTTCTCTCCTTCGTGGTCGATGTAGATCTCGCCGATGACTAGATTCTCCATGCTCTTCCGAGCTTCTCCCGTGATGTAAACACCTTTGGACGCAGGCCCCACGGTGGGCGCCAACTGTCGTGGGATTATCACGGCAGACGTTACCGGGAGTAACTTATCTTGGGGCAAGGCGACACAGGCGTTTGGGAGAGGGTTTAGCTCAGAGGAAAACATGATGATACTCGATCTGGTAGCCGGCAATCAAGTCGCCGAGTCTCCGATCTCGATATATTAACTCAACTCTCGTGTTACATTGGATCCTCGATATCAGGCATATTGCTAGAACTCTTGGATCTCTCTTAACCTAACTTAGGGGCCGGTTTATAAAGCACCCGAACCCCCTGACTTGCCCTCCAAGGCGCACCCTGAATCCTACCCGGACACTGCGTATAAAACCCTAACTTTCCTTACCGCAACCCACAATCCGGGTTACGAGGCCTACAATCTTGGGCCTTCTAGAAGTTCTTTTATCCTTAGCCGGATCTTGCGCAGCGTCCTTTGGGCCGAATTGCACCTTGGAGTCGGCCTACCGGGTTATCATCCCTCCATCAGTAGTAATCTCCGCTTCCCATCGTTACATTCTTTCTAGAATCTCTTTAGTATTCCGATTGATGATATTGGTGGCTTGCTCGAAATGTTCTGCGCAGAAACGGAGGATGCACACTCATCGTCATGGAACCGCATTGGTCGGTATGCACTTATCTCGATGCGGGTAGGGCGGTGCAGAAGGACTACAGCGACATAAGAGCTATTCTTAATAGTGCCCTCAACGGCTTTGCCGCCGATTTAGGCAAGCCCCTAAAAAAGGAGAAAATAGTCTGAGGCGCTTACATGTGCAACCACGTAACAAACTTCCACTGCCTCAAGCAATCGGAGCAAGAATCTGGGTTGGAAGCTTGGTATGCCATCTTTCAGATGAGGGAGTACTTAAAGGATTCCCAAGAGGTATTGTTACCAAGTCATCTCCGAGACCCGACCACAAAGATGGCCAACACCCCCGATGAATATGTGTCGGCTGAGTTCCGTCGCATCCAGCGGAGGATCTGCACGATACTCGCGTCGGATGTCAACACTCGGGGTGGCTTGTTCTTCCACGGCCACGCACCACCGAGCAACCGTGACATAGAATCACACCTACGGGAGCAACACACCCGGACATTCAACACGCTAGAAGGCGTTCGTCCGTTCCCGCCGAGACCATAGGATTTACAAAATGTTAGTATACACTTGCATCATATAACTTTTAGTCCTTTATTTGTCGTGTTTTATTCGTAAACCTTGATGCTTCTATTTCTTTGATAGTTATTTGCGGTCTATTATCACTTTCCATGCTAAACTCGTATTTTTGTCCTATGCACAGATGACATGGTATGTTGTGTATATCGGTAGGGTTCCCGGAGTCTACGACGACTGGGAACAATGCTGGAGACAGGTGCACGGTTTCAGCGGCAACAGCTACAAGGGGTACAAGACAATGGTGGAGGCGGAAGCTCGATACGCCACTTACCTAGCGAGAGAGAAGACGGAGAAGACGAGGGCCCGGATGACCACCTTCGCCATCGTCGTGCTGATACTCCTTGTACTCCTTGTGTTGATGCTACTTGTTGTTTTGCTTGTCTAGCTAAACTATCGATTTGTTGAACTATCTCTGTACGAGACTATTGTTCGAGACTATGTAATATAAACTTGTGTATTATGTGTTGATGATCGAGGTTATATTATTTGTTGAACTATCTCTGTTCGAGCCTATGAAACTTATTTCTGTCATTTTCCTGTTATTCTGTTAATTCTGTCATTTTGATACTTATTTTTGTCATTTTCCTGTTATTCTGTTATTTTGGTTTCTTTTATTTTTTGACACAGCAAAAACATACCCCAGACGAATAACATCTAATACCACAGGCGCATGTGTACCCCAGGCGCACCAGGCTTGTTCGCCACAGGTAAGTCAGTTACCCTAGGCGCACAAGGCTGATTCGCCTGGGGTATGCTGAGTTACCACAGGCGCATTTTGGTATTCGCCTGGGGTAAGTGATTACCACTGGCAATATGGTCCCAGGCGAACTGAAATGCGCCTGTGGTAGGCCTTTTCTGTTCGTCTGTGGTAAACTTTTCTCTGGTAGTGATGCATATTACTAGTATATGTGTTGAAAAGAGACTATTTTAACGCGACCTAGGGATTCTTTAGCTCCACGCAAAGGACACTCTTTTTTGACAAATTTGAGTTGCTTGCCTTTTAATTATTGTACAATGAACTAGACTTTAAGAATATATGGTGCTTTTCGACATGCCTGATCGTGACTACGTTATTTTCGTTTTTATACCTCGGTTGCCCCCAGCCATCTTTCTTCCGAAAAAAGGATGTCCGGTTATAGAATTTATACAGTCTCAATAAATAGTACTAGAAGAAGTACGCTTTGCCTAGTTTGGTCCTTGGCATATCCCCGTTAGAAGCTATTCTTATGTATGGGCAAGCAGCGCTAGTGCTGAGCTGTTGGACAAGTTGAGTGACTCCCTTTACGTTTGAAGGTTTGATGCAGCCCAACCCATTTCACCAAGTAGTTCTAGAACAACCAATGGACCAATGGCGAGAGCACGCGCCAAAGCCATCACTTGAACTCTCTCTTATCACTCTATATTTACAATGACTTGGTGAATGGGGTGCTACCTCATGGAAATAGACTTTTGCGTCCTTAGGTACCTGCCCCATAGTTATCTCCTAGACGGCCCCCAAGATGTGCTAGATGATGCCTAAGAAGAACCCAAGAAAGATGGGGTGCTACCTTTTGCTGTCAAGACTGGAGTCTCTAGCCTGCCGTCACCAGAGTCTCCGGCACTCCCTTGAGCTCCCCAAGCTGCACACGGGCGTGACCCTCTGGATAGGCATTGGGAGTATGTCCAGAGTAAGGCTGGTTGAAGTTCCAAAGTATCTGCCCCGTTCACCCAGGCCGGAGTCTCGGCCCCTCCAAGACTGGAGTCACTAGTGGAAACAGGGCCATTTGTCCCGGGTCGTAAGGGCCAGTTGTCCCGGTTGTGCAACCGGGATGGGCTAGCCGGAACAAATGGCCCTCCCCCATTGGTCCCGGTTGTGCCAGGACCCGGCACTACTAGGAAAATGGCTATAGGAGTGATGATACCCGTGACGCACATCACATTTGGCGCGTCACGCCTATTATCCGCGGCGCACCACGTTTCTGCGCGTCGCGCCTAAAGGCATAGCCGCGGCGCACCAAATGGAAGGCACGTCGCGCCTATGTGTGGGGCCGGGGTGGCGAGCCTCCGAGGCATACCCGCGACGCACCAACCCAGCGGTGCGTCACGGCTATGTTGGGTAGCCGCGGCGCACATTCCAGTGGTGCGTCACGGCTATCTTTTCCACGGGTGGCATCTATAGCCGTGACGCACCACTGGAACGTGCGCCGCGGGTACCCAACATAGCCGTGACGTGCCGAATATGATGTGCGTCACGGGTATACCTGGAACGAATTTAAGTGGTTGGGACCACCCCCCACCTCCCATCCCCCCATATCTCCACCCCATTTTAGATCTGGTCGCCCCCCACCTCCTCACCACCTCATTTCCCCCATTTTCCCACCATTTAGAACTTATTTAACCTATTTTATTTGATATATATGTGTGGGGAATCTAGTAAACATTTGTCTCCACCCCCATCTCTCACTTTATTACCACTTTCCCTTCCATCTTTTCACTTTCTATAGCCACATACAAACGTACTCTCGGTCTCGTGTCGGCAAGATCTATAGTTGGTGAGTTGTTGGAGGGACGATATGTATATGTGTTGTATGTATGTGTGTCGGCGCCGTGCGTCGTCACAAAAGATTCATATATATGGTTGCATATATACATATATGCGAAATTGTGTTGCGTATTTTTGATGAAATTTGTGGATGTCTTAAAAATGAGTTGACATGTGTTGCCAAAATGTTGATTCATTTCCATTTCGGCGACCACGCACTCCGAGAATGTCCTATTTTAGCATAGGTCATGCCGAATTTTTCCGTCGACGACCATGTGCATGCATCATATATCCATATATTACGTAATTTGATTCTAATTAATTTTGTATTTGATCTTTTTTTACTATGTAGGCAACCATGCATATAAGCACAGGCACCGTGGCTAGATTTATGAAACATGCGACGGACGAAATGTTTCGAAATAGCATGACGGAGATAAGATGTCCTTGTCGAAGATGCAAACTGAAACACTTGATCAGATACGATTCTGGTGACTTGGAGTCGCACCTTATCCATCGTGGTTTTATGGATGGCTACACTCTTTACCCGACAAGTGATGAAGATGAAGAGTCGCCCGGACATGATGAAGGACATAATGATCAAGATGAAGGACATGATCATAATCAAGACGAAGGACATCGTGATGAAGATGTCGGACATGATCATAATCAAGACGAAGGACATCAGGTTGAAGATGTCGTGACATCGTCGTCGGACTGGGTGCGGGACCCTCATGTCCAAGCTCTGCTTCTCAAGGAGACTAGCAACACCAGAGCTGCTGCTAGAGAGAAATCGAAGTTGTCGCAACTGGAGATAGACGCCGTTACTCCATTGTATGAAGGATGCGTGAGCGAGGATACCCGTCTGAACGTAACGTTAAGGACCCTCGAGATGAAGACAAAACACCGATGGACCGATGCGAGCTACGATGAGAACATGGCATTCTGGCACGACCGTCTTCCCACGGGGAACAAGTGTCCAACGAGCATCGAGGAGGCGAAAAAAGTCATGTGCCCTCTGGATTTACCTCACGTGAAATACCATGCTTGCATTAATGACTGCATCATCTATCGGGGCGCGGACGGAGAGAACCATATGCCCGGTGTGCGACGCAACTCGATACAAGACAGGGAAGAAGGCCTCTCCTCGAAAAGTGGTGTGGTACTTTCCGATAACTTCCCGTCTGCAGCGGTATTTCGCAGACCCCACACAGGCGAAGCTCATGCGATGGCACGCGGAAAGGAAGAAGCTAGAAGAGCATGATGGAACCGATCGGAGAATGATGACACGATGCTGACACACCCCTCAGATGCTAGCCAGTGGAAGGCGCTAGACATCGAATACCCCGAATTCGGCGACGATCCAAGGAACATCAGGTTGTGCATGAGTACGGATGGATTAAATCCTTTTGGCAACCAGAGCAGCACCCATAGCACCTGGCCCGTGTTTGTATGTATATACAACCTACCCCCTGGTTGTGCTTGAAGAGGAAGTACATACAGATGAGTATGCTTATTCAAGGGCCGAAACAACCAGGTAACGACATCAATCTGTATGTCCAGTTGTTGGAAGAGGAGCTAGCCACGTTATGGGACGAGCCAGCCAATACGTGGGACGCCTATGGAGAAACGTTTTTCCCATTGAGAGCCGCGCTCATCACGACGGTGCATGACTACCTCGGTTACGGATATGTCGCGGGGCAGGTGGCGCACGGATTCTGTGCATGCGTTAGGTGCATGGATGACACTACGTATCTCCCAGCTAGAGAGAAACCCCGGGTCATCGAAAACCGTGTTCTTGGGGCATCGAAGGTGGCTTCGCAAGGATGACCCGTGGAGAAAACGCAAAGATCTGTTCAACAATGAAGTTGAGATGCGAAGAGCCCCATGTCAAAGGAGCGGCGAGGAAATCGACGAGCTGTTGAAGAACTGGAAAGAGTGCCCTGCACCGGGAAAGAAGCGAAAGGCGCGGCGCCGTTGGAGGGTGTATGGAAAACAAGGTTGTTCTCTGGGACCTGAGGTACTGGAAGATTCTCCGCACACCCACTGCCTTGACCTCATGCATATCACGAAAAACGTGTGCGAGTCTGCTTGGCACCCTGCTCAACATGCCGGAGAGGACCAAAGATGGGCCGAAAGCAAGGAACGACTTGAGATTTTTGAATATCAGGGGCGAGCTCCACGGAGGAAAACGGATGATGATGACGATGACGATGACGATGTGTTAGATGGGACGGAAGGTCGCCGCAAGGGCAAAAAGGCCAAGAAGACGGAATATTACTGTCCCCCTTCGTGCTTCACGCTATGCGAGAAGGAGATCGACCAATTCTTCAAGTGCCTCCTTGGAGTCAAATTTCCTTACGGTTATGCGGGGAAGATAAGCAGATACCTAGACGTACCAAAGCAGAAGTTCAGCGGAATGAAGTCTCACGACTGTCACGTGATGATGACGCAGATACTTCCAGTTGCAATTCGAGGGATAATGGACGAGCACGTCCGCGAAACGCTGTTTGGACTCTGCAACTTTTTTGACGTCATCTCTCGAAAGTCGATTGGCGTGAAAAAACTCGCAAGGCTACAGGAAGAGATCGTGGTGATACTATGCGAGCTTGAGATATACTTCCCGCCAGCATTCTTCGACATTATGGTGCATCTCTCTTGTCCATGTCGTGGATGATATCATCAAGCTCGGGCCGCCGTTTTTACACTCCATGATGGCGTTCGAAAGGATGAATGGTTCCATCAAAGGATACGTCCGCAACAGGGCCGTCCAGACGCAAGCATTGTCAAGGGCTTTCTGACAGAGGAGTGCATCTCTTTCTGCACGAATTTTCTAGACAAAGATGAGAACCCTGGTCTGCCCGTAAACAGGCACTTTGGCAGGCTCGGTGGATGGGGACACTGCGAGGGCCAGCGCGAAATGATGTCGACTTTCAGGGCCGACGCAACGACTTTGACAGAGCAAACTAGTCGCGCTACAACATCTAACAGTGGTCGATCTTGGTTGGAAAAGCACAAATTGCTAATCGCGAAGTATTACAGTGACCGGGGTCAACATAGGACCGAAGCAGAAATAATCAGAGAGCACAACATCCATTTCACACAGTGGTTCAGGGAGAAGATTATGACCGATCAACCGGAGACGCCTTATTGAAGAGAAAAACTCATACTCACATTGTCACAAGGCCCGCACATAACCTCATGACATATCAGGCATACGATATCAATGGTTACACATTCTACACGGCAAATAAGGACCGGAACTGCGAATACCAGAACTCGGGGGTAACGATGGAATCATTAACAGGTGACGTCAAGGAAAGATACTATGGTAGGATCGACGAGATATGGGAACTCGACTACTGCGGAGAGAAGGTGCCAATGTTCCGTGTCACATGGGCAAAGAGCGTCAGGAAAGAAGGACAATATTTCACCACCATGGTGATACCTGAAGCCAAATCCGGCACGAATGTCACCGCAAAAAATGAGCCATGGGTCTTGGCTAACAAAGTGGACCAATGCTTCTTCATTACTGACCCGACAAGGCCTAGCCGTGTTGTCGTGCGGAGAGGCAAAAGAAACATCATCGGAATGGATGGAGTAGCCAACGAGCAAGACTTTGACCAGTACGGCGACCCGAAAATGGAAGATGACAATGACGATGGAACGAAATACACAACAAGAAGAAGCAGGACAACGCTACCTACGGGTCGCCCATTCCACCGAAGAAGTCACGGTGTTCCGGGACTGAATTACTCAACCGCGACAAAGAAGAGAAAGAAAATTGTAAAACGCTAGCTAGAGCTACAAGAATCATGATGTTGCCGTGTGTGTGTGTAAATTCACAAAATTATGATGATGTAATAAGAATATTTGAGATTTTATGATTTCTAAATTAATCAACACTTTATTTGAGATTTTTTTGAATTCATATCGATTTTGCGAATTTCATTATACAAGCATTTATCATACACAGTTAATAGAATAGTGAAATTAATCAACACATTTATTTTATATGTTTCGGTTAATAACCATAGTTTTTTACATATATATTGATCTACTATATTTTATTTGGTAATAAAAATTAATTGAAAAAGGAAAGAAAAATTAAGTGAAAAAGGGGGGTGGGGCAGGATTCGAACCTAGCTTGCACAGCAGGGAAGGAGGGGGCAGTGGCCACTGGGCTAAGTCACAAGTTTTGATACCTATCCACGCGCGACTCTTTTAAAGAGATACTGGTAATAGACGTGACGCACCGTAGCGCGGTGCGCCGCGGTTAAGCTATGCGCGGCGCACATACGCGAGGTGCGTCGCGGTTAATCTATGTGCGGCACATATGCGAGGTGCGCCACGGTTATTCTATGCGCGGCGCACATACGCGAGGTGCGTCACGGCTATTCTCTCTATAGCCATAAACAGTAACCGTTCCCCTAGCCCTTCCACATCTCTCGATCTCGATCTCACTTTCCTCCCTCTCGTCGCTGCCTCGTCGCCGCCCACTGCCCTCCCTCTCGTCGCCGCCCACTGCCCACCAGCGCCGTAGCGCGCCCACTGCCACCAGCACCGTAGCCGCCCCACCGCCTAGGAGGAGGGGGAGTCGCGCCGCCGTCCACGACAAGGAGGAGGAGGGGGAGTCGTGCCGCCGTCCACGACAAGGAGGAGGAGGAGCCGCGCCGTCTTCCCCAGCGTGAACGACTACACCGAGCAGTTCGTCCTCGACGCCAAGGCCGCCTTCTTCCCCAGCGTGAGGTACTACACCGAGCCGGGCCCAGGTAAGCCGCCCTCCTCCCCTCCCGTCCTGTTTCTTGTTTCTAATCCGATGGATCAACTGATACATACGGCAGCTAGCTCTAATCCGATGGATCAACTGATACATACGGCAGCTAGTTCTAATCCGATGGTTAACTAGTTTTTGATAAGCTGACGATGAGGAGCACAATTTTTATCTTGTTTTCACCTGCAGTGGAGTGCACATGCCCATGATTGACAGTAGAACATAAGCAGCAGCCATACATGTTATTGTCTTGTTTTTGCACGTGTAAATGTAAGTAACTTATGTTAACCATGAGTCCATTACCATGTCCACTCATGAAAACTAGGTGACAATTGGCCTGTGATGAAGCCAATATTTTGGAACTATTCTAAGATCCAGTAGATCAATGTAGTACTAGTAACCCCTTCTATTTTAACAGATTAGATGTATAAAATTTTCATGAGTATTGTGGGGGAAGGCATTCTTTCGAGTGGGAGAAAACGAATGGAAATGGTGTTGTGATTAATAGGCTTCAGCGGTTGTAATCCTTGTGCCGGGTAGTAGCTTCCTCAAGCTATGTTCTTTCAGTAGGTAGTACTAGCTAGCTGCAACCTTGCAAGAACTTTGGTGAGCTCCCTTGTTTCTTCAGTAGCTCACTCTCTGAACAGACTAGCTGCAGCTAGTTATACGCTCCTTTTTTCCTTGATGAAAATCTCACACATTGACCACGAGATGAAACCTACAGCTTTCTTGAAGAAAAGTGTATAATTTGCAATCTGATGGTTCTTCTAGCATGATTGGTTATGCATGTATTGCTTTGGACAATTTTTTTGCTGCTGAAATCCTTAGTATACAACTAAATATACATGCTAAAAGACAGAAACGACACTGGGCGAGTTGTCCGTTGTGAGCTGAGTATTGTTTATGTAGAATATATGTTTTATTACCTGGATGTCATATAGGAGGCCCTTGTGATCAATGCATTGGGTCTGAATAAGTGTGTGCACGGGGCTGGGCGAGTTGTCCGTTGTGAGCTCCTACTATTCTGCACATTTTTTTACAGTACCATTTTGAACCACTCAAGGCTTAGAAGTTCCACTGTTGGCATAATAGTCCGAAATAAAAAATTGAACCCTGTTTAGGATGTGCATTGTTGAATAACTGTCGTCCGGCTCGGCGAAAAAAGCAAACCGTGCATAGACTAGCGACATCATGTTATGTATGATTGGCTCAGATTTCTTATTTACTAGTGCATATGGTTGGTATCTACTGTGATATATTGCTGCTACAAGTGATGTAATCATATAGGTACTCTGTTGTGGCTGCTGTTGCACTGCTGTTGCTCCTAGCTGCTGTTGCACTGCTGTCGCATGCTCTAGCTGCTGTTGCTGCCTATCACAGGGAGTTGTGGCTGATTTTTGAAGGTGTTCTGTTGCTGGTTTTCTTGTGTTGGTGCTGGTGTTGTGTTGTGTTGGTGCTGGTACTGGTACCACTTTTGGTGTTGATGGATAAAAAATGATCTTCTAGGACTGGTGCTGGTGTTGTAGGCCTGGTGCTGGTACTGGTGTTGGATTAAAATTTTGCAGATAATAAAAATTGTGCTGGTGTTGGCCTAAAGAATCTGTCCGGCCATCGAGCCGTTTAAAACTTTGCAGGGAATTCAAATGAGTTGCCCATTTCGCCGAAATGTTGATTAATTTCCGTTTCGGCGAGAATCGGGCACTCTAGTGTTAGAAAATTAGCAAAGGTCATGCCGAAATTTTCCCGTGAATTTAGGACTAAGCCGTTTTCCCGTGATCGAGTAGTATGTCGATTTTTTGTTTCCTTTATATTAACCAATAATTTCCCCCTTCAGAACATGGCACACGACGACGAGGCCGGCGGTTCTAAGCCGTTCTGGCAAATCACCGACGAAGAAGATGAGCAATACGACCCGACGGCGGATGCCTGGGCTGACGCGGACACTAGCGGTGGCAAGGAGGATGACGCCACGACTAGTGGCGCCGGTGATACCACTAGTGGCGCCGCCGGCGGAAATGACACCACTGATGCCGGCGGTCAGACAGATGGTGGTAGCAAAGCCAACAAGAAGAGGAGACGGAAAAGTAACACTCTCCGCACCTACCGTGAAGAGATCACAGAAATTGATAGCTTTGGGTATCCAATCGCGCCCGAGGTGGTGGTCAAAGGATTCGGCAACCAGATTGGTTGCATTGTCCGGGACACTGTCAGGATCTTAACCGATGATCTAAGGAAAAAAGAGAATGCACATTATCAGGTTCTTCTCTTTAGAAAGCTGCACGGACGATACTTGTACCCGCATCCGCCAGACGAGCCGTTTAAGTACAATAACGACAATCTGGCGGGGAATATAGTCAACCACTGCGCCATTGGTAAGATGAACACCGCCTTGGCCAATGGAAACACCGGGTGAAGGTTAAGGTCTTGGACCCCAAAAATAGCCTGCAGGATGTTTTAGCGAGTGAGCGAGAATCACCGAAGATGAACTCCGGGACTTCAAGGTACTTTGCCAGAGCGAAGTCGCCAAGGCTAACGCTGATTGGAGGCAGAGGATGCGGAAGTTGAACATTGGTTCCCACAAACTGGGATGCGGCGGTTACAGAGCGGCGATTCCCAATTGGGAGAAGGAGGCCAAACGTGCAGAACAGGGCATCCCTGGACCCTCTCGCAAAGTACTCGCCGCGGACGAAAAAACTTCATCAGGGCCCGGTTTACATATGACCGGTAGCTAATGAGTATACTACCGATGATGAGAAGGTGAAGACGTTGTATGACAACTTGGTAAGTAAATACACCACCCTAGTTAGTTTGCTCTCGACGATCTAGTCGATTGCATTATAGTGTACTGGTGGAATTCTAAACGGTTCACGCTAATTGTGCAGAACTTAGAAATCGAAAGTGGTGGAACCTCGTCATCCATGCCGAGGTTGCACGGCCCGTGGGACGACACTTTAAATAGGGCGGTGAACGTGACGCAGGGGAAGGAAAAGCACAAAAGGCCGTCAGGTGGCCGAGTTTGTGGCCTGGGCACGACGACGAAGCTCAGAGAGTACTTCAAGGAGCCCAGGGAGGCGAGAAGGAATAGAAAGAGGAGCATCGAAGATATCCAACGTGACGAAGCCCGCGATCGCGAGATTGCAGACCTCAAGGCCAAAGTTGCCGATATTCCTAATATTGTCAAAACAGCTTTGGCAGAACAAATGGGCAGCGTTTGCCTACCATCTACGATGTGGTTACTCGATGGAATGAAGGAGGTCGAGTGGGGCCGTGCCCGGTGCCTAGCGTGCAGGGCAGCAACTCAAGAGACTTGTCCAGAGTCTCGCCGGCCAACGCCACGATGGCGGACCACTTGTGACTCCGCCCGCCTACACCACGGCGCCGATAGTGACTCCGCCCGCGTCTACCCGCCTGACCATCCGTTGCACGCCCACAGTGGGCGGTCCTCCGCCGAATGAAGAGCGTGCACCAACGAACAACCGCCGCCTGGCCATCGGTTCCACGCCCGCCGCCGGTTCTCCCTCGCCATTGAACAGTAGCACGCCCGCCGTCGTCGTTGGCCCCTCGCCACTAGAGGAGCTCGACGCCCTCGCCAGCCAGGTAAATAGTTAAGCGTTGGAGCGTCGATCTTCCTTTGCCTTAGACTGGCCTCTCTGACGCCCTGCATGTTTTCCGCAGAACGACGACGTTCCATGCACTCTCTTACACACAGTGGACGGCGTGTTGAAGGATGTTGATGTGGGTATGATCGTTCAACCGTCAACCCGCAGGTTCCACAACAGGCCGATGCGCGAAGACGTATAGAGTTCGAGTGCTTCGGGCTGGCGGGCTACGACGACTTGTTGCCTCCCATTCAACCCTACCAAGAAGAAGATGACCCCGATACCCTGACGCTGCTCCAGTGCATGCCTTGGAAATGGAATGGCCGAAGAGCCAGATTCGCCTGGGGAAGAGGGGCGCCACCCCGCGGACATCGCCTCTAGAACTACCGGCGCGAGGCACCACCTCAAAGACAACCCCTCTAGAAGCTCCGGAGCGGAGCCATGGCAAGACCGTCGCCGCGCCGTCGCCTACCCGTGACATGGAGATGGCACAAGACCAGGAGAATGACGTTGATCTTGATGCCATGGATTTCATCGCTGATGACTTTGATGGCGGAGATTACGTTGCTCCTCCTCCAGAAGAACCCTACCATAGCACGGAGGCTCGTGGTGAGGCTCCTCCTGCGGATAAATCCAATTGCAAGCGTCTCTTCGGTTCTCAGGAAGACACGCCTCCAGATGTCGGCCCTGCACCGAGACTCAGAAAAGTGCGAAGGGTGGAGTTATTTTCAGCCCTAGCACAATCCGTAAGGCGGCTAATGAGGAGATTGAGAAGGAGATCATTTCGAAAGCGCCGAAGCCGCGGAAAAGAGGACCTAGATCCAAGGCCGCAAAGTCCGCGAGCCAGCCTGCTAAGATGCCGCTCCGTGTTCAGGACGGCCCACCTACATCTAAGCATACGAAGATGCATGTGATTGGTCAGCCTATGCTTAGCCAGAGCAAGCTCAAGGCCGCAAGTGGGGATATGCGGAGTTTGCATGACAGCATTCTTTTCTTGAATCGCGTCTTCTTGAATCCAAGGATCCATCATACCCGGTTTTCATTGCCATGGTGCCAAAGGACTTGGGCTTCGTCGAGTCAACCGGCGCGGATAGAATAGTACTGCGGTTTTCGACATCTTCGATATGTTCCATAGCAATCCGCTGCACTACTCCATGATCCGCCTATACTCGCTCAGTCTGTGCAAGTCATCAGGGATAATACACCGGGCATCGCGATAGCGGACCCCTTCTACATGCGCCACGACGTGTTGTGCGGCGTTGGGAACCAGGTAGTCGCGTCGACATATCTCCGGGACTTCATGCTGGCGAACCAGACCAAGGATTACATCCTCGTGCCTTACTTTGCCGGGTAAGTCAATATTATTAGCCGAATCGAAAGTGATTTTCTTTAGATTTTCATCGCTCCTTTCCAACACTTTGTTTGGATTGTTCCGCGCAGATATACACAATGCACACTCATCTGCATTTGTATCAGTCATTCGCATGCCACGTATCTCGACTCAGGGAGTGCTGTGAAGAAAGACTACTCCAACGTGAAGAAAGTTTTGGATAATGCTCTCACCGGCTACCACGCAAGGGGGGGCAAAATCACTAGGGAGAAGGTCGTTCAGGGCGCTCGGGTGTTCACCCACATCACGATTTTCGCGTGCGTCAAGCAGCCGGCGGGCAGTAACCGAGACACCTACTATGTCCTCCATCATATGCGGGCGTATGTACGGGATCAACAGTTCCTTACCCTGCCTAGTCAAGTCCAACAATGGGCCTCCCGCTTGTCGATGGTCGGCGATGACAAGGTTAGAGAAGAGATATATGATATCCAGAAGTGCTTTGCCACGAAAATCGTTCATGAAGTGTTGAACAAGAGTGGGACATTTTACTGCCGGTTCAACATGCCGAACCGCGACATAGATACCTACCTAGCAACTGCCTGTGACGACAGGCCCTTCATCACTCAGGAGGGCTGTCCCGTTGTAATCCCTGGGAGGATGAGTCAGAAGGAGTGAGAACTATTGTAAGGCTTGCTACATTTTCCGAAATTAGTCGAACTCAATTGTTAGGGTTATGAATCGTCCATCGTGTGACAGATGCTTTATTATGTTAATGCTTAATTATCTTTCTTTTCATTATTGCGGTCTTACTTGTGATGGTCGTTCGAGCTTTGAATAAGTAAATGCCGATGATTAAAAGAGTTGGTTCACACTCAGATGGCCTAGGCGGTCCGTTGCGCCTTGTGATTTTCACAAAGTTAGGATCTTGTGCATCCCACTTGGCGCAGCGGCACCGCCTACGGCCGCTTGTATGTGTCCACCCTAAATATGAGGCACACATCGTTACGGTTATGAATCGTCCATTCTGTAAACTGATGCTCAATTATGTCAATGCTTGATTATCTTGCATTTTATTATTGCGGTCCTACTTGTGATGGTCGTTCGATCTTTTGAATAAGTAAATGCGATGATTAAAAGAGTTGGTTCACACTCAGATGGCCCAGGTGGTCAGCTGCGCCTTGTGATTTTCACAAAGTTAGGATCTTGTGCATCCCACTTGGCGCAGCTGCACCACTTCGGCCGCTTGTATGTGTCCACTCTAAATATGAGGCACACATCGTTACGGTTATGAATCGTCCATTCTGTAACTGATGCTCATTATGTCAATGCTTGACTATCTTGCTTTTATATTATTCAGGTCCTATGTTCGTTCGATCTTTTGAATAAGTAAATGCCGATGATTAAAAGAGTTGGTTCACACTCAGATGGCCTAGGTGGTCCGTTGCGCCTTGTGATTTTCACAAAGTTACGATCTTGTGCATCCCACTTGGCGCAGCGGCACCACCTACGGCCGCTTGTATGTGTCCACCCTAAATATGAGGCACACATCGTTACGGTTATGAATCGTCCATTCGTAACTGATGCTCAATTATGTCAATGCTTGATTATATTGCTTTTTATATTATTCCGGTCCTATGTTCGTTCGATCTTTTGTATAAATGCCGATGATTAAAAGAGTTGGTTCACACTCAGATGGCCTTTTATATTTCTCCACTTACTACTTATTGTAGACATGTTTAAAACTATTGTTTTTGCTTTTCTTTCTTGTCATTACAGATGCCGAGGTGCTACGTGGTGTTTAGAGGCAGGGTTCCAGGAGTCTACGATCACTGGGAAGACTGCTTCGAGCAGGTGAACAAGTTCAAAGGGAATGCCTACAAATCCTACAACACAAGAGTGGAGGCGGAAGCTAGGTGGTTCATCCATCTCGAGGAGGAACAAAATAAGAAGAAGAAGAACAACACGTGGATGAAGACCATCGCAGCCGCTCTTGTCGCCGTCGCCTCGCTCGTCATGCTATGGTTCCTAGTTAGATGATTAGGTTATCGGCGACTAGATAGGTCACTTGTCCCGATGATGAAGCATCATCGATCGATGTAATCGGTCCCGATGATTAACCGTATGATGTAGGTCTATTTGCCATGATAAACACTTTGTTGTATTCATAATCAACTGTTTGACGTAGCTATTCGGAATTCTAATTAAACAGTATGATCAACTATAATATATCATTTGTTAGTCAGAGAACTGTTTTGATACATTTTGTTTACTGATATTTTTCTGTATTTGAGCTGTGTATATACCTGTATAAATACGGTACCGTGTATTTCAAAAAAATACAACACAGTATACCCGTGACGCACCAAAAAGGATACCCGTGACGCACCAGGGAGGATAGCCGTGACGCGCAGATGTTCATACCCGTGGCGCACCCAGTAACTTAGCCGTGGAGGCATTACTTAGCCGTGACGCACCAATATTCCTATCCGTGGCGCACCTCCTTAGTTAGGCGTGACGTGCCTCCCGATATCCGCGGCGCACCGTGACGGTGCGTCACGGGTATCAATAGGCGCGACGCACCAGCTCGGTGCGTCACGTATAAACCAATAGGCGCGGCGTGATAGCCGTGACGCGCCCTGGTGCGTCACGGATAAGCGAACTGGTGCGTCACGGGTAAGCTTTTTCCTAGTAGTGCGGGATGGTAAGGATGGCCCACGTGGCGAACCTGGGCCAGGGGACGGCCAGGGAGTTCGTCCCGGTTCGTTTTAGGGACCGGGATGGATACTTTTTTTAAAAAAATATATATCCCGCCAATTTTCCCCTGCCGCGGCAGGTTTTTTTCGTTTCGTTTACTGGGCTCCTGTCTCGCAATCCCCAACCGGCCTCCCCTTCCCCAACCGCGTCCAGGCCCACGTCTTTAATTAAGCCCACTGGCCACATTTTTGGTCAAAAGGGCCCACTGACCCGCGTCTTTTATTATATTCGGTCAACGGTTCGCAGGGGTCGAAAGGGGCCACTGGCCAGCGGCCTAGTGGCTGGCTCGCCCGGTCCCTTAAATTAAGACCACAGGGACGGTCAAAGGGCCCACTGTCGCCTCGTCTTCCCGCCCCCTCCACTTCCCCACGCGCGCGTGTCCAGCTGCAACCGCCGCCACGCCTCGGCTCCCGCCCCATATTCATGGCCGCCTGCAACCGCCGCCACGTTCAGGCCGCCGGTTGGCATGCCAGCCTCCCCCGGGTCCTTTATAAAGGGCCCCCGCCGCCCGTACAGCCCATCCACCCCGGCCGCGCCCCAGCCAAAGCAACCCTAGCCACCATGTCTCGCTGGTTCTCGAGCGGCAAGCGCCCCCGGAACGACCACGAGGCCGGGTCCTCGAGCGGCGCGCCTCGGCTTTCCACCGCCGCCGGCGGAGGCCTTCGGCTTCGGCCCGGGAGGCATCCGCATCGGCGGGCAGCCGCGCGTCCCCGCTCCGCCTCCGGCGTCACGCCTGCCGCCCCGCGGCGCGCCCAAGGGCAAGCGCTTCCGCCGGTACGTCCGGAAGGAGGAGGCGGAGTGGCATTGGGAACGCCGCACGCCGGTGTTCTGGCCGGACGTCCACCTCCCGGAGGGCTGACACCTCAATCCCCAGAGGATCCTGGTGCCGCCGGCCCCGTCCAGCAGAGAGGCCCTGGGCGAGGAGATC
Source organism: Alopecurus myosuroides (assembly GCA_028641055.1). NCBI lineage: Eukaryota > Viridiplantae > Streptophyta > Magnoliopsida > Poales > Poaceae > Alopecurus > Alopecurus myosuroides. The sequence continues at coordinate 759,216,258 of CM054057.1, forward strand.
GACCGCCGGCGCGCGCTCCTGCCGGTCTGCCTCCTCAGGGACCGCGCGTACGCGCGGAGCTCTCCCTACTAGGCCACCTGGCTCCAGCAGGAGCACGAGCAGCGCCGCCACTCCTACATCCCCACAGCCGAGGAGGTGAGCACCGAAGACTACCCCGCGCCGCCGCCGGGCAGGGAGCCGGAGCTGTGGCTCCTTGAGGACATCGGCGACGCCATCCCCGAGGACGACGACCCCGAGCTCCGTGACAGCATGGAGGAGGCCTTCGTGGCCTCCCGCCGCTCCCTCGTCGAGGACGAGGTCAAGCGGTGGGAGGCGGTCCTGGCCGCCGCTGCCGCCGACGCCAACGCCATGCCGCCGCCCCCGCCCCCTTCGGCGCCTGCCCCTTGGTGGCAGGTGATGAACGCCGAGCTGGAGGCGTCCGAGGACCAGCCGCCGCCGCAGCCGCTCCCCCCGGCCTGGAGTACGGGATGACCTGGGCCTGGACCGGCGGCGTATGGTCGGCGGAGGAGGAGGAGCTGCCCCCGCCACCGCCGCCGCCGCAGGAGGTGCTGCCCCCGCCACCGCCGTACGCGCCCCCGATGCCTCCGCAGCCCCCGACGGGCCCGCCCCAGCCGCCTGCCCACCTGTGGCAGCCACCCCCCTACCAGTGCATCTCCTCCGACGAGGAGGAGTAGGTCGGCGCCGGTGCGTCCCCCCCTAGGCTAAGCTACCCACCCCCCCAAGAAACGGCCGGCCGCCTGTGGCCGCACCGCCGCCCCCTATATGTAAGCACGGTCGGCCGCCTGTGGCCGCGCCGCCCCCCTATGTAAGCACGGCCCCCGGGCCTTTTTAATATATATTTGTGTCGACAAAAACGCGTCCCTAGTCCAACCCCGCCGGCGGAACCAGCGCCGGCGGGATCTTCCTACTCGTTCCCGCCGCCGGCAGGGCTTCGCCAAGCCATGTCCGTTGTCCTGGGTGGTCGCTCGGCCTGGAGAGAGGGCCGAGATATTTATACAACCGGGCCTCTAGTCCCGGCCCGTGCCACCAACCGGACTAGAGCCCCTTTGGTCCCGGTTGGTACCACGGGCCGGGACCAAAAATATATTTCGAATTTTGGGGGTGGCACCCTACGCGCCCAAATGTTTTTAGCGCCAAAATTTGAAAATTGTTAAGTTTGCACATTAACAAGTTCTATATACTTTCGAATTTGACAAAAATTCCAACATGAAATATACTAGAATTTGCATAACTAATTTAAATCCATTTTTCGTTTAACTAAATAATTTTTCTAACTATTGAAACTATTAATTATTTTACCATTTGTATATAATTTGAATATAAAAATGTTACAATTTTTGTTTTCTCTCGTGATCTTCCGAGTTAGTCCAGTGCATACAAGGCATCCCGGGTGATTTATATAAAGTTCGACAAAGCGAGTTGTACCTTATTGACACGGTGAATTTGAGATCTTCGTCTACAACAGAAAAACCATAGTTTTCCTTCGAAGGTTTACTCTGCGCATCCACACGTATTTTCCCTTTATCCCGACCCCCGCTTGACAACATAGTAACTTCCGTGTACGCGGCAAGCCTCAGCGGGAGCATCAGACTTAAAGCAGAGACGGGCGGTCGGGCGGGGGAGACCGCGCCGTTGCTGTCGCGCTTTCCTCTCCTCTGCTCGTCCGCCATCGCCGTCGCGCTCCCCTCCGCCTTCAACATTTGGAATCTTCGTTGTTCAGTTAGACGTTTATCCTCCAAAAATTTATCATATCTGTTAATGAAGTACCGAAGCTCTATTTCTGTTTTAAGGATATCTGTCAGGATGGTATCCCTGCTATCACTTCGAAGTGTGCCTGCAATATCTGCGCAGAATATATGACACCCATAAGGCAAAGCCCATCTTTCTCTATCCTCATACAATCTACTTAGCCACTCGTTATCCTTCAGATTGTACTTTGCCAAGACCTACTAAAATCATGAGCGAAAGTTTCCGAACAGTGCAATATATCCCTTAATACTTTCGTTGCATTTTGATATATATCCGAGCGGTGGACAGTCCCTGGCCAAGCAGAAGCAACTGCATCCCCTATCGATGTAAAGCAGTCAGTCAAAACTGTTTTCGGCTGTTTATGGTGGTTAACTCCAATAAATAACAATAGAGGCCTGCCATAATCACTTGTTCTATACCGTGTGTCAACACATACTACATCTCCAAAGTAGTTATAATCCTGCAATATCTGTCAGGATGGTATCCGTACTATCACTTCGAAGTGTTCCTGCAATATCTGCCTACAGTTATCTCATACTCGGATATGGGTCATAGTTGTCAGCTTTTTACCGGTCAATACAAAATACTGATCAAACAGAACTATATGATCATGTATTCCACGCTTATTATTACACATCACCAACAGACGGAGGAGAGAAACAGAAAAGTGGGTGGGTGTGCGCTGGTTGGAATAATAATGAAGTCAGGCTGGTCATAGTTGTTAAGCACTCAATGCTTGCCAGCTTTTGACCGATCAATACAAATTATTGGTCAAACTTGCACCTACTCCATTCATAATCACAGAATATGTATAAATATCATTTTGGCTAACAAAATCTCGTTCATACTGCGTTATAATAACTATCATGTATTCCACGTTTATTATTACACATCACCAACAACATCCCTATCTAGTCTTCTGAATTTTCTTCGTGTCCCTTGCTTATGATCGCTTCGGCCGTAACCATGGAGCATCTTCATTATTTAACGGGATGGTGGGGTCAGCTTTCACTGTGAAGGGTGGAATTTCAACAAACTTATTATAATCTTCTGACATGTCTGTCGTGTCCTCGATTCCCACGATGTTTCTTTTCCCTGAGAGAACTATGTGACGCTTCGGCTCATCGTATGATGAATTTGTTTCCTTATTTTTTCTTTTCTTCGGTCTGGAAGACATGTCCTTCACATAGAAGACCTGAGCCACATCGTTGGCTAGGACTAGCGTCATTGTAACCAATATTGTTGAGATCCACTGTTGTCATTCCATAAAGCGGGTCTACCTTTACCCCTTCTCCATTCAGGTTGACCCATTTGCACTTGAACAAAGGGACCTTAAAAGAAGGTCCATCGTCAAGTTCCCATATCTCCTCTATGTAACCATAGTATGTGTCATTTTTTCTATTCTCGTTTGTTATATCAAAGCGGACACCACTGTTTTGGTTGGTGCTCTTCTTATCTTGGGAGCTCGTGTAAAATGTATTCCCATTTATCTCGTACCCTTGAAAACTCCCAATAGTCGAAGATGGTGACCCTGCCAACATGTATAGCTGATCTTCAAAAGTGGTGTCATTTATAAGACGTGTTTGCAACCAACTTCCGAAAGTCTCCATGTGTTCGCGTTTAATCCATGAGTCATCCTTCCCCGGGTTAGCAGACCGTACAATATTCTTGTGTTCCTCGAGATACGTAGCCATGAACATAGAATTTTGTAGAACTGTGTAGTGTGCTTTGGTCAAAGAATGCCCGTCCCTAGGTATCATTGTTTTCTTTCCCAGCGTTCCTTTTCCCCTCATTCAGGAACACCAATTGTCTTAAGGTCAGGAATAAAGTCAACACAGAACCCAATGACCTCCTCTGTTCCATAGCCCTTCGAGATGCTTCCTTCTGGCTTAGCACGGTTATGAACATATTTCTTCAAGACTCCCATGAACCTCTCAAAGGGGAACATATTGTGTAGAAATACCGGACCAAGAATATGAATCTCTTCACATAGGTGAACCAGGAGATGAGTCATAATGTTGAAGAAGGATGGTGAGAACACCAACTCAAAACTAACAAGACACTGGACCACATCCCTCTGTAATCTTGTCAGACTTTCTGGATCGATTACCTTCTGAGATATTGCATTCATGAATGCACATAGCTTCACAATGGGTACTCGAACATTTTCCGGTAGAAGCCCCCTCAATGCAATCGGAAGCAACTGCGTCATAATCACGTGGCAGTCATGAGACTTCAGGTTTTGGAATTTTTTCTCTGCCATGTTTATTATCCCCTTTATATTTGACGAGAAGCCAGACGGAACCTTGATACTGTAAAGGACTTCAAAGAATATTTCCTTCTCTGCTTTAGTAAGAGCGTAGCTGCTTAAGTAATGGCGCCTATCTGTGTGCTTGTTGCTTGGGTCTTTCATACGTTGCTGGTCCTCCCGTGCTTCTGGCGTATCTTTGGACTTCCCATACACGCCCAGGAAGCATAGCAGATTGACACAAAGATTCTTTGTCACGTGCATCACGTCGATCGAAGACCGGACCTCTAAAACTTTCCAATAGGGTAGCTCCCAAAATATAGATTTCTTCTTCCACATGGGTGCGCGCTTATCAGGGCCGTACGGATTTGGTTGGCTGCCAGCAGCCTTACCAAAGATTACTTCTAGGTCCTTGACCATATCGAATATATCATTACCACTACGCAGCTCAGGCTTCTTCCGGTTATCTGCCTCACCTCTGAAATGCTTCCCTCCTTTCTTTCTTACGGGATGCTTGATCGGAAGAAATCTACGATGCCCCAGGTATACAACCTTTTTACATTTATCCAAAAAAACACTGTCAGTATTATCTAAACAGTGTGTGCATGCATTGTATCCCTTGTTTGTATGTCCGGAAATGTTACTAAGAGCAGGCCAATCATTGATGGTTACGAAAAGCAATGCCCGTAGGTCAAATGGCTTTTGTTCGTTCTCATCCCACACACGTACACCTGGTTTGCCCCACAATTGTAAGAGTTCTTCCACTAATGGCCTTAGATACACATCAATGTCGTTGCCAGGCTGCCTCGGGCCTTGGATGAGAACTGGCATCATAATGAACTTGCGCTTCATGCACAACCAAGGAGGAAGGTTGTACATACATAGAGTTACATGCCAAGTGCTATGACTGGAGCTCTGCTCCCCAAAAAGATTAAAGCCATCTGTACTTAGACCAAACCATAAGTTTCTCGCCTCTCCTGCAAAGTCTGGAAAGTCTCTCTCGATCTTTCTCCACTGCGATCCAACGGCGGGGTGCCTTAACTTTCCGTCTTTCTTACGGTCTTCTTTGTGCCATCACAACAACCTAGCATGTTCTTTGTTTCTAAACAGACGTTTCAGCCGTGGTATTATAGGAGCATACCACATCACCTTAGCAGGAACCCTCTTACGCGGGGGCTCGCCGTCAACATCACCAGGGTCATCTGCTCTGATCTTATACCGAAGTGCAGTGCATATCGGACATTCATCCAAATTCTCGTACTTCTCACCGCGGAAGAGGATGCAGTCATTAATGCATGCATGTATCTTCTGCACATCTAATCCTAGAGGACAGAGAGCTTTCTTTGCTTCGTATGTACTCTTAGGCAATTCGTTATCCTTTGGAAGTTTTGGCTTCATTAGTTGAAATAAACTCTCAAATGCCTTGTCAGTCACACCGTTCTGTGCCTTCCTGTCGGATATATACCAAATAGGGGTATAGAAGATGGTAGATAAAGTGCCGGATTACCAGGGTGGCCTAAGCGGTAGTGGGCTCAGGTCCATTAGGCGGCCCAGTAACCCGACGCACAGAAGCTGGATTCTAGAAGAACCCGGATCACGGCCCAGGTGATCTGGCTTGGAGGAGAAGACGGATTCCTTGCTTTCCAAGTTACAAGTTACCGTAGTCCTCTAGGTTTCCTATTCTGTAAGCCCTAATCCGGCTATTATATAAAGCCGGACGGGAGATAGATAAAAGAAGGAACGAATAACAGAGAAGCTCTACGCTAACTCGCCGAGAAGCGCATCCTCGTCGAGTAGCTTAGATCTAAACCCTCACATTGTAACCCTGTTTACAGGCTTTAGTCCTGAATAGTGAGAAGTGCAGGAGTAGGCACGTCGTACTGTCGCGACGTACCGAACCTGGGTAAATCCTGTGTTCTGTATTCACTACGCGATCCCGTTATCCCACGTCTCTACCGTAGTCTCATGGCACCCCCGTCTATGAAAACTACTACGATGTCTCGACAGTTGGCGCCCACCGTGGGGCAAACGACGTCAGGCGTGAAGTTCCGATCTGGGATACTTGGCGGAATCGGAAGATCAATCACTGTCGGAAGCCTGGAATTCGACGACGACGTCGGACGCTTCCTCGACAACGGATCCTACATACCGGCGCAAAACCACCTGGTAAGTGCCTGCGTGTTACCGATAGGATCTGCTAACATCTTTATCGGATTAACTGCAGAAGCAATGGGGTTTTGCGGTGGAAGCAAATTTATTCCACCCGCCCTATACCCAGTCGAAGATGACTATGATACCGGATTCTGCTCAGATCGCCGACAGAAAAGTGACTTACACTTCATCGGCATGGTGCAGTCCGCAGTCGCCGAAAACACGGATGACGAAAATCCCGTGCAAGAGGCAGACAACAATACACCCGTCGTAGAGACGGAAGATCCGATACCCGTCATAGAGACGGAAGACCCCACACCCACGGATGTGGAAGATCCGACATCCGTCAACAAGACGACGAACTCGGAAGCTGACTCAGTTTTAGCCGCTATCGAGGCAAGATTAGAGTCGGAAATCGGATCGGACGATTTCGATTCCGAAGATGAGGACGACATCGAAAAGAAAGTTAAGTCCTTTCAAGAGGGATTCCATGAAATTCTAATGGCGAAACCGGCTGATACCACGGACGTCGGCAGCCAGGAAAGCCATAAAACCCCTCCGCCAGAGGAAGAGAGAGAAGACGGAGAAACTTCTCCGGTATTCCCAATGTCAGGAGACAGAAGATGAACCTGTCAAAAAACCTCCCTCTTCCAAGAAAAAGCACCGTGCTGCTAAGAAACTCCAATACAAAATCCGGAAGAAAAAATCAGCTGATCTCGCTGATGAAAACCTGGAAGTAGGAGATGCTAGCAGAACGAAGCCTGCGGAGAAGAAATCCAAAGAAATCACTGCTCCGCCAATGACGGAACAGGAAGAGCAAGAGTTATTGCAAACACTAGTGGGACCAGATGAACCCCCTGAGATGCTGGAAGCCAGGAGACAAGCTTTCCAACGGCAACAGCAACATCTACTCAGATCTCGGCAACATCTCCAACAAACCCATAATGACATCAAGGTCATGAAGGAAGAAATAGAGGAGTATGAGAGAAAGAATAGATCCGCGTTAAACCTACTAGGTTACCCGGAATCGCAACACCGGAAGAACTGCCGCCAAAAGAAAGGTTCCACAACCCATCTTGGCAAAAGCAGGTAAACGGCAAAGATGCCAGGGGCGAACCAATATACAAGACCGCGGCAGAAAACGCGGAAGCAGCGTTCGCCATCCTTAACAACGATCTGTACTCCAACGGGGAAAAACTCCAAGGGGTGTATGCTTTCCTAGGAAAAGCATTGCAACAACAACAGCGCGCCAAGAGCGATCAGGGAGGCTGCACGATAACTCCGCCCTATGCAAAACAGCTACTTGCGCTGCTGGAGCACCTGGACCGGAAGAACCCGGGGATTCAGACAATTCAAAGGATAAAAAAGAGGATCGAGAAAAGACAAGAAAAACCCCGACAACCGGGATGCAGCGTCTAGGACCGGATCCCATCTCCCGAATGATGGACATAAACCCCATGATCGGGAAAACAAACACCGGGACAACGGCAAAATAATGCCACCTCCGAGAAACCCAGCTGAGAAAGCTGGAAGATATGATATACCTCACAGGCGTGAGAGATCCCGGACACCTCCTAAGGATAAAGAAAGGCACAGGAGTAGAACTCCGCCTAATCCAAAAGGGCGTGACCATGGAAGAGATAGAAATAATCCCGGAAAAGCGCGTTCGCGCAACAATGGAAGAGAAAGGAGCAGATCCCCTTCTGTCCATTCAGCCGGAAGATATTCTGCACACATTGATAGAGCAGAAAAGGATGATCTATACTTTGGTCCTAAGTGTTTTACTGACAGGATCCGAAGAATAGCCCTGCATTCTGGCTTTGCCAAGGTCGGTCCAACGTACCAGAAATACACGGCAGCACAAACCCGGATACTTGGCTCTCGGATTACTATACAGCCGTCCAGATCAACAATGGGACAGACCTAGAAGCTGTCAAGTTTCTTCCCCTAATGTTGCTGGACGGAGCCAGAGATTGGATCAATGGATTACCATCAAGAACAGTTGACAGCTGGGATGATATGGCTAGAGTATTCACTCAGCATTTCCGGGGAACGTACAAACGCCCGAACAGCATCAACCAGCTAAACCGTTGCACCCAATTCGAGGATGAACCATACGTGGATTTCATTTCCAGATGGACAGCAATGAAGAATAGTTGCTCTGGAGTAACTGACGTACAAGCAATGCATGCTTTCGTCAATGGCCTAAAACCCGGACTCGTACCGTTCATGGTTGGTTCCAAAAAGCACAAAGATCTCGGATCTATGCTTACAACCGCCAATGAGCACGCCGCAGCCGAAGACGACATCAGAGCAAGAGGAGGCAATATCGAATCACTGATACTTGCCAAGAAAACCCCTCGTTCTGACAAAAAAGGAACTCCAGAAACAACGACGAAACCCAAAGAGGTCAACATAGCCTTTGGAGGAGAAAAGGGGAACAAGTGGGAAAGGACGCAACCCAGATCCAATCAACTACACTCCAGAGGAGTGGGAGAGGATTAAGTCGGAACCTTGTGTTCACCACTCGCAATTTGGGAAACCCACCCATACAAACGCGCAATGCCGGCTGAACAAGCACATGAAAGGTAGTGCAGGATCCGGAAGTAAGGGGAAGGGTTCCAAAAGGAAACCCGCCAAACAAAAGCCAGAAGCTGACAAAGAAGACAGTGAATCGGACACTGATGAAAAAATCCAGGAACAACAGCGAAAGGGCGAACCCAAATTTCCGAGAGTTGATGGAGAAGCAATGCTAACTTTCTTAGCAACTCCGTCAGCAAAGGTGGCCAAAAGAACACTTCGAGAAATAAACGCGGCTGTTCCGGCAGCCCCGAAATTCTTGAAGTACTCCAGAACACCAATAATCTGGGATCAGTCTGATCATCCCGGAAATATCCCTGAACCCGGCACACAAGCTCTTGTTGTAAGCCCTATTGTTCAAAACACTAGGCTAAGAAGAGTGCTGATGGATGGAGGATCCAGCATTAATATAATGTACCTGGATACACTGAAGCATCTGAAGATCTCCGAGTCTCAGCTCAACTACAGCAACATACGCTTCCATGGCATTGTTCCTGGCAGGCAAGCACGATCCCTAGGAGAAATTTCCCTAGATGTCACCTTCGGAGATAAAGATCACTTCCGGCAGGAAAAAGTATCCTTCGAAGTCGTGCCGTTCGAAAGCGTGTATCACGCAATACTCGGACGTCCAGCTTTCGCCAAATTCATGGCAAGATCTTGTTATATCTATAACAAGCTGAAGATGCCAGGACCCAAGGGAGGAGTAATCACCATAGCCGGTGCTGGCAAACGAGTTGGAGAAGGAAAACGCCCTTTGCGCTCAGAGAGTCATAGCAAAGGAAGGACTGAAGGAATTAGCCAAGGAGGTATCGCCGTCAGAAATGCCGGCAGGAAAAGAAACCCGGAAGCCAACAGACAGCTTCAAGGCGTCCGAGAATACAAGACAGGTAATCCTATACCCCAAAGATCCGACAAAATTTGTCGTCGTAGGGACTGGGATGACTAACAAATAGGAAGGCGAGCTCATCAAGTTCCTCCGTGAGAACTGGGATATTTTTCCCTGGTGTCCAGCTGATATGCCAGGTGTACCCAGGGAACTTGCTGAGCACCAACTCAAGGTTATTCCTGGATCAAAACCCGTCAAACAAGGTCTTCGTCGATTTGACGGAAGAAGACGGAAGGCTATTGGCAAGGAAATTATCCGGCTTTTAGCAGCGGATTTCATCAAGGAAGTAATCCATACTGACTGGTCCGCAAATCCGGTATTAGTACCGAAGAAAGACAGTACTGCTCTTAGAATGTGTATAGATTACACGGGTTTGAACAAGTTGTGTCCGAAAGATAGGTTCGCGCTACCGCGAATCGATCAAATAATAGACGCCACTGCAGGTTCTGAACTTTTATGCTTTTTGGATGCATACTCCGGGTACCACCAAATACGCATGAAAAAGGAAGATCAAATCAAGACTTCTTTTATAACCCCGTACGGGACGTACTATTATGTAACCATGCCATTTGGCCTGAAGAACGCAGGTGCAACCTACCAGCGCTGCATGCAACGTTGTCTGCATAGCCAGATTGGCAAAAATGTCCATGTTTACGTGGACGACATTGCTGTCGTAACCAAGGAAAAAGACACACCTTGAGGATTTGCGAGAAACTTTCGAAAACTTGCGCACTTACAAGATGAAGTTGAATCCATCTAAGTGCGTATTCGGGGTTCCCTCAGGAAAACTTCTGGGTTTCATCGTTTCTCACAGAGGAATAGAAGTTAACCCGGAAAAGATCAAGGCAATCTTGAACATCACGAAACCTACCTGCGTCAAAGATGTCCAAATATTGACGGGTTCAGCCGCAGCCGTCAGCAGATTTATTAGTCGGCTAGGGATAAAAGCCTTACCACTCTACAAGCTGCTGAAAAAATCCGACAAAGTCAAGTGGATTGCGAAAGCCTGGAAACGTCTAGCAAGTTATGTCCCTTTCCGTACTAAGTTTAATTCTATGTAAACATCTTTTGAGATCATGAAATAAAGTTGTCGGAATTCTGGTATCCATGTTTTTACAAGTTTATTACAGTACAAAGCATGGTTCCACTCTATTTCCCAATGATCTTGCAAAACATTCAATGTTAACCCGAATTGTGCCTGCGTGCTCGGTGTTTAAAAGCTGAATGATTTTTCAGCCTGTTAACGGCTAAAGGAAACTTGAATTGCCTGCGTGCCCAGGTTTCGTTCAAAAAATTCCTTGTTTCTCTAAGTACTATCTGATCGCATATGTGTTGGGTTACTGGAGCTAGTTAGTAAAAATGCCTTTAGCATGATCCATGTTTCCGAGTCTAAACTGATTGGTTACACCCAGTTACTCGGCATGATGATTCATATTGCTACTTGAGACATTTCAAACACTAAGGACAGTTAAAACATATAAGCCAGAGAACTTAGAAGATAAAGGAATAATAAAATCCGAAAAACTTGCAAAGAATTTTCTAATTAAGACCGCAAAAGGCGGAGTTTTCATTAATACAAATAGAAGCATTACAATTCGAATTACATTATAAAAGCGCAGTAATGCTCCTATTGTCTATTTTTGCTATCCAGGTTTAAGGAAACCCTTCAAGCATCCGATTCCTCCTCGCTGCTGTCGTCCTGGGGGGCTTCAGGAACTTCTTCCTCCGGGTAATTAATGGAGAGATTCACCATGGAAGCAACATGGGTAGCGTGGCCTTTGATTGCATCAAAGATCGCATTTCGTTGGGCTTCTGTGTATCCTTGAGGGACACCGGTGGCCACGCGCCAGGATTTTGCACCAGGGTAGTGCATACGCATTAAGCCAAGAGCCATGCGTGCACCACCCCGAGCAGCGGAGCGAAGGAAGGATTCCCTGGACTCCGCCACCTCCATGATAGAACCCGGAAGTTTTTCAACTTCCGAGAACTCCCCAGTCTTGGAGGGAAGAAACTTGTTGATCAGTTGCATGCAAGCAACCCTGATCGAAGTCCAGGTCTTTTCAAAAACTCGGATTCTTTCAATCCGAGAAAGATCCGCATTATCTCCTATTTGGTAGCAAAAAACAACCAAAAAGGTTAAGTACCAAAAAGGAAGAAAAAATACAAACTGAATGGTAAACGTATACTTAAACTTACCAACAAGTTTGTCGATCTCGGAAGTTTCCTCCTCACGCAGGCCCAAAGCAGCTTCCAGGCGTTCAATGGTGGCCCGGTCTTTCTCTGCTTGGGCGGAAGCCTGGGATTGAGAAACCCCAAGTGCTAAGTTGCTGGCTTCCAGATCTTCTTTTTCTTTCACAAGATCCTTGTGAAGCTCAACATTCTCCTTGCGGAGATATTCGACATTGCCAGAATCTTCAGCTGCTTGCTTAGCCTGAGCCAAAGCAGCTGAAAAGAAAGGAAAAATCCGAGTTAATAATATTCCCGGAAAAAGTACTTAGACAAATGCCTGAATCGGAGATTTCAGAGGAAAAATGATTACCTGTTGCTTCCGACAGTGCGAGCTGAGATGAGGCCAGCTCCGCCTCTCTCTCCTCAAGAATGGAAAGAAGATTCCTAACTTCCTTGTTCTTGATCGAGAGCTTGTTGAAAACCGCCACGTTAATGGCTTCGGCAGTTTGCTAGAACACGGCAAGGAAAAGAATAGTTAGAAAGCATTAAGGTAAAAAGCATGCATTTTATTTAATGCTTGGGGGCTAGAGATACATACCTGGCTCATGCGTTGCAAACCTGCCAAGTTCTCAGTGAACTCCTTTGTGTACTCCGCAAAGAGGGTTCCGGCCATACTTAGACCGTCATTGATGTGCTTGAAGTCCTTGTCGAACTTGGGAATTTCTTCGTCGAAAGACCGAGAAGATTTTCCCGCATCCGGAGCCGCCCTTTCCCTCGTGTCAGATTCCGACACAACGGGATGGCTGGTCTCCAGCGGTTCGGTGGGGGGGTGGCAGCGCGCTCTTCCGCCATTGAGGACGATGAGTCCAGAGGAATGGCAGAAGAAGGATGGGCGCCTCGGCTGGACACGGCCTTGTGTCTTTTCAGCTTCTTCGGCTTCAGGCTGGAAGGAGCTAGGCTAAAAAACCAGAAACCCGGAAAATGTTAACTTTCCGAAGACGAAAGAAAAACTTCGACAAGTAACAAAATAACCCGGATGAACTAACCTGGAAGTGGCGAGGGGAACTCCGTCAAGGTTGATAACCTCCTCAGAGGAAGGAATCTTCTTTCGCTTACGCCCACCCGTGGCAGCGGTGCGAAGCGCGTCCAGCTCAGCCTCGGAGGCCAATTCCGAGTCTGGAAGTTCAGTAATCTATTAAAAAGAAAAATAAGAGTTATGAGCGAGAAAATCCGAGAAAGAATGATAAAGTTCTACCCAAATGACGGAAACATACCTTGGGAGCCGGATTGTCGGCCGTATACATTGGCCGACTCGCTTCGTATAGGTCGCGTGATGCGACCAACTGATTGATGCGCCGTCGAAGCTCCTTTGCGGGCCAATCTTTGGTGGTTGTCCGCATTGGGTCCTTGGCTCCCGTGTAGTCGCAAAGAAGGCGACCACCGTGGTTGGCCAACGGCTGAATCCGTCTATTCAACCAGCAAAAGACCGTGTCCATGCCGGTCAAAGGTGGAGTGGAGGAGGTGAGTTTAGCGATGCGCCGCTTGATCCTTAGAAGATCAGGCAGCAGAACCTGGATGGCTTCCGTTCCCCAGTTATCTTGGGAAATAGCCGCAGAGTTCGAGATAGGAGGAACCCCGATGGCCTTTGTTGGAAAAGGCACATCGGGGTGGTAAAAGAAGGAACCCGTCCAAAATTTGACGGATTCCGACGTCTTGATCTTAGGGAACCAATCTTCTCTGAATCTCCGAAGAGTAAAAGAGATGGTTCCGTCGGGAGTGCGCCCTCCGAAGAGTTCCGCTTAACCCCGAAACAATACGTCCAAAAGTCTAACCTAGGTTCTAAGCCTAAGTAACCTTCGAACAAAGCCTGGAAGCCGGCCATGTAGAGGATGGAATTGGGTGGCAGGTTATGGGGCTGGATGTTGTAATGGGAGAGAATTTGGAGGAAGAAGGCGGAAGGTGGAAGGCCCATACCTCGAAGGAGATGGGAGGAGAGAAGAACTCTTTCGCCGTCTTTCGGCGTTGGTTCGTTCTCGTCCTCAGGGAGACGCCATTTCCCCTGAAGCACCAGGCCCTCCTTTTCCATGTTTGGAAGGAGAGCCGGTGGAATACTGCAGGCAATCCAATTGCCTGCAGATTCCGTCTCTTCGTCCGCTCCTGCAGCGGCGGAGGCGGCGGCTTCCGCGGCGGCGAGCTCGTCGCCGAGGAGCTGGATCTTCTCCTCCGCCGTTTCAGGAGCAAACGGCGGGGAAGCGGCGGAGCTCGCGCCCGCAACGTCCGCGGCGGCGGAAAGGTTCTCTCCGCCCGCCGCGAAAGCCGCGGTTTTCTCCGGCTCGTCGCCGGCGAGCTTGGGTGACCCTAGCTGTGGATCTAGGTTTCCGATGAGGTCGTCGATGGCGGCGCGAGTGGGCGAGGACGGTGAGGATGCCATTTCCTGGTGGCGCGTTGCGTTCCGGTGTGCTTTGGAGGCTAGGTGCGCTCGGGGCAGTGCTTCGCTCGAAGAGCTCGTTCGCGTCAATGGCGTGGACAGTGAGGAGTGCGTAAGATTTTGATGAGACGAGGATGGCTATTATAGCTAGAATCCGTCAAGATACGTGCCAACGGCTATTTGATCGTTGGATGTTTAGCGTGTCACTCGCCGGAAAATCCGGGAAATAAAACGACAGGGAAATAATGGACTATCTCCTCGTTTCCGTGAGAATCTGTCAGAGATACGCTGCAGGGTTTCCCGCGTGAAACCCAAACGTCCCTTGCGTCAGCGTGATTTAGGCGCTGACGTAAGGAGTTCCTTTTTCCGCGAAGGATCGTGAGAGAAAAAGCCGGATTTTCAGATTCCGAGTTTCATGTTACCATCTCTTTCAAAAGAAGAATAAGAAGAATCAAGACTGCTGAATCAATATTTCTCGGACAAAGTATAATTTGGCGAAAGACGAAAATCAGAGTTTTAATCCTTCTTGGGGCCTACTGTCGGATATATACCAAATAGGGGTATAGAAGATGGTAGATAAAGTGCCGGATTACCAGGGTGGCCTAAGCGGTAGTGGGCTCAGGTCCATTAGGCGGCCCAGTAACCCGCACAGAAGCTGGATTCTAGAAGAACCCGGATCACGGCCCAGGTGATCTGGCTTGGAGGAGAAGACGGATTCCTTGCTTTCCAAGTTACAAGTTACCGTAGTCCTCTAGGTTTCCTATTCTGTAAGCCCTAATCCGGCTATTATATAAAGCCGGACGGGAGATAGATAAAAGAAGGAACGAATAACAGAGAAGCTCTACGCCAACTCGCCGAGAAGCTCATCCTCGTCGAGTAGCTTAGATCTAAACCCTCACATTGTAACCCTGGTTTACAGGCTTTAGTCCTGAATAGTGAGAAGTGCAGGAGTAGGCACGTCGTACTGTCGCGACGTACCGAACCTGGGTAAATCCTGTGTTCTGTATTCACTACGCGATCCCGTTACCCCACGTCTCTACCGTAGTCTCATGGCACCCCCGTCTATGAAAACTACTACGATGTCTCGACACTTCCATTTCAGCAACTCCAGTGTGGTACCGAGCTTTGTGCTACCATCTTCGCAATTTGGGTACAACAATTTTTTGTGATCCTATAACATGTTGTCCAGCTTCAACCTCTCCAATTTGTTCACAGTCTTCCCTTGCATCAGCAATAACTGGCCAAGATCATCATCGGGCTCTTCTGTGCCTGTTCTTGATCACCTCCTTCTCCCATTCTCTTCCATTGCAGTATCGTCGTATTCAGGGAACAAAGGATCTTCTTCTTCTTCATCGTCTTCCATCACAACCCCTCTTTCTCCATGCTTCGTCCAGCAATTATAGCTGGGCATGAAACCTCTCCGAAGTAGATGGCCGTGAATGATTCTTTCTGAAGAGTGCTCTCTGACGTTCCGACAATCAACACATGGGAAACACATGAAGCCGTTATCTTTGTTCGCCTGAGCTACAGCAAGAAATGCATTCAGGCCTGCCATATACTCGGAAGTGCGTCGGTCACCATACATCCATCGCTGCTGTGCATCCAGCTGCATCGTATAATTAAGTTTATCAAAATACATTACAATAACATATTAATACGACAAATACTACTTTTTTATGTATCAGTTACAGATGAAAAAGATAAGTTTGTTAACCTCGGTCGAAGATACCATTTTCAGTGAGCTTATGTGCGGCTCGGTAATTTCGTCGAACACCTCGTGTGCATAGTAAAATAAAACACACTAACACCACACTCTCTCACACCTCCAAGCAAAAAAAAAAGATGGAAGGGGGGAGGGGCTGGGGCAGTATATATAGGGGAAGGGGGCATTGGTCCCGGTTCGTGGACTGAACGGGACAAATGTTCATGCGCGTGCCACGTGGCATGTGGCTAGGCATTGGTCCCGGTTCATATATTTTAATTCATTGTACCCATCCAAACCTATGGACATATTATGTATGGGACACATACCCGGCTCATAAATCGTCCGCCCACTACTAATAATCACGTGCGAGACAATGATGGCCCTACGACGATGTACAGATTTTGTATGATTACTTATACACAAAATTTGTACTAAAAATAAAGCCTGATGGGTTTATACAGGGCCGTGTACACCTTAATAATAAGACTTAATTATTAACAGCCGTCCGTGTTAACGAAAAGGTAGGGAGCGATCTTAGCCATTCTTGTGTCAACGTTTTGGTTTAGGGGGTCATTGAAGCAAAAGCCAAAGGTCCCCGGGGCGGAGGATATCCGTCAATTTAGGCCTATTGCGCTCATTAACGTTATCTTCAAATTTGTGGCGAAAGCTTATGCGCTTAGGCTAGCCTCCATTGCCCACCGTACGATTAGTGTGACACAATCTGCCTTTATCAAAGGTAGACACATTCATGAGGGTGTAGTGTCTCTTCAAGAGATCATCCATGAGACCAAGTCCAGGAAACTCAGGGGAGTCTTCCTTAAACTGGACTTTGAGAAAGCCTACGACCGGGTGAACTAGGGCTTCCTTAGGGTAGTTCTACTCCGGGCAGGCTTTGACCCGGGCTGGGTCCATCGAGCGATGAGTCTGGTCTCGGGGGGCCAGACTGCTATCAACATCAATGGTGACATGGGTAACTTCTTCCGTAATGGCCGGGGTGTTCGCCTGGGCGACCCCCTCTCGCCCCTACTATTTGATTATGTAGTGGAGGCCCTGGCGGCTATTCTCGACGCGGCCAAAAGGGCTGGCTATATTCAGGGGGTTGTCCCACACTTGATTCCAGGGGGAGTCCCACATCTACAATATGCCGACGACACAATTATCATGATCCAGCCGGGTGAGCTGGAGATTGCCAACCTCAAATTTATTCTCATGTGTTTTGAGAATATGTCGGGGCTGAGTATAAACTTCCACAAGAGTGAGGTGCTGGTGATGGGCACTAGTGCTGAGGAACAGCAGAGGATTGCCAACATGCTTAACTGCAAGTTGGGCGCCTTTCCCTTCATTTACCTGGGTCTCCCAATTAGTGATAGGGCGCTGAGTGCTGGGGACTGGGGTTTCATCCCCAGGAAGGTAGCAAAGCGGGTTGACCCTTGGCTAGGTAAATTCATGTCTTCCGCAGCTAGATTGACGCTGATAGACGCTTGCCTCTCTAGTCTCCCCCTCCATGCGATGGCAGTGTGCCTCCTGGGGGATGGAGTGCACAGGTTGATGGACACTCACCACGCCCGCTTCTTCTGGGAGGGTAACGGGCGCAAGCGCAAATACCACTGGGTTCGGTGGGCCGCGGTGTGTCAACCTAAGGCCTTGGGGGCCTAGGTATCATGGACACCAAGCTCATGAACATCTGCTTGATGGTCAAATGGGTTTGGAAACTAATGACAGGGGCCCATGGCCTGTGGGCTGACATTATTAAGTCCAAGTACCTCCAGGGGAAAGACCTCCTGACTGACTCCCATAGGCGGGGTTCACAGTTCTGGAACGCCATCCAGAAAGTGAAAGAGCTGCTTTGCGTGGGCGCAAAACACAGCATTAGGAATGACCATTCCACGAGGTTGTTGAGGGACTGGTGGCAGGGGGCGGGGCCTCTGAGGGAGAGGTTTCCTAATATCTATGCTATTACTTTCGCCGGGAACTGGGACCGGTGGAAAGGGTGGAGAACAGGACCTGATGCGCGAGATAGCGGGCATCTCGGTGTCGGCAGGCACATATATCCTGTCGTGGCACCTCGAGCCTTCGGGAGCCTTCTCGGTCAGGTCCTTGTACCGCAAGTTGTGTAGGGGTCACGCCCACAAACACTTTGGCGAGATCTGGGGAATTTCGATCCCCATGAAGGTGCGGATCTTTCTCTGGCTGTTGGTTAGGAAGCGCCTACCTTCCAACGATAACTTTCGCCGGAGACACGGGCCATCCACGGGCAGGTGTGCCCTTTGTGATGAGCCGGAGGATACCAACCATATTTTCTTTGGTTGCACCTTGGCTAAGTTCATGTGGAGTGCGGTTAGGGAACTGCTCTCATGCTCATGGAACCCCACTTGTTTCGCAGAGCTCTATTGGCTGCTTCAGGATTCCACGGGGCAAACACGTAGAGTGTTGTGGATTAGCTGCGCATCCCTTTGCTGGACGCTTTGGAACGTGCGAAATAGGTTTTCGATCGAGGGGACACTGGTAGAAAATAGGCCTATAGTCCCGGTTCGCAAAGACCATTAATCCCGGCCGCGCAACCGGGACTAAATAGGCGCGACTAAAGCCCCCCCCCCCCTTTAGGCGCCCCTCTTACGAACCGCGGCTAAAGGCCCGTCCACGTGGGCGGGTGGCGTGCGCCGGGGGCGGAGGACCTTTAGTCCCGGTTGGCCATACGAACCGGGACTACATGCTATTTCGTTATTTCTTTAATTCATGTGGGTTTCTAATTATTTTTCACTCCCTTTTTTTCAGAATTTTTATTATTTGCTTAGTGTGTAACTACAATTATCTCTAGTCAAATTTCTTACTCGTGGTCAAACTTCCCGCTCGGTCACCCATCCTCCCACTACTCTACCACTAGCACGCTTAACTTCCGAGTTCCATCCCGTCCCGCATCCAAGTGTTTCGCACGCATGTATGTGATAGTAGTATCATATCAATCCTATTAACATGTTGGTCGATGCCACATTTCTTTATTGTCTGAATTTCAAATAAATCTTTTAATAAACAAAAGTAATGATGTAATTAATAATTTTGAATAAATAAATAAACATTAACTTTTTAATTTGTATTATTTCTAAAAAATATTCAGAAAAATAAAACTAATTCATTTTAAAATCTTAGAAATACTATTAATATATCAAAATATTCAGAAAAATAAAACTAATTCATTTTTAAATCTTAAAAATACAAATAATATATCAAAATATTCAGAAAAATAAAACTAATACATTTTAAAATCTTAAAAATACAAACAATATATCAAAAAATTCAGGAAAATAAAACTAATTCATTTTCCCCTTTCCTAAATGCAAAATAAAATCTGATAAAATTCATGAACCAAACCATATGAAATCTAAACCATATAAAATTTGCAGATCCAAGTTTCGACTATTATTTTGGACACAAGAACTGTTTTGGCAATGACTATCTGTGAGAATGATTTGAACCTAACTTTTAAAATACATAACCAAAATGGACAAACTAAAATATTCTGGATAGATATTGAAAAGAACTATCCATAGAACTTAGCATCACATCAAGGTCAACAACCAAATGAAAATACCATCCTTTTTAATAAAAGACCAGTAGGTTCTTCTATTATTTTTAGAATGAGTTCAAAAATGTATTTTGAAGTAAATCCAAGTGGATGAGTTTGGTATTGACTAGATCTATTTTTTCCTGGCTTAGATTAATTTTTGGACCTCTAGATTTATTTTTGGTGAACAGATATAGAAACAATAGTTTTTGGTGAACAGATATATAGAAACTGTAGTTTTTCTGTTTTGTTTTCTTGATGTGTTTTTGTTTGTTTTCTTGATGTGTTTTTGTTTGTTTGATTTGGAATGTGTGTTTGACATAATATAGAAGTAATATAGCTAGGAATTAATATAGAAATAATATCCATTACATAATAATATATCCATTACATACTAATATATCCATTACATGCATATATCGAACGCAAGATGCGGTACACAAACAACATCTACTCGAACTCCGTCGAGTAGATGCGGAACAACTCGTAGGCAACATATGCATCTATGGCTACATAGTCGAGATTGATCCGGTCCAGTGGGTTCTTCCCCCAATACATGTGATTCTTGGAGGGGAAACGAGACTTCATGGTTTTGTAGTCGGCGTGGATGAAGGCAGTTGCCATCGGAGCCATCCCGGTCTTGTGACCGTACAACTCATCAAAATGGATAAGGTCCTGAAGATCAATGTAGTGATCTTCAGGTATCACAATACCCAAGTGCATCAACTTCTGCCGGTCTTGAGTGATGTCAACGCTGCAGAAGTTGTACCCCTTGTTGACAAGAAAATCAACAAGTTCCGGAGAATGCTTTGAACTACTGCAACAACAAAAATAGAACACGTGTTAGATATGTTGCAACACATGTATTCTTCCAATGAAACAAACAAATCGAAAATGCAACACTATCCTACAAGAGAGATTAATTGTACGTGTGCGTTACCTTGCCCATTGGAAGACCAAAACGATCTCCTTGAAGGCAATCTGGATGACGGCAACATCCCGTTGATTCGCCGTATACTCTAGATCAAGCCCGAAGAACTTATGTTGTTCATCGGCTTCTTCATAGAGATTGCTCAAATGCTTAAGAGCATCGGGGAGCCTCCCGCACATATTGGTGTAGGCCACGTCGAGAAGCTTGCGGCATGGTGTGGCCACACGGAGAGTGTTCCAAACTTGAGAACCCATGGGTGCTTGGTGGAGGAAGAAGAGAGGAAGAAGAGAAGAGAGAAGAAGAAACAGAGACTCTCGGGTGCGCACTGTAGCAATGGCCTTCTGCCTCTCGCTCGCGAAATAAAACCGTCGCGCGGGAGGCGAGCAGTTTGTATCTTTAGTCGCGGGTGATCAGGCCAACCGGGACTAAAGACAGGGAGGCCAGCAGACTGGATCATTAGTCGCAGGTGGCCAGGCCAACCGGAATTAAAGCCCTCCACGCGCTTCCCAACCCGCGACGCATGACCTTCAGTCGCCGGTCTCCTCCCGAACCGGGACTAAAACCCCTTTAGTCACGGTGCGCAAAGTTTGGGGACTGATGGGGGCGTATGGAAGGCCTTTTTTCTACCAGTGGGATCTTCCCCACACAACCGGCTGGCTGCCTCTACAAAATGTCTATGTATATGCAGGTGTGGAAACCAGTGGCTAGGCGTCAGGACAGGAGAGCTTTGGAGGAGGCGATTGGCAGGATCCGCTCCCTCCTCATCAGTGTGCGGGATAGAGATTGAGTCTTCCCCGTCTACCTGCCGGTACCAGCCTAGGTTGTGAGTTCCCGTCTGTCCTATTACGGCGGAGTAGTGAGTGTGTGTTGTATGCGTAGCCCTCGTGCTACCCCGGATCTTTCTTGTTTGAGTCTCCATGTGGGCCTTTCTAATCCATGATTCAGGCTTCCCCGGGTTGTCCGAGCGTAAAATATTCTTGTGTTGCTCGAAGTACGGAGCCACCAAGCTCGAATTTTGCAGAACTGTGTGGTGTGCTTCAGTCATAGAATGACCGTCCATACATATCGTTGATTTCCTTCCGATTGTGCCTTTTCCACTTAGTCTCCCCTCGTGCCGCGATTGAGGAATACCAATCGGCTTAAGGTCAGGAACATAGTCAATGCAGAACTCAATTACCTCCTCATTTCCATAGCCCTTTACGATGCTTCCTTCTAGCCTAGCACGGTTACGAACATATTTCATTAATACTCCCATAAACCTCTCGAAGGGGAACATATTGTGTAGAAATACAGGACCGAGAATGGAAATCTCTTCGACTAGGTGGACCAGGAGGTGCGTCATGATATTGAAGAAGGATGGTGGAAACACCAACTCGAAACTGACAAGACATTGGACCACATCGTTTTGTAACCGTGGTAGATCTTCTGGACTGATTACCTTCTGAGAGATTGCATTGAGGAATGCACATAGCTTCACAATGGCTACTCGAACATTTTCCGGTAGGAGCCCCCTCAAAGCAATCGGAAGCAATTGCGTCATAATCACGTGGCAGTCGTGAGACTTCAGGTTTTGGAACTTTTTGTCCGCCATGTTTATTATTCCCTTTATATTCGACGAGAAGCCAGACGGGACCTTCATACTGTCAGGCATTCAAAAAAAATGACCTTCTCTTCTTTGGTAAGAGCGTAGCTGGCACGACCTTGAAACCATTCCGGATGCCGGTCATGTGGGTCTTTCAAAAGTTGCTGGTCCTGCCGTGCTTCCTTTGTATCATTTGTCTTCCCATACACGCCCAAGAAGCTTAGCAGGTTCACGCAAATATTCTTCGTAACATGCATCACGTCGATTGCAGAGCGGACATCTAGGACTTTCCAATACTGTAGCTCCCAAAATATCGATTTCTTTTTCCACATGGGTACGTGCCCGTCAACTCCCAGCGGAACTGATTGCCCGCCAGGACCCTTTCCAAAGATGACTTTCAAATCCTTGACCATATCAAATATCTCAGCTCCAGTACGTTCCGCAGGCTTCGGCCGGTGATCTGCCTTGCCGTTGAAATGCTTGCCTTTCTTTCTTACGTTATGATTTCGGGGAAGAAATCGACGATGACCCAGGTACACGTTCTTCCTACAATTATCCAAAAATACACTTTCAGTCTCATGTAAGCAGTGCGTGCATGCTTTGTATCCCTTATTTGATTGTCCCGAAAAGTTACTGAGAGCAGGCCAATCGTTGATGGTTACAAAAAGCAACGCTTGTAGGTTAAATTCCTCTTCTTTAAGCTCATCCCACACAGGTACACCAGGTCTGCCCCACAACTGTAAAAGTTCATCAACTAATGGCCTTAGGTACACATCGATGTCGTTGTCGGGTTGGTTCGGACCTTGGATGAGCACTGGCATCATAATGAACTTCCGCTTCATGCACAACCAAAGAGGAAGGTTGTAGATGCATAGAGTCACGGGCCAGGTGCTATGGCTAGAGCTCTGCTTGCCAAAATGATTCATGCCATCAGTACTTAGACCAAATATTATGTTCCTTGCGTCAGCTGCAAAATCTTTGAACTCTCTGTCGATCTTTCTCCATTGCGTTCCATCAGCGGGGTGTCTCAACTCCCCGTCGGACTTACGGTCCTCTTTGTGCCATCGCAACAACTTGGCATGCTCTTTGTTCCTGAACAGGCGTTTCAGCCGAGGTATTATAGGAGCATACCACATCACCTTGGCGGGAACCCTCTTCCTGGGTTTCTCGCCCTCAACATCGTCACCAGGGTCATCGCCTCTGATCTTATAACGCAATGCAGTGCATACAGGGCATTCATCCAAATTCTCGTATGCACCGCGGTAGAGGATGCTGTCGTTAATGCATGCATGTATCTTCAGAACCTCTAAACCTAGAGGGCAGACAACCTTCTTTGCTTCGTACGTACTGGCGGGCAACTCGTTATTCTTCGGAAACATATTCTTCAACATTTTCAGCAAATTTTCAAATGATGAGTCAGCTACACCTTCCCGTGCCTTCCATTTCAGCAAATCCAGTGTGCAGCCCAGCTTTTTCAGACTATTGTCGCATCCTGGGTACAGCGACTTCGTGTGATCCTCTAACATGCGATCCAAATTCTCCCTCTGCTTGTCAGTTTCGCAGCGTCTCCGTGCATCAGCAATGGTCCGACCAAGATCATCAGCGGGCTCATCATGTGCCTCTTCTTCACCTTCACCAAACCCTTCCCCACCTTCAGCATCATCCTCCATGAAAGTATCACCGAAAGCGTCATCATAGTTGAAATCGATATCATCCTCTTCTTCATCTTCTTCCATTCTAACCCCTTTTTCTCCATGCTTGGTACAACAATTATAGCTTCGCATGAAACCATGCCGAAGCAGGTGCATGTGAACGACTTTTGAGGAGGAGTGACCCTTCTCATTCTTACATTCAGCACATAGACAGATAATAAAACCTCGCTGCTTGTTCGCATTTGCCACTACGAGGAAATCTTTCAAACCCGTAGTGAACTCGCCGGAGAGTCGGTTACCGTACATCCATTGCCGATTCATCTGCATTATTATTATATAAAGTATATAATTAACCATCATGCATTTGTTAAACTAACTAGCTGAAAATAATACAAATCATGAAAGGTTCAAGTTGCTAACCGCGATCGCGGAGGTAAAATAAATGAAAACCCACCATATCATGTGTGTTTCATGCTCTCGGGCATTTCATCAAACACCTTGTGTGCATAGGAGGAACAAAAAGCAAACCCACCACCCCTTGTGAATATTGTGAGTAGAAGTGACACCAAATGTGGCTAAGTGCAGCCACCTGAGCCCTATATATAGGGATGGGCCTTTAGTCCCGGTTCACCTGGACAACCGCGACTAAAGGCCTTGGGGACCTATTAGTTCCGGTTGGCCAGGCCAACCGGGACTAAAGCCCTTCCCGTCCGCCAGCTGTGGACCGAGCGCGCTGGGCCCAGACTGTTGGTCGCGGGTCTCCTCCCGAACCGCGACTAGAGACCCCTATAGTCGCGGGTCGATACTTTTGGGGACTAATGGGGGCGTATGGAAGGCCTATTTTCTACCAGTGCGGGACCTTTGGTGTGTTGCTGTACTTGGATATTTGGACGGTTGGCTTTATTAATTTAAAGCCGGTCTCCGCTCGAGCCTTCCGTCTAAAAAAAACAATGGGTAAAGTTTGATAGCTGGCAGAAACACACATACTGATTAAACGTATCAACGGTAAACGTGGGTGTGAAACCCCTCGTATCCCATAACTTCCTTTGCCAGACATAGAAGCGTGGGTGTGAAACCACATTGCAAGGATGTGTGTGAATGTTTTCAGCGTCAACAACCAATCACCTAGGTCACAGAGAACTTGTATGCGCGCTCTTCAAAATGAACAGGAGGGAATTTGGACTGACAATGTTATCGCCATACTGTAGTTTCGACCAGATACTTTCTCACAATAGCTCATGGAAGCTATAGATAACTTCTGAATTTTTGTGCACACGAACTATTTATTGTTTGGTCGTATATGATCTTCGCAACACATATGCATGTTAGTATTTTTCCGATAAAGTGAGCGTTATTACTTAAAAGTTTGAAGCATTAAACCCAGCTTCTTCATAATTAGGATGCGCACGGCCGTAAAAAAATTGATAGTACAAAGAAATAATGGGAGAATAATATATCATGATGAGAAATTGTAAAAACGCCTATGGTGGTGGAGGGCCAATTCGTAAATTATATTGTCATCCATGTTGGGATAAAAATCACTGAGCGTATCCTCTAGCCTTGTACACACCTCCGGAAACAGGGCGTGGTGCTACACATGTTGCAACGGTGAACAAGAACGGAACGTAGTTGCGGCAAAAGCTCAATACACACGTTTGAGGGAAAAACTCCCGGATGCCAATACTAATGAGAAGGAAAAACTCTCTGGCGTGAAAATATGATAGATTAACTAATAATCCTCCAAACCACATAAGAAACACTAGCTAGTGCCACAACCGAACATAATCACCCATCGATTTTTAATTTCATTTCTTTGAAATATAACCATGGAAGAAAAACATAAGATTAACTCCTTAAAGATAGTACCCATGTATGAAAAATGTGCATTTTATAAGAAACAAAGTGAAACGCCGTAGAGGAATGTTTTCACAACACGACATTATATAACGAAAAATTTCGAGAAACTATAGGCCCATGTGCTAGTTACACAAAAACCCTGTCCATCCCATTTGCGCCGCAAACAAAACAACGCCTTGTCTAGCTAGCTAGTGATGTTTGGTTTTGAAGAAGCACCATGAAATATTATTCCGGTGCAACATTGATTCATTCATTAACACTAGTGTACATACAATACACTTAGGATTGTGGCCCACACATGTGGACAGGTAGCCAGAGAGTGGTGCGCGTCACGTGGTTGCGAGGGACGGATCTTCCGCGACCGACGAGGATGCGTTGTCCAAGGCCATGCGCAGGAAGTCGGACTTATTTTCTGCCCCGCCTAAAGATACGACTGTGATGCATAAATCTTTTCTTCCTTTATCCGATACTGTTATTTCGTCTAGATTAGACAATGTTGGTGTTAGATTAGGGAGAAATGATGCTGAGGTCACGTTGTCGGCCAATGTGTTGAAACATATGGAATATGACCGGTTAACGGTTAAACTATGTGCTTCTCCGAGGGTAGACATACCCCCACACGGATGATGATTTAGCGCATGCCTCTTCGGACGAACAGCTTTTATCACATCTTGTGGGGGAGGTGACGGAGGTGGGATTGGATGAGGACGGGCTAGGATCTCTTTTTGATATGTACGCATCCGGACGGAAATCCAAAACCGCCAAGCAGAAGAGGAAGTGTTCTCCACGAAATTCAGCGAGACCGCCAAAGAACCCAATTGTTTCCCGATGAATGGCGTATTCACTAATAGCAGAGGTCTTGTTGACTTGGCTAAACATTTGAATATTGCTCAATACGCCAGGAATCATAATTTGGAGTTTGTGGCTCAGGGAGGCACTAGTAGGAAACTGCTTATAGACACCAGTATACCGCTGGCCAACACGTTTTCGTGTTCGCCAACGCTATTACCGCTGGCCAACATATTTTCGTGTTCGCCAGCGATAAGTCCAGTACCGCTGGCGCATAGGATAGTGTGTTCGCCAGCGGTAAGTGTGAGGCCACCTTGCTCCAATGCGCATGCTACCGCTGGCGCACAGGATCCGCGCTTCGCCAGCGGTAAGGCTGGTGCCACTGGCGCAGAACCATCTATCCTCGCCAGCGACACACACCTCAGCCCAACCGATAGACCCAACCCTAAATTGACCAAGATCCCAGTGATGTTCCTCTTCTCCCCATTGCAGCGCCGCCACTTCCCTCAATCCCGCCCTCACTCCTAGCTCCGGTCACAGATGACCTCGGCCCTCTTGTGCTCCTCGTCGAGTCCGGCCGGTGAGCCGTGCTCCTTCCTCCGCCCTCTGCTCCACCTCTTGCCTCCCTGTCACCACGTCGACCGGACCGTGGAGCTCCGTCTCCGGCAGGTCGTCGACCCCGCTGTCCTCCACCTTGAGCAAGCCCCGGCCGAGCCCTCCTCTGTGAGTCATGGCGGATCGGCTCCTGCAGCCCCGCCTCGTCCTGCTCTTGCTGCAGCCATGGTCGGCGGGCCAGCGCCGCCAGAGGCCGGTGCCTCCTCCGCACCAGTGGGATCCACCTCGCGGGCAGCCAGCCTCGTACCCTCGACCTCCACCACTGCTGGGCGCCCTACCTCATCAGCAGCTTCTGCGCTGGCGCATGCTCGCCGAGTGCTCGATGAATTGCCCGCAAGAGGATCCAACCCCGAGCTCGACCTCTAGTGCCTCCCTGACGGCCGCCATCCTTCCGTGGTTCATCCTCCTCGCCTCCAGCCGCCTCCATGGCTAGGAGGGCCGCCATCCTCGCCCTCGTCAGGAGGCGTCGATCTGCTGCCCGGCGGGAGTAGAAAGGCATGGATCTGTGGTGCTCAACCATGGAGCTCGCCGCTGCGCAGGATTCGCGGGTGGGGAGGCAAAGAGGATGAGCTTCTTGTGACCTTCCTGGGCTACAATCGCCATCGGCGTCCGCCCGTACCTGCTGCTGCACAGCGTGCACCACTCCGGCATCTGTCCGGAGACGCCGACGGGCCGCCCTCCCTCCGACAGTCCTTTCCATCTCCTCGAGACTTCAACATGTTCGTCATCTCCCTCATAGCCTGATCTTGCTAGAAAAGCCCTCCGGTCCTTTCCGACGCCAGGTCGCCGACGACCGCCAATGGCCACGTTTCTTCAAAGCTTGCGTGTTGTCTGCCCAGTTCATAGTAGAGTTGGAACTACTACTATACTGCTTCCTTTCAATTTCAGAGTAGAGTTGGTTCAGAGTGTTTCCGTTCAATTTAAGAGTAGAGTAGGTTTTGAGTATTGAGTATAGTTGAAATAGAACTAGCACTTTGTAGCATCAAATGATTGATCCACTTTGTAGTTGTGTGTACTATGGAGACTAACTGAAGAATAGATGGATGGATGTGGGGTTCCGTGTAATTGCACTAGCAATTTCTTGTGATGCATAGGGTAATCCGGTTCATAATGTTGTCCATGGCATCTAGTACAGATTTTTGTAGGTATTAGTGTTTAGCTATAGGATTTATTTCCAATGAAAGTAGTAGCTAGGGCATGTGTGTATGGGTAATGATTTACCTAGATGAGAAGTACGTGTCTATTTCTGAAAAATACAGTAGCACGGTGAGAAACTACTCCCACCATTTGCACGAAATTTCATTTGCTAGATGGCGGTGCTTGATGCCTGGAGGGCTCCGTGTCAGTTGCATCTGAAAACATTTTGCTAGTCCCTTCACATTTTGTTGATTTTGCCTTCATTCTGTAGGAAAGCACCTCATAATTTCTATTTGATTGTTTTGAGTTTCTAAACTTCTCTCTGATAGAAAGGCATATACATGTAAAGTTATTTGTCGTTCTAATCAGAAAAGAATTTTTCCTTGGCTGAGTATACTATGCCATGTAAAGTTATTTACATCTCTGGATTTCAGATAGTGCAATGGGCTTAAATTAGATGCTTTGTTAATCATTTGGTGCTATTGATTATCATAACCAAAATGTGTCATGTGATATGTTGTAATAAATATATTTGAATGTTTATGATTTGAGAAACATCCAACTCTGCCTATCTCCATCATTTGTCTTTCAACTTATTAACATACATCCTACATGGGACATCAACTCAAGTCTGGTGGTGTTCACATGCAGGAACACGAACAAGATCCACTCTACCGACTGCTATCCTCGAGAGGGACTAGTCTAGTGGTCGACAACACGACCAATGATGTCGTCGACACCTAGCTCTTCTGCGACCACACTGTCCCGCTGAAGGTACACCTCAATTCCCTAGTTAGCTTCTGAACCCAAGAGCTCGAATTGAAATTCAGGTTGACTATTATTACATTTTGCGTATAATTGATCTAGTCATGTATGTTGTGTCATCACTAGGTTTAGGTAGTTAATCTTACCACATAGCTTCCAGGCTTAAGGTTTCATTTATCTCCGGGCTAGAAACTGTACAAGTTGAAGATTGTCGCTACTGTTACCACTAGAGAGCAATTTTGACATATGTTAGATCTTGTTCAATCACAAGCAGATGAGGTTAACTTAGTGAACTTCATTAAAAAGTGGTACAGGTCACACTAGAGAACCGTGAAAACAAATTAAGTTGTTGCTACAGGCATACGTGTACCTTATTCACCAAATTCATTTTTTGTGTAGCTGTGAAATCATTTTGTCGCCTTCACGTTCCCTGTGGACCTCCTGCGGCCCCCTAATTCAACACATATGCACTTGGCTGCTCCCGGGAGCGCTCATGCCATCGATGGTCCTGCCTCCTACGCCGCTCCTGAGCATGACAGAGGGCATCTACTTTCCTGTCCAGTGAGGTTGCCAGTTCTAGAAAGTGAGGTGTTAATTTGTCCTTCTTGTCTGTACATGTTAGTATTGTATATTGCAAGATGTATGAACTCGATGTATGAATTTGGATGTATGAATGAAATGTATATATTGGGTTCCGAATTGTATAGAAAATGAAATTTTTGGATTTTATTCTTGGAAGATATATGAACTGGATGTATGAATTGGATGTATGGATGAAATGTATATATTGTTTTACGAATTGTATAAAAAAAATTCAGAAAATACATCACTGGCGAACAGAGTATGCTACTGCTGGCGAACAACAGCCATCCCAGAAAACTTACCACTGGCGAACACGATCATCCACCACTGGCGAACTTACTGCTGGCGAACGAAAGAGATGTTCGCCAGCGGTAGCTTGATATAGCACTGGCAAAGCAGGCTCGCCAGCGGTAGCGACTACCGCTGGCGGGATAGCACTGGCGAAGCCATGTTCGCCAGCGATAAGGAATTTTTGTTCGTCACTAGTAGGCTTTCTCCTACTAGTGAGGAGAGATTTTTCAGTGAGTGTCTTAAACCTCCTTTCCGCGTGTTTAGACTTCACATGGCATTATATTCCTCCGCGTGGACGTTCGAGCCGCATTTTACTAGGTGTTAAATCAGATTCCATAGACGTGTTAGCAAGGTCGGATGGTGATTTTCATATTAAATTACATCTCCGCAACCGTGCTGACACTTTTGTCTGGAGTTTGGTAGCTATGTATGGTTCTACCCAGGAAGAGTTTAAGGAGGCTTTTCTTCGTGAGTTGGTGAATCTGGCTAATGTTAATCCACACCCAATCCTAATTGGTGGTGATTTTAACTTGCTAAGGTTTCCACATGAGAAGAGTCGTGGACGGTTTGATGGTCATTGGGCTTTTTTGTTCAATGATGTAATTGATAGCTTGGATTCGAGAGAGGTTTATATGACGGGTCGACAGTTCACGTGGGCAAACAGTCTTCCGGAGGCTACATACGAAAAACTAGACCGCGTACTAATGAGTACCGACTGGGAAGATAAATTCCCATTGGTAACGGTGCGTGCTCTTGAGCGTATTGAGGCACTGTCGGATCATGCCCCACTCCTTC
Source organism: Alopecurus myosuroides (assembly GCA_028641055.1). Classification (NCBI taxonomy): domain Eukaryota; kingdom Viridiplantae; phylum Streptophyta; class Magnoliopsida; order Poales; family Poaceae; genus Alopecurus; species Alopecurus myosuroides. The sequence goes on from CM054057.1 coordinate 759,246,732, forward strand.
TCTCAACAGGAACAACGAAACCATATACACAACCGCAGTTCAAGTTTGAACTAGGCTGGTTGTTACGTGATGGTTTTGATGACCTTGTTAAGAGAGTGTGGGGCACACCAGTCGTCAGGGATAACCCAATCCGGAGATGGAATAATAAAATGAGCAATCTGCGTAGATATCTCCGCGGATGGGCTAGACATACGACTGGGATGCTCATAAAAAGAGAAAGGGTGTCTTTGTTCCATTATCGATGACTTGGATCGGATCGCTGAGACGAGGTTGCTATCTATGCAAGAGATTGAACTTAAAAGTCAATCAAACGCAAAGGTAGCACAAATGTTGCGAGAAGAGGAACTCAAATGGTATCAGAGATCCAAGGCTCAATTCATCTTGGAAGGAGATTCGAATACTCGTTATTTTCATAATGTCGCCAATGGTAGACATGGGAAAAAACGTATTTATTCTCTCCATCAGGATGAAGGGCTGATTGAGGGACAAGACTGTCTCAAGGCCTATATTACAAAGTTCTATAAAGATCTGTTTGGGGCTCCTAAAGGTAGTAATATTACTATGGATGAGACCCGAACAGATGATATTCCCCAAGTCTCTAATGAGGAAAATACTTTTCTTTCCATGGTTGTCCTGCAGAGTTCTACCAACATTTCTGGGAGGTCATAAGGATGACCTCATCGAGATGTTTGGTTGCTTGCAGAGTGGACACCTAGAGCTGTATCGTCTTAACTTTGGGGATATCGTTTTGTTACCTAAAGTTTTGGAGGCTGAAAGGATACAACAATATAGACCAATTTTCCTTCTTAACGTTCGTTTCAAAATCTTTACAAAGGTTGCAACCATGAGGTTGAATTCGGTGGCAGATCATGTGGTAAAACCTACGCAAACTGCATTTATGCAGGGTAGGAACATCCTTGATGGGGTCGTGATTCTACACGAAACCGTAAATGAGATGGATTCGAAGAAACTAAATGGAGTAATTCTTAAAATAGACTTTGAAAAGGCCTACGATAAGGTGAACGGGGAGTTCCTACAAAAAACTCTGAGAATGAAAGGATTCTCAGAGGAGTGGTGTACTCTAGTTCGCGGTTTCGTGGAGGGAGGTAGTGTAGCAATCAAAGTCAATGACGATGTTGGCCGCTACTTCCAAACCAAGAAAGGCTTAAGGCAAGGTGATCCTCTATTGCCCATATTGTTTAATATTGTGGCAGACATGTTAGCGATCAAGATTGACAGAGCTAAGGAAAGCGGTCGAATTGAGGGAGTAATTCCACATCTTGTCGATGGGGGATTATCTATTCTTGGCAGACATGTTAGCGATCATGATTGACAGAGCTAAGGAAAGCGGTCGAATTGAGGGAGTAATTCCACATCTTGTCGATGGGGGATTATCTATTCTTCAGTATGCAGATGATACAATTATTTTTATGGAACATGATTTGGAGAAAGCGAAGAACCTGAAACTAATTCTTTCGGTGTTCGAGCAATTATCTGGATTAAAATTTAATTTCCATAAAAGTGAATTGTTCTGTTTTGGCTAGGCACAGGATGCAGCTACACAGTACGCTGAACTTTTCGGCTGTGAGCAAGGTCAATTTCCCATGCAGTATTTGGGTATACCAATACATTATAGGAGGTTGACTAATGCAGAATGGAGCCACGTTGAAGAACGTTTGCAGAAGAGACTCGCTAGTCGGAAAGGGAAATTGTTGTCACTAGGTGGAAGACTGGTACTCATTAATTCGGTACTATCAAATATGGTATTGTATATGATATCTTTCTTTCAGTTGCCAAAAAGAGTCTTGAAAAAACTGGATTATTTCCGATCAAGATTTTTTTGGCACGGTGACAGCGAGAAAAAGAAGTATCGATTGGCCAGAAGGGATGTAGTTTGTCGTCCAAAGGAAAAAGGAGGACTAGGGATTCATGATCTTAAGACGATGTTCTAACTATTGACTGGCGATGGCGTTTGGGAAACCCTCCTTAAACGAAAATACATAGGTTCGAAAGGAGTCTCACAGGTTATGTGGAAACCTGGTGATTCACACTTTTGGGCTGGACTTATGGCGAACAAAAACTTACTTTTTCGCTATGGGGTATTTAAGATTAAGGATTGATCGCAAATACGGTTCTGGGAGGATAAGTGGTTAGGTAATACCACTCTTCGAGAACAGTATCCGGCATTATACACTATAGCGCGACATAAGGAAGATACGCTGGCTACAGTCATGCAAACATCACCTCCTAATGTTACGTTTAGACGAGATTTAATAGGGCATAGACTGGCTTCTTGGCAGATATTGGTTAATAGATTAACTATGGTTAACCTAACACCAGGTATCGATGAATTTCGTTGGAATCTTACTAAGAACGGAATGTTCTCGGTGGACTCTATGTATAGGGCTATGATCCAATCGGATATGCTAGTCGATATTTTTAGAAATGTATGGCGTCTGAAGGTACCGTTTAAGATTAAGGTCTTTGCGTGGTATCTTCGGAAGGGGGTCATACTGACTAAGGATAATCTTGTCAGACGTAATTGGCATGGGAGTCCTAAGTGTGTTTCTTGTTCTCATGAGGAGACGATTAAACACTTATTCTTTGATTGCTCTTTTGCGCGTTCTATATGGTCCGCTATGCATATGGCTTCGAACATTTATCATCCCACATCAATAGCGAATATATTCGGTAACTGGTTGCATGAGATAGATAAACGTTTCAAGACTATTATTAGGGTAGGAGCGCTTGCCGTTATTTGGACGCTCTGGCTTTGTAGAAATGACACGATTTTCAACGATAAAAATTTCTCTCGTATGCAGGTGCTATTCAGGTGTACAGGTATTCTCCGTTCGTGGTCCATATTACAGCGAGCGGAGTATCGAGACCTTTGTATGGAGGCATGTGCACAGCTGGAGCGGGTGGCGAGGGACATTTTTATCCCACATGGATGGCCTCTTGATCTACGGATAGCAGCCCCATAGCAGAGACAGTCTATGTCTACATGATTTGTTTAGGCTTGTCGTCTTTTACTTTCGTTTTTTTGGATTTCGGTTGTGTGCATTCTCATGATGCAGAGGCCGGATGTAATGCTTAAACTTTTTAAGTAATAAAAACACTTTATCAAAAAAAAGAGTGGTGCCGTACATAAGGGAGACCATGGGGATTTTGTTGAAAAAATCTGTGTACCGACGACGACGATCAAGACGATAAACTAGAAACTGCAAAGGAAGCACATCACATGGGTTGGATGCAGACACACCAGGTTAGAGAAATCTTCTCCTAATGCATGTGGCAGTGCTGAAATGCAGGGGGCAGGTCTTGCCATGAAGTTGACAGTCAATGTCGCACCCATCCTTGATAGTTTCGCACCGGCGCCGACAAGTTTCAGGAAACTCGTTACCTACGCATCTTTCCAAGAAGGAGGTGGCATCGCCTTTGCAGTCGTCGTGGCAGGCGGAATCAGTTTCTGCACAGGCTGCGACGGTGTGTCGGCTAAGCATGCAGTCCTCGCAGTAGGCCGTGCAGGGCGGGACCCAGTGTTATTTTATGGTGATCCAAATTCATATGAAGATAAAGGAAAGTTTGGCCTCCGCTACGCGGAGGCCCGTCGCCGGAGTTGATACCGAGTCGGAGTTGGATACACAGTCACTACAAGAAATATGCTGATACTTGACGCTCTGTTTTCGTCACCAAATCGTCATCATATTTCATCCATGACGATCTTATGACGAAAAACAAATCGTTGAAAACCGAGCGTCAGTAATTAACCACAACGACGTTTTCTTGGAATCGTCATGGACATCCACGACGATTTCGGATCGTCGTAAAATTATGACGATCAAAAATCGTCACACGCAGTCCAGCCAAGCCACATCAGCTCCCACGTGGCCAGTCCTACGTGGCAAAATCATGACGAAATGAATTCGTCGCGGATCAAAATCAGCCCGGTCCGTTTCAGTGATATAGATGGGCCTGGCCCAATAATTCTTGCCTTGCTGGTACAGTTTCTATTCAGGCCTGGGCCTTTTTACTGCCCATTTCATTATCAGGTCCTTCCTTAATTTATTTTTTTAGGAGTGTTCATATGAATATTATTTGGGCCATGGCCTTTCTAGAGCCCATATATTCATCGGTCCTGTCAAGCATGCAGCCATTTTAATTTGTTTGGGCCCTGGCCTCTTAATAGGCCACATTTTTTAGCCAGTTTATTTCTCCAGGTATTCTTCTCATGGCATTATAGACAGAAATTTGAATAACTAACAAATTACAGAGAAGATTGAATTTCAACATTCATCCAAATAGTAAACTTCCCAGGAATAGAAGCCACACAAATACACCTCAAATTTCACCAAATTCCAACTTTCGGCATTACATTCAACATTTCATATATTTAAATTACAGTTCACCAGCTCCCAACTTCCCAGAAAAAGTAAGTTCACCACGGACAAGTGCATAGAAGACAACTAGCAGGGAGTGGTACAGCAGCAATAGCTCTTACTGCTCTCATTGCAATGCTCCTGATAGCCGCAACAGCAGTTCCTGATAGCCGGTCATACCCCTTCCTGCAACTGACCACCAACTAGAACCTGCAGATAACAGAAAATAACACATAATTTCAACAAAAACACAGAAGAATCTGCAGGCTTCGAGTGAACAGAACCAATGTTGTTTGGAAACACACGCACAAGCATAGATCAAAGATTTGGATAGAAGCAACAATATTTGACAGGGATAGAATTTGGAACAACCGCCATAACGACTAGTTAATAAGCTTGCAAGCATATAAGACTACGAGTACAAGAACTTAAGCTAAACACGTTCGGAACTAGTGTAGATTTAACAAGCACACATGTTGACACAAAAATACGAACAAGTTTAGAGGCCAGAATCTATATCTTTCAATTCAACTAAAACTGCCAAACAAATACTGCTCACTAAAATGAATGAAACAGGTTACCACACAGCATAAGTTCACTATAATTTTAGAGAGAGAGAGATGGGATAAATTGGTGTCAACCCACCATGAAAAATCCACTAAAAACCGGTAAAGAGGAAGTCGTGGTCGAGACTGGAGTCATTGCGGTAACAGCACGAGAGGCAGCAGTTGAGGTTGCGTAAGAAGTTGTCATCATCACTGGTTCGCTGGTTCAACTCCTATCTAGTAGGCCTCGACTGGAGCATGGAATGTGAGTCCAGCGTACACAGCAGCAGCACCAAGCTCTTCCTCGATCGTAAGAAGCTGCTCCGATTCAAAAATAAATAAAAAGTAAAAAATGTCAGGAAATGGACTAGATTCATCTGCTCAAACGAACAAATAGCAACAGAAAAATAGCACTATACATGAGCTTGTCTATAAGTCCACGACCATCTATAAAAAGATATGCGTACGAGAAGAGGGTTGTAAGATTCTTGCCTTGTTGTACTTAGCAAGACATTCTGATCTGCAATGTGCTCCGGTCTTGATCTGGCCCTGCTTCATAAGAAAGATTGTTGCATCAACTTCACACTGAAACTTGGGTCGCACTGACGAGCTCGGTCAAAGAATAGTGTGGAAACTTACCGTAGATAAACCAACCACCAAAATCAGCAATGAATGTATCCTCAGTTTCAACACTACATCCAAGATATGACAATTGAATATTTTAGACAATATAGACTGAAGGAAAGTAGAAACACAAGACAGTGACTAAGAAGTATACCTCCGGTGACTGGTCATCACACCGCGTCCATCTTGTTTGGACATTTTCAGAGCCTCAATGCTCTTCGTTACAGATCCAATTTGGTTCACCTAAATTGTAGATGCGAGATAGAATTATTCAACTGACACTATTGGCTACAATAAAACATAAGTATCTCAAACCAGAGATACCTTTAGGAGAAGAGCATTGCAGGACTTCTCCTTAATGGCCTTTGTAGTGGTCGAGGCTGGAGTCACTGCGGTAATAGCACGAGAGGCAGCAATTCAGGTTGGGGAAGACGTTGTCATCACCGCTGGTTCGTTGGTGAAGAGGGGGGAAGCAGAGGACACAGGTAGAAGAGCTTCAGGTCGCCGTTCGTGACTGAAGTTAGTGGCGAGCAGCAGGCTACGGTGTAGAAATTTGGTACCTTGTCACATCAATCCAGCAAATAAGATAGATAGGTTGTAAAGTAGTACATCGAATGAATATAGCTTCTTTCTAATATTTCAATAGCACAATTTGACCAATAAAGCTCCAAATGCAAGTGAATTAGGCTCAGAAACATGCTTGGAATTTGGGTAAATATGCCACTGGTCAACAAGGACCTAGCTCTAAAAATGTCAAGCAACTATAATCATCAAGGACCTTCAAATAGCCTATCTAATTGTTTAACTAACCTATCTTATTGTTCAGCTAGAAGATGTGCACTTGGTAACTCAATGAAAGTTGTGTATACAATGGCACTTCAAAAATAACAAATCCAGATTATACTAACAGATGCAACAATGGGACAGTACCTAAATGGCACACTTAAATACTCATAGTAATGTTCTGAGGCTAACGATGTTGTATAGGTCAAAGCAAAAGTGCAAAATACTATATAGTACGTTTGGGCTCTCAATTAGATAACCTAATATATAGTCAATCAGCAGCCGCCATCCAAAACTTGTAAGCCCGTGAAGAAGGGAGGAGCTAGTTGGTACCTGGACATCCTCGAAAGTGCATCGGTTGAAGAGTGTTCATGCTGTGGTAGTTGGTGACCGTCCAGTCCAGTCGGGATCCGACAGAAGGGAGGTCGGCGAAGGCTGCATCCAGCAGCCGGGAGGCCATCACCGTCGTCGGGTTGTATGGCTCAGGGTCACCGTGCAGGACAACGTTTCTGTGGCAGACAGCAATGCTTGCAGAGTTGGTGCATCAGGATCTGCACGAACAGTACCACCAAGATCACCAACCAACAAATCAGTCGATGAAACGCTATTGGTACATTCAAACGAACACCTCACGTGCTAGATCTAGGAAACGAACGACAAATGACAGACATGGGGATACCTTCAAGGTGCGTGCAGGGATATTTTTCGTGGTTCTGGAGGTGGCCGCGGATGATATTCTTAAAGTTGTTATCCGTGGTGGGCATGGTAACAGGTAGGAGACAACGGATCGGTGCAGGGCTCCACCTCCCGTCAGTTCCATCCATGCTCCGGAGAGGCTCCACCCCTGGATCTCACGCGCGCCCATGCCGCCAAGGTCGTCCCTCGCGGCCGCGTGCTTGATGATCCATGCCCCCGCAACAGCCGCGTCGTTGTGGGAGACGGAGACGGGAGCGGGGGAGAAAGATGGATCGAAGGACGGGTGGTGCCGCCGCCGTCGGTCACGATGGAGGCGATGGGAGCCGGGGGAGGTGGGGATCTGGCTCGGGGCGGTGCGAACTAGGGGGCGGCGGGAGCTCAAAGAGGACGGGAGGGCGGCGATGGGAATGGAGGGATCCCATCGCGGCGATGGAGGGGACTGTGTGCGGTGCAGAGAAGGGGGCAGCGATGGAGGGGAGTGTGTGCGGTGCAGAGAAGGGGGCGGCAGCGCAAGAAGGGAAAGGAGGGGGTAGAGAGAGGGGGCCTTAGGGTTTCTGCCGGTTGAGTTTCGATGGGGTTGAAAAATTAACATCGCGCGCATTCTGAAAATTTCCCGCTCCTGTCTTCTTACTTTAGGCACTTGCTCCACCCCTAGAGTGGCTGCTGCTGGGACCTAGATCCTCATGGACCCCCCGAACAGTGACCAGTTAGGTGGGCTGGTGGTAATATAACTAGTTTAGATGATATCATATTTTTTTAAATAGCTCGTTTTCTCTACTTAATGGCCAAAATCTACAGGATATAAAGTAAATTAATAGTTTCATTGCCAAATATAATTTTTATAGCATATGCTTTATTATAATAATGTGACTTTATTTAAATAGAGATGACCAAGATTTTATCAATATTCATCCCCTAGCTACGAAAGGTAATACCCCCGTCTTGACTTTTTCCTAAAACCGGCTCAGAAAATTCCAGAACATTCAAAAAATCCTGGAATACGCCAAAAATAATAAACTTGGAATACGACAACTGGGTTGAAAATGTGTTCATAGAAATGAGCTATCTCCTCCGAACATTCTTGGGTTTCGGGCCAAATGACGGATGTTATGGCCACACTCGTGGCATAGTTTGTTGAAATGTGCCCATATTCTACACAATCATGCATAATGGAACAACTAACAATGTTCACGAAGAAAGTTTTATTTTTCATTGAATAAAAACATCATTTTCCATCTTCGGAGTTAAAAAAAGGTTTTTTGTGAAGCACCTACCAAAAATATGGTACAAAATTGTAGAAAGAAAAATTCTAAATACATTATGTCGTATTTGATCTACAAATAACAAATTTTATACCTCTCAATAGCTCTAAATACACCTCTTTTGAAAAAGACAAATTTCTGCCGATTCCGCCGAAACCGGGCCAAATTTGAACTACAGGTGCCTCATAGTTTGCTCATGATTTTTTGTAAAAATCATTTTTAGATACACAACTACCTATTTCAATAGAGATGTACCAGGAGTTCATCAATATTCAATCTCTAGCTGCGAACGGTCATGCCCCCTGTTCGGACCGTTTTCCGAAACCGGCTTTGAAAATTCCAGAAAATTCAAAAAAACTCGAAACGATGCAAGATCTTCGCGTGGTGTTGTTATATATGTCCTGGTATCCACCAAAAATAATAAAATTCGAATAAGACAATTTGGTGGAAAATGTGTTCACAAAAATGAGCTATCTCGTACGAAGATTCATGGCTTTCGGGCAAAATGACGGATGTTTTGGCCACATCCATGGCATACTTTGTTTAAATGTGACCATATTCCACACAAAGATGCATATTGGTGCAACTAACAATGTTCATGAAGAAAGTTTTATTTTTCGTTGAATAAAAATACCATTTTCCATCTCCGGAGTGTCAAAACTGGGGTTTTTTTTGAAGCACCTACCAAAAACATGTTACAAAAATGCACAAAATAAAATTCTAAATATATTATGTCATATTTGATCTATAAATAACAAACTTACTACCTCTCAATAGCTCAAAATACACCTCTTTCGAAAAAGACAAATTTCTGCCGATTCCGCTGAAACCGGGCCAAATTTGAACTACATGTGCCTCATAGTTTGCTCATGATTTTTTGTAAAAATCATTTTTAGATACACAACTACCTATTTCAACAGAGATGTACAAATATTTTCTCAATATTCAACTCTAGCTACGAACGGTCATGCACGCCGTCTTGGCGTTTTACTGAAACGGACATAGAAAATTCCAGAAAATTCAAAAAAAATCAAAACGATGCAAGACCTTCGCGTGGTGTCATTATATATGTCCTAGTATCCACAAAAAATAATAAACTTGGAATACGACAACTGGGTTGAAAATGTGTTCATAGAAATGAGCTATCTCCTCCGAACATTCTTGGGTTTCGGGCCAAATGACGGATGTTATGGGCACACTCATGGCATAGTTTGTTGAAATGTGCCCATATTCTACACAATCATGCATAATGGAACAACTAACAATGTTCACGAAGAAAGTTTTATTTTTCATTGAATAAAAACATCATTTTCCATCTTCGGAGTGTAAAAAAAGAGGTTTTTTGTGAAGCACCTACCAAAAATATGGTACAAAATTGTAGAAAGAAAAATTCTAAATATATTATGTCGTATTTGATCTACAAATAACAAATTTTATACCTCTCAATAGCTCTAAATACACCTCTTTTGAAAAAGACAAATTTCTGCCGATTCCGCTGAAACCGGGCCAAATTTGAACTACAGGTGCCTCATAGTGTGCTCATGATTTTTTGTAAAAATCATTTTTAGATACACAACTACCTATTTCAACAGAGATGTACCAATATTTTCTCAATCCAACCCCTAGCTACGAACGGTCATGCACGCCGTCTTGGCGTTTTCATGAAACGGACATAGAAAATTCCAGAAAATTCAAAAAAAATCAAAACGATGCAGGACCTTCGCGTGGTGTCATTATATATGTCCTAGTATCCACCAAAAATAATAAACTTGGAATACGACAACTGGGTTGAAAATGTGTTCATAGAAATGAGCTATCTCCTCCGAACATTCTTGAGTTTCGGGCCAAATGACGGATGTTATGGCCACACTAATGGCATAGTTTGTTGAAATGTGCCCATATTCTACACAATCATGCATAATGGAACAACTAACAATGTTCACGAAGAAAGTTTTATTTTTCATTGAATAAAAACATCATTTTCCATCTTCGGAGTGTAAAAAAAGAGGTTTTTTGTGAAGCACATACACAAAATATGTTGCAAAATTATACAAAGTAAAATTCTAAATATATTATGTCATATTTTATCTACAAATAACAAACTTACTACCTCTCAATAGCTCAAAATACAGCTATTTCAAAAAAGACAAATTTCTGCCGATTCCGCTGAAACCGGGCCAAATTTGTACTACAGGTGCCTCATAGTTTGCTCATGATTTTTTGTAAAAATCATTTTTAGATACACAACTATCTATTTCAATAGAGATGTACCAAGAGTTCATCAATATTCAACCTCTAGCTACGAACGGTCATGCCCGCCGTCTTGACTTTTTTCCTAAAACCGGCTTAGAAAATTCTAGAAAATTAAAAAAAATCGAAAGGGTGCAATATCTTCGCGTGGTGTCATTATATATGTCCTAGTATCCACCAAAAATAATAAACTTGGAATACGACAATTGGGTTGAAAAGGTGTTCAAAGAAATGAGCTATCTCCTCCGAAGATTCTTGGGTTTCGGGCCAAATGGCGGTTGTTATGGCCACATTCATGGCATAGTTTGTTGAAATGTGCTCATATTCTACATAAATGTGCATATTGGTACAAAGAATAATGTTGCCAAATAAAGTTTAATTTTTCTCTTAATAAAAATACCATTTTCCATTTTCGAAGTGCTAAAAATGTTTTTTTTGTGAAGCACCTATCAAAAATATGTTACAAAATTGCACCAAATAAAATTTTAAAGTTATTATTCCACATTTTATGGTAAAATAACCAAATTCCCACCTCTCAATAGCTCTAAATACACCTCTTTTGAAAAAGACAAATTTGTGCCGATTCAGATGAAACCGGGTCCAATTTGAACTACAGATGCCTCGTAGTTTTGCTCATGATTTTTTATAAAAATCATTTTTAGATACGCAAGTACCTATTTATTCATAGATATATAAATATTTGTACAAATGTCTAAAACTTGATATGAACTGCCATGTTGATGATTTTGACCCCAAAACCGTTATTCAAAATCGAATAGTCTCTATTAAAGAAATAAATGCTCATGAAAATGATTGTATTTTTGTTTTGTACTAAAATAGTTATAAATTACCTATAATGGCTAGGAATAGATTTACAAAAGTTTTTAAAATTGATTTCGGTCAATTTGGATGTCATATTTAATTTGTACAAATGAAAACAGAAAAAAGAAAAAAAATCGAGCCAGGCCGGCCCAGCTGCTGTCAACGTGCACTTCATAGGAAGATTTCGGCATGCTACAGGCTGAAAAGCCCAAGATAAGCCCAAGCGGACGGCCTATTTTACTAAAGCATGCTGTCCTTGTTTCACCGCGGCCCAAGCCCACTTGACGTCGCCATAATAAAAACATCGACTGCGCTATTTGTTCACATGAGCTTCCTTGGCTCGTTGGTGAGCTGATTGGTAGGCATGCGGGAGGTCTCACGTTCGAATCTTCGTGAGGCACATTTTTGCTGGTTTAATATGGTGTGCGTGCATGCTGGTCGCACGCTGTCCGGTGCAGTGTGTGGGTTGTGTGGCTGTCCTTGGCACATAATCCCTAAAATAAAATAACCATAAAATAACGGCGGTTCTTGATCCAAAATGTGACTATGACACGTAGGCGAAAGCCGTCTATTTATAAGAATGCATCGCATCATGACGATTTTAATTCGTCGTGATCGGCTAAAAATACGCCCATAGACTATCCGGTCTCGTTTGTGACGATTTCATCTTATGTGTACATGACGTTTTATACTCAAATCGTCGTTATTTTACGGGGTTTTGGTTCCCTCAAATTCCTTACGACGATCTTGTCTGAAATCGTCGTAACTTTATGACAATTTCATCCATCGTCACTACGAGAACGTCATGTATCAACACATTTCTTGTAGTGAGTTACCGACCTAGTTAGGTCAGGACCGCCTTTATATACCTCTTGTAAGCCGCCGCACGGGATAAGCCACACATTGTAAATCCCGGCGCGATTGTAACCTCGCCCCGAAATAGTGAAGTATTGCTGGCTGGCGCCCGTGGTTTTTCTCTTCCTTGTTGGAAGGGTTTTCCACGTTAAAATCTCGTGTCCCCATTGGTTTGATCTTGCTTAATTTCATCGTTGATTTGCTATTGAGTGTAACAAGTGGTATCAGAGCCCTGTTTCAGATTAGGGATTCGCGATGGCATCGATGAAGTTTGATCTACCGTTGCTGGACTACAAGACGAGGTTTTCTCTGTGGCAAGTAAAGATGCGCGCGATTCTATCGCAAGCATCGGATCTTGATGAGGCGCTAGATGAGTTTGGGAATAAGGAAGCCAAGGATTGGACTGCCGAGGAGAAACGCAAAGATCGTAAGGCTTTGTCGTTGATTCAACTTCATCTATCCAATGATATCTTGCAAGAGGTGCTGATGGAGAAATCCGCAGCTGCGTTGTGGCTCAAGCTGGAATCGATCTGCATGTCGAAAGATCTAACCAGCAAGATGCATGTTAAGATGAAGTTGTTCTCGCTCAAGATGCAAGATAGTGGTTCTGTCATGAGCCACTTGTCGATCTTCAAGGAGATCGTGTCCGACCTAGTGTCGATGGAGGTAAAATATGATGATGAAGACTTAGCTCTTCCGCTGTTATGTTCCCTGCCTAGGTCTTTTACAAACCTGCGTGATACCATACTGTTAAGCCGCGATGAACTAACCCTCGCGGAAGTTTGTGAGGCCCTGCAGACCAGGGAAAAGATGAAAGTTATGGTGCAGTCTAACCCATCGTCCTCCAAAGGCGATGCATTGCAGGTTCGAGGCAGACCAGAGCAGCGAGATAACAACTACAACAACAACAGCAGAGATAAGAGCGGGGACCGTTCCAAATCCAAAGGACGTGACAAGTTCTGCAGGTATTGTAAGAAAACCAATCACACCATTGATGATTGGTGGAAGGTACAGAACAAGGAGAAAAGGAACGGCACATACCAACCGAAAAATAAATCTGACGGTAATGGTAATGGTACTGGTAAGGCTGATGTTGTTGCTGGTGATAATAGTTCGGATGGTGAATGCCTAGCTGGTTTTTCTGCATGTGTTACCCGTGATGATGAGTGGATTCTTGATACTGCTTGCTCGTTTCATATTTGCTGTAACAAAGATTGGTTCAGTTCTTATGAGGCTGTGCAGACTGGAGATTTTGTGCGTGTGGGGAACGACAACAAATGTCAGCAGAGATAAGAGCGGGGACCGTTCCAAATCCAAAGGACGTGACAAGTTCTGCAGGTATTGTAAGAAAACCAATCACACCATTGATGATTGCTGGAAGGTACAGAACAAGGAGAAAAGGAACGGCACATACCAACCGAAAAATAAATCTGACGGTAATGGTAATGGTACTGGTAAGGCTGATGTTGTTGCTGGTGATAATAGTTCGGATGGTGAATGCCTAGCTGGTTTTTCTGCATGTGTTACCCGTGATGATGAGTGGATTCTTGATACTGCTTGCTCGTTTCATATTTGCTGTAACAAAGATTGGTTCAGTTCTTATGAGGCTGTGCAGACTGGAGATTTTGTGCGTGTGGGGAACGACAACAAATGTCACATTGTTGGCGTTGGATCTGTTCAGATCAAGACCCATGGTGGGATGACACGTACATTGACGGGAGTGAAACACATACCATCCATGGCGAGAAATTTGATCTCGCTGAGTACCCTTGACTGTGATGGGTACAAGTACGCCGGAGGGGATAAACGCCTGAAGGTATCAAAAGGTTCTCTCATTGTTATGATTGGTGATATGAATTCTGCCAAGTTATATATTCTTAGAGGTAGCACATTGTCTGGTACTGCTGCTGTTATTACTAATGATGATCCAAGTACAACTAACCTCTGGCATAAGCGACTTGGACACATGAGTGAACATGGTATGGCAGAATTGGTGAAGAGAGAACTTCTGAAGAACATACAATATGAGTAAGTTGTCGTTCTATGAACACTGCGTGTTTGATAAGCATAAGAGAGTTAAGTTCAATGCTTCCGTTCATACCACTAAAGGTACATTGGATTATGTACATGCTGATTTGTGGGGGCCTTCACGTAAGCCCTCTTATGGTGGTGCTCGCTATATGCTTACTATCATTGATGATTACTCTAGAAGAGTTTGGCCTTATTTTCTGAAAACTAAGGATGATACTTTTGCTGCTTTTAAGGAGTGGAAAGTTATGATTGAAAAGCAAACTGAAAGAAATGTGAAGTTGCTTCGTACTGACAATGGTGGCGAATTTTGTTCGCATGCTTTCGATAATTATTGTGTGCAGGAAGGCATTGTCAGGCATCACACCATCCCATACACACCTCAGCAGAATGGTGTAGCTGAGCGGATGAATAGGACGATCATCTCCAAAGCTCGCTGCATGTTGTCTAACACCCGCATGAATAGGCGTTTTTGGGCTGAGGCTGCCAACACTGCATGCTACTTGATCAACAAGTCACCATCCATCCCTCTTGACAAGAAAACTCCTATTGAGGTATGGTCTGGTGAGTCAGCTGATTATTCACAACTGAAAGTTTTTGGTTGCACTGCCTATGCTCATGTTGATAATGGAAAGTTAGAGCCTAGAGCTGTTAAGTGCTTATTTCTTGGTTATGGTTCTGGAGTAAAAGGATATAAGTTGTGGAACCCAGAAACCAAAAAGACTTTCTTTAGCAGGAGTGTTCTGTTTAATGAATCTGTTATGTATGAGGACAGTTTGTCGACTGATGTTGTGCCAGATTCTTCTGATGAGGACGAACCACGAGTTCTTGTGCAGGTGGAGCTAGAACACCTGGATGAGGAGGAAACTGAAATTGATGGGGAGGATATTGTGCCACCCTCACCCCCTATTGTGCAGCAAGAAAATTTATCTATTGCAGAGCGCAGAGAGAAGAGGAATAAAGGACCTCGTACTCGTTTAATTGAGGAATGTGATGTTGTTTATTTTGCTCTAAGTTGTGCAGAACAGGTGGAGAATGATGCTGAACCTGCTACATATAATGAAGCTATTGGTTCGGTTGATCGTGACAAGTGGATTGGTGCAATGCACGAGGAGATGCAATCACTTGAGAAAAATGACAAGCTAAAGAAGTCCCATTACGGTTTGAAACAATCTCCTCGACAATGGTATAAAAGGTTTGATTATTTTATGATGTCACATGGCTTTAAGAGATCTGAATATGATAGCTGTGTGTACATTAAATTTGTTGATGAATCGCCTATATACTTGCTGCTATATGTTGATGATATGTTAATTGCTGCCAAGAGCATGAAAGAAATCACTACATTGAAAAAACAATTGAGTAATGAGTTTGAGATGAAGGATCATGGTCCTGCTAAGAAAATTCTAGGTATGGAAATTTCAAGAGGCAGAAAATCTAGATTGCTATTTGTTAGTCAGGAGAATTACATTAAGAAAGTCCTTCATCGTTTTAATATGCATGATGCAAAGTCTGTTAGTACTCCAATTGCTCCACACTTCAAGTTGTCAGCATTGCAATGTCCTACTACTGACAAAGATATTGAGTACATGTCACGAGTTCCCTATGCTAGTGCTGTTGGTTCCTTAATGTATGTCATGGTGTGTTCTCGGCCTGATTTATCTTATGTTATGAGTTTGGTCAGTCGATACATGGCTAATCCTGGTAAAAAACATTGGAAAGTTGTTCAGTGGATTTTCAGGTACCTTCGCGGTACATCCAAAGCTTGCTTGAAGTTTGGCAAGACTGGTGAGGGACTCGCAGGCAATGTTGATTCAGATTATGCTGCTGACTTGGATAAGAGGAGATCCCTCACAGGTTATGTATTTACGGTAGGTGGATGTGCCGTTAGCTGGAAGGCTACCTTGTAGGGTGTTGTTGCACAATCTACTACTGAGGCTGAGTATATGGCTATTGCTGAAGCATGCAGAGAGTCAGTTTGGTTGAAAGGTCTGTTTGCTGAGCTTTGTGGAGATGATACTTGCATTAACCTATTTTGTGACAGTCAGAGTGCTATTTACCTTACTAAGGATCAGATGTTCCATGAGAGAACAAAGCACATTGATGTCAAATACCATTATGTGCGTGATGTTGTTGCACAAGGTAAGCTGAAGGTATGCAAGATTAGTACTCATGATAATCCTGCTGATATGATGACAAAGCCAGTTCCTATTGCTAAGTTTGAGCTTTGCTCAAGCTTAGTTGGTATCACTGCTTAGCCCAAGAGGCTATTTGGCGCCGAAGGTATTTTCTTTGTGTGTTTCAGGTGAAGGTTCTCATTTATGCTACAAGAGAGAATTTGTCTCAAGGTGGAGTGTTATTTTATGGTGATCCAAATTCATATGAAGATAAATGAAAGTTCGGCCTCCGCTACGCGGAGACCCGTCGCCGGAGTTGGATATACAGTTACCAACCTAGTTAGGTCAGGACCGCCTTTATATACCTCTTGTAAGCCGCCACACGGGATAAGCCACACATTGTAAATCTCGGCGCGATTGTAACCTCGCCCCAAAATAGTGAAGTATTGCTGGCTGGCGCCCGTGGTTTTTCTCTTCCTTGTTGGAAGGGTTTTCCACGTTAAAATCTCGTGTCCCCGTTGGTTTGATCTTGCTTAATTTCATCGTTGATTTGCTATTGAGTGTAACAAGTGGTATCAGAGCCCTGTTTCAGATTAGGGATTCGCGATGGCATCGATGAAGTTTGATCTACCGTTGCTGGACTACAAGACGAGGTTTTCTCTGTGGCAAGTAAAGATGCGTGCGATTCTATTGCAAGCATCGGATCTTGATGAGGCGCTAGATGAGTTCGGGAATAAGGAAGCCAAGGATTGGACTGCCGAGGAGAAACGCAAAGATCGTATCCAATGATATCTTGCAAGAGGTGCTGATGGAGAAATCCGCAGCTGCGTTGTGGCTCAAGCTGGAATCGATCTGCATGTCGAAAGATCTAACCAGCAAGATGCATGTTAAGATGAAGTTGTTCTTGCTTAAGATGCAAGATAGTGGTTCTGTCATGACCCACTTGTCGATCTTCAAGGAGATCGTGTCCGACCTAGTGTCGATGGAGGTAAAATATGATGATGAAGACTTAGCTCTTCCGCTGTTATGTTCGCTGCCTAGGTCTTTTACAAACCTGCGTGATACCATACTGTTAAGCCGCGATGAACTAACCCTCGCGGAAGTTTGTGAGGCCCTGCAGACTAGGGAAAAGATGAAAGTTATGGTGCAGTCTAACCCATCGTCCTCCAAAGGCGATGCATTGCAGGTTCGAGGCAGACCAGAGCAGCGAGATAACAACTACAACAACAACAGCAGAGATAAGAGCGGGGACCGTTCCAAATCCAAAGGACGTGACAAGTTCTGCAGGTACTGTAAGAAAACCAATCACACCATTGATGATTGCTGGAAGGTACAGATCAAGGAGAAAAGGAACGGCACATACCAACCGAAAAATAAATCTGACGGTAATGGTAATGGTACTGGTAAGGCTGATGTTGTTGCTGGTGATAATAGTTCGGATGGTGAATGCCTAGCTGGTTTTGCTGCATGTGTTACCCGTGATGATGAGTGGATTCTTGATACTGCTTGCTCGTTTCATATTTGCTGTAACAAAGATTGGTTCAGTTCTTATGAGGCTGTGCAGACTGGAGATTTTGTGCGTGTGGGGAACGACAACAAATGTCACATTGTTGGCGTTGGATCTGTTCAGATCAAGACCCATGGTGGGATGACACGTACATTGACGGGAGTGAAACACATACCATCCATGGCGAGAAATTTGATCTCGCTGAGTACCCTTGACTGTGATGGGTACAAGTACGCCGGAGGGGATAAACGCCTGAAGGTATCAAAAGGTTCTCTCATTGTTATGATTGGTGATATGAATTCTGCCAAGTTATATATTCTTAGAGGTAGCACATTGTCTGGTACTGCTGCTGTTATTACTAATGATGATCCAAGTACAACTAACCTCTGGCATAAGCGACTTGGACACATGAGTGAACATGGTATGGCAGAATTGGTGAAGAGAGAACTTCTGAAGAACATACAATATGAGTAAGTTGTCGTTCTATGAACACTGCGTGTTTGGTAAGCATAAGAGAGTTAAGTTCAATGCTTCCGTTCATACCACTAAAGGTACATTGGATTATGTACATGCTGATTTGTGGGGGCCTTCACGTAAGCCCTCTTATGGTGGTGCTCGTTATATGCTTACTATCATTGATGATTACTCTAGAAGAGTTTGGCCTTATTTTCTGAAAACTAAGGATGATACTTTTGCTGCTTTTAAGGAGTGGAAAGTTATGATTGAAAAGCAAACTGAAAGAAAGGTGAAGTTGCTTCGTACTGACAATGGTGGCGAATTTTGTTCGGATGCTTTCGATAATTATTGTGTGCAGGAAGGCATTGTCAGGCATCACACCATCCCATACACACCTCAGCAGAATGGTGTAGCTGAGCGGATGAATAGGACGATCATCTCCAAAGCTCGCTGCATGTTGTCTAACGCCCGCATGAATAGGCGTTTTTGGGCTGAGGCTGCCAACACTGCATGCTACTTGATCAACAAGTCACCATCCATCCCTCTTGACAAGAAAACTCCTATTGAGGTATGGTCTGGTGAGTCAGCTGATTATTCACAACTGAAAGTTTTTGGTTGCACTGCCTATGCTCATGTTGATAATGGAAAGTTAGAGCCTAGAGCTGTTAAGTGCTTATTTCTTGGTTATGGTTCTGGAGTAAAAGGATATAAGTTGTGGAACCCAGAAACCAAAAAGACTTTCTTTAGCAGGAGTGTTCTGTTTAATGAATCTGTTATGTATGAGGACAGTTTTGTAACACCTGGGGTGTTACCTGTTTGATTGCTTGCATCATATGCATCACATTGCATTGCACCATGTTTGCATCACAACTGAAAATTTCAAAAACAATTTAAACTTTCACCCTTGCTCAAAATTTGCAATTTCAAACTTGCAAACTACACCCCTCTTTTGTTCTTCAACAGTTTGCAAATTGTTTAAACCAATTGCTTGTTAATAATTCCCCCTCTTGTTAAAAAACCCTAATGGCTAACTCAAAAGTTTAAACCAAATCATTCATTAAATTGTTGGTTTTAATCAAATCTTTAATCAATCAACTCCAAATCTTTTCCAATTCAAACCAACCCCTATAATTCAGTACCCTTTTGAAACCATAAAACTCACCAACAATTGCACTCTTACAAATCACTTTGAAACCTAGGGATAACCCTATTCCTATACATGTTTTTATTAAGGTTTTATTAATATAAAAAATCCCTCTATTTTGATTTCAAACACAAACTACTATTTTAAAGTTAATTTTGAAATCCAAGCTTAAATGTGGTTTCTAATTACTTAAAAAGCTTAACTAATTTTCTTGGAATTTTTCTTAATCAAAACCTTAACAACTTATCCCAAAAACTGTTTCAGCAAAAAAAAAAGGAGAAAGTAAATTGGAAAATTCAATTTTTCGGCCAACAGGGACTGGGCTGCGCCCAGCCCATTTCTCTCCTTCCCCTCGTTCTCTCCTCGCGTGCGCGGCCCAGCCCGCCATTTCCCCCACTTACCGCTTCGAAGCGCGTGCGTTCCATCTTCATCACGTACGGCAGCCATCGGAGGTGTCCACCGCGGCATCATCGATCACCCGACGGCGATCCTAGCTGCTACGGACCTATAAACATCCCTAGGGCACCAGCCGTCAACCCTAACCCTACCTACCACCCTAGTCCCATCCGTCCCGCCGCCATTTTCTCTCCTCTCTTCCTTCCCCCCCAAAGTCTGCTGTTACTGAACCCTGCACCACCCACCGTTGCCGTCTCTCTGAAAACCGCGGCCGCTCGCCGTCTCCGGTGGCTAGCAGCGCGAGCTAGCCCCGGGAACGGGACTCCCTCGGTGCCACCTTCGTCATCGACACCCCAGTGGGGCTCGAGGGGTCTCGAATCCACGCCGCCATCCTCGACTAACTCGCCACCGCCACGGCCTTCCCTCCGCCGTCAGAAACAACCCCGGCAACATCCCGGTGAGCTCACTGTGCCTTTCACTCTCTCTGTTGCGTCGCCTCCGTGCATGTTTCAGCACCGCTGCATACGTACGTATCCACCAGCAACGACGCCGTCCACAATCGCCTCGCCGCCGTCGTGTTCAGTTTCAGTCTTGCGAGCGCGCTTCAGTATTTCAGATAAACTGGATCTGAATCCTTTTCCACCTTGCGTTACCGTATCTGACAACGAACGCGAGCCACCGTGGTGGTTCACGCACAGCGCGCACCGGGCCAGGTCGGGGGTTCGAGCCCCCCGCAAGCGCAACTCTCTTTTCGCTGTTTTCTCCCGCAGCTCGGGGGCCCACTGTCATGGACTCTTTCTGCCACGCGGGCGCGCGACGCCACGCTGGCCCCCCAGGCCCACACTGCAGCGGCTGAGGCTGGCTAGCTGTGCGGTGAGAAAAGTTTTGCAAATTCCTGTTATTTTCCAAAATCCATTTAAATAGCAGATTTGAATCGAAATTTCAAACTTTAATATCTTCTATTCTGTTAATCCAATAAATAAAAAGTTTATATGTTTTCTGATCCAAATTTCCTAAACTTTCCAAATATTCAAGTTGTGTACTGTTTTGAACTTTCAAATTGCAATTCAAATTTAAATTCAAATCATTCAATTGCATTTTTCTAAAATTCATAACTAAGTCATATTAATTCCAAATAATGCAAATAAAATATGTTTTTCACACCTTTTTGAATACCCTATTCAACTATAAACTTTGTTTTCTGGTTTGAATAATTTAAATTGCCTAAACCATTTAATTCCTGTTTAATTCAATTAAAAATTGTTTAAAATTGTTTAATTCATAATTAAATAATCCAAAGTCCAATTTCAAATTGTGAAACATGTAATCCAACTAAAATTTGCTAACCTTTTCAAATATCAACTTTGTAATTTGTTTTGCACACTTTAACTTGATGAAAACAATCACTACTTGTTTAACACCATTAAGTAACAATAATTGCCAAACCTTATTAATGTTTTCTTAATTGGTTAACTATCATTCTAATTGCATCTAATTTGTTGTTATCTTGTTATCATCATCATGCATGCATCATTCTAACTCACTTACACATGATGCTATTGTTAGAACAATTAATTCAACTATAAGGCATGGGTTTGCCATATGCAATCTTTGCCTATGGAATCCATTTAAACTTGTGTATCATATCCACTAGTTTACTTTGGTGCATCTATTAAACATGACATGCATCCATACCTTGTTCATGCTGGATCTTTTGCCGTAGTAGTAATTATTGCATCCGGTGTTTCTTTTAGTTCGTTGCTTCTTCCCGGATAGGACGTTGAGATGTGAGCAACGACAAGTTCTGCTACCTTGCGGATCTCAGGCAAGTATACTCACTTGCATGCCACATGGCTGCCTTTCATCACTTGTTACCGATTCTTTCCGTTGAATCTTTTCTGCTAGCCTTAGTGGTAGTTGTTTCTGTTACGAACCCATCACATGAATCCCTTACCCTTGATATTGCCTCACCTCCATACCTACAGCCTTTGTTTGTGCCTGTTCTTATCTAGCATGCTTAGGTTGTTTTGCTCGAGTCTGTTACCCGTTACTTTCTGTTATCACTCTATTATGTTCTGGGGGGCTCGATGTTTAATCAATCAATCAATCATGCTAATGTTACTATTAATAATAAATTTGATGATAAGGCACCGGCAGGAGGCCCTTTGTGGTTTTGAGGCCTGCTAGTGTCGACCCTAATAGGAAAAGGGTCTTGTCTACTGATCCATGATGAGCGCACTACCCGCATTTGGGGAGTATGGGCTCCCCCTCAGTTTGACCCGATTCGCATCTCGTCCAAATCGCCTCATTTAGTTCGGGTTTTCCATTTGCTGCATGCATGATCTTGCAAGCCCTTGGATCCCGGGTGGAACTTTCGTAGTCGGCATATAGGGGGACACGTTCTTAGAGTGCTATGAGGGTCCATTTTCTTCTGGGCTCGATTAGCCGTGCGCCCAAGGTGCTTTGGGCTTGATGCGAAGAAGGGTTGGATTGTGTTGAGTGCCCCGCTTGGTGGAGTGGCCACTCCATCTGGCGGGATATTCATGAGTGTCGGTTACTATGGTGCAACCCTGCAGGGATAATCTTCTCGAGAAGCCGTGTTTTCCGCGGTTATGGATTACTTGGTGAAAGTACTGGCTAACAAGTACTCAGGACAACTTAAACATAATGATTAACCATGTTACACCCCATGATTAACAACTGGACTAGTAATAAGTTTATTCACACAATAACTTGTTTCACCTTTAATACAACGGTGTGAGTTATCCTCGGATTGCTTCTTTGGCTAAAGGGGCGAGGTCCAGGATGGGTTTGTTTGGATTTATTTTCAGTTGGTTACAATCCTCGATCTTATCCCTTTTTTCTGTTAGTTGGAAGTGATAGAATCTCTGTAGTTGGTTAGGGCAGCCTGTTGTCGCTTATTTGCAATAACCCCCTTCCTTTCCGTTGATCCTAAAGTATTTGTATCTTGTGATGACTGGCTACGCCGGTAACTTGTGAGTATGGGTTTTATCCCCCTTGCCAGTACTTAACCGTACTGACCCACGAATCTCTTTCGTGGCTGCAAATTCCAAATTGCAGTCAACAGGTTTGAAGTCTGACGACGTTAGCTTGGGAATCCCTCCGGCTCGGCCTGGGCAGGGATTGGACGCCTTCGGTTATCTTCAGGACTCTTAGTCCAATTTGGATCTTGTCCGTAGACGGACGTGTGTTTCTTCCGCTGTTATTTGGATCTTTGTATTGTATCAGTTGTAAGCCCTGGCTCGTTCGAGTCATCTTGTATCTATCTGTTGCTGTTGTAATTGTGGAATATTCGTGAACTGTTGCAATGTTATCATAAATGACAACCTGGAATCGGTTATTATGCGGGTTTGGCGGGAATGCTGAAATCTGCATAGTGCCCGATCTCGGGGCGTCACAAATGGTATCAGAGCCTTGGTTCCGATTCCCGATATTGTTTCGATACGAATGGTTATCGAAGCAACGGGTCCGCAAAGCCTGTAGGATAACCTCGCTAACGGTCGTTGTTTCTAGAGTGTCAAAAACTATTTCTGCTAAGCTATTTTGGAAAAACATCTCAATAGGATTCTTGTTTCCTCCTTATCTCTATTCTGATTCCCCTCCCATCTTATGGTTTTGGAGTCTCCCCCCTTGTCTATCTTCCAAAAGTGTTAGGATCCTACGTGGGTTGACGTTTTCTGAGCCATTAACCTAATAGGTTCGATCATCGGAAGATTCCTGTTGGAAGAACATCGTCGTCACTCCGAGCAAGAATCCCTTGTTAGTGGTGTCGAGAAACCCTTGTTAGTGGTGTCGAGGAGATCAACTGGAAGCACGAAGAATCGATAGTCGAACTTCTTTCCCCT
Organism: Alopecurus myosuroides; assembly: GCA_028641055.1. Taxonomy (NCBI): domain Eukaryota; kingdom Viridiplantae; phylum Streptophyta; class Magnoliopsida; order Poales; family Poaceae; genus Alopecurus; species Alopecurus myosuroides. The sequence continues at coordinate 759,270,462 of CM054057.1, forward strand.
CCCGGGTTAGCAGGTGGATTGCGAGGGCGCAATCCCTTGTTAGTGGTGTCGTCTGTAACACCTGGGGTGTTACCTGTTTGATTGCTTGCATCATATGCATCACATTGCATTGCACCATGTTTGCATCACAACTGAAAATTTCAAAAACAATTTAAACTTTCACCCTTGCTCAAAATTTGCAATTTCAAACTTGCAAACTACACCCCTCTTTTGTTCTTCAACAGTTTGCAAATTGTTTAAACCAATTGCTTGTTAATAATTCCCCCTCTTGTTAAAAAACCCTAATGGCTAACTCAAAAGTTTAAACCAAATCATTCATTAAATTGTTGGTTTTAATCAAATCTTTAATCAATCAACTCCAAATCTTTTCCAATTCAAACCAACCCCTATAATTCAGTACCCTTTTGAAACCATAAAACTCACCAACAATTGCACTCTTACAAATCACTTTGAAACCTAGGGATAACCCTATTCCTATACATGTTTTTATTAAGGTTTTATTAATATAAAAAATCCCTCTATTTTGATTTCAAACACAAACTACTATTTTAAAGTTTAATTTTGAAATCCAAGCTTATAATGTGGTTTCTAATTACTTAAAAAGCTTAACTAATTTTTCTTGGAATTTTTCTTAATCAAAACCTTAACAACTTATCCCAAAAACTGTTTCAGCAAAAAAAAAAGGAGAAAGTAAATTGGAAAATTCAATTTTTCGGCGCCAACAGGGACTGGGCTGCGCCCAGCCCATTTCTCTTCCTTCCCCTCGTTCTCTCCTCGCGTGCGCGGCCCAGCCCGCCATTTCCCCCACTTACCGCTTCGAAGCGCGTGCGTTCCATCTTCATCACGTACGGCAGCCATCGGAGGTGTCCACCGCGGCATCATCGATCACCCGACGGCGATCCTAGCTGCTACGGACCTATAAACATCCCTAGGGCACCAGCCGTCAACCCTAACCCTACCTACCACCCTAGTCCCATCCGTCCCGCCGCCATTTTCTCTCCTCTCTTCCTTCCCCCCCAAAGTCTGCTGTTACTGAACCCTGCACCACCCACCGTTGCCGTCTCTCTGAAAACCGCGGCCGCTCGCCGTCTCCGGTGGCTAGCAGCGCGAGCTAGCCCCGGGAACGGGACTCCCTCGGTGCCACCTTCGTCATCGACACCCCAGTGGGGCTCGAGGGGTCTCGAATCCACGCCGCCATCCTCGACTAACTCGCCACCGCCACGGCCTTCCCTCCGCCGTCAGAAACAACCCCGGCAACATCCCGGTGAGCTCACCGTGCCTTTCACTCTCTCTGTTGCGTCGCCTCCGTGCATGTTTCAGCACCGCTGCATACGTACGTATCCACCAGCAACGACGCCGTCCACAATCGCCTCGCCGCCGTCGTGTTCAGTTTCAGTCTTGCGAGCGCGCTTCAGTATTTCAGATAAACTGGATCTGAATCCTTTTCCACCTTGCGTTACCGTATCTGACAACGAACGCGAGCCACCGTGGTGGTTCACGCACAGCGCGCACCGGGCCAGGTCGGGGGTTCGAGCCCCCCGCAAGCGCAACTCTCTTTTTCGCTGTTTTCTCCCGCAGCTCGGAGGCCCACTGTCATGGACTCTTTCTGCCACGCGGGCGCGCGACGCCACGCTGGCCCCCCAGGCCCACACTGCAGCGGCTGAGGCTGGCTAGCTGTGCGGTGAGAAAAGTTTTGCAAATTCCTGTTATTTTCCAAAATCCATTAAATAGCAGATTTGAATCAAAATTTCAAACTTTAATATCTTCTATTCTGTTAATCCAATAAATAAAAAGTTTATATGTTTTCTGATCCAAATTTCCTAAACTTTCCAAATATTCAAGTTGTGTACTGTTTTGAACTTTCAAATTGCAATTCAAATTTAAATTCAAATCATTCAATTGCATTTTTCTAAAATTCATAACTAAGTCATATTAATTCCAAATAATGCAAATAAAATATGTTTTTCACACCTTTTTGAATACCCTATTCAACTATAAACTTTGTTTTCTGGTTTGAATAATTTAAATTGCCTAAACCATTTAATTCCTGTTTAATTCAATTAAAAATTGTTTAAAATTGTTTAATTCATAATTAAATAATCCAAAGTCCAATTTCAAATTGTGAAACATGTAATCCAACTAAAATTTGCTAACCTTTTCAAATATCAACTTTGTAATTTGTTTTGCACACTTTAACTTGATGAAACAATCACTACTTGTTTAACACCATTAAGTAACAATAATTGCCAAACCTTATAATGTTTTCTTAATTGGTTAACTATCATTCTAATTGCATCTAATTTGTTGTTATCTTGTTATCATCATCATGCATGCATCATTCTAACTCACTTACACATGATGCTATTGTTAGAACAATTAATTCAACTATAAGGCATGGGTTTGCCATATGCAATCTTTGCCTATGGAATCCATTTAAACTTGTGTATCATATCCACTAGTTTACTTTGGTGCATCTATTAAACATGACATGCATCCATACCTTGTTCATGCTGGATCTTTTGCCGTAGTAGTAATTATTGCATCCGGTGTTTCTTTTAGTTCGTTGCTTCTTCCCGGATAGGACGTTGAGATGATGTGAGCAACGACAAGTTCTGCTACCTTGCGGGATCTCAGGCAAGTATACTCACTTGCATGCCACATGGCTGCCTTTCATCACTTGTTACCGATTCTTTCCGTTGAATCTTTTCTGCTAGCCTTAGTGGTAGTTGTTTCTGTTACGAACCCATCACATGAATCCCTTACCCTTGATATTGCCTCACCTCCATACCTACAGCCTTTGTTTGTGCCTGTTCTTATCTAGCATGCTTAGGTTGTTTTGCTCGAGTCTGTTACCCGTTACTTTCTGTTATCACTCTATTATGTTCTGGGGGGCTCGATGTTTAATCAATCAATCAATCATGCTAATGTTACTATTAATAATAAATTTGATGATAGGCACCGGCAGGAGGCCCTTTGTGGTTTTGAGGCCTGCTAGTGTCGACCCTAATAGGAAAAGGGTCTTGTCTACTGATCCATGATGAGCGCACTACCCGCATTTGGGGAGTATGGGCTCCCCCTCAGTTTGACCCGATTCGCATCTCGTCCAAATCGCCTCATTTAGTTCGGGTTTTCCATTTGCTGCATGCATGATCTTGCGAGCCCTTGGATCCCGGGTGGAACTTTCGTAGTCGGCATATAGGGGGACACGTTCTTAGAGTGCTATGAGGGTCCATTTTCTTCTGGGCTCGATTAGCCGTGCGCCCAAGGTGCTTTGGGCTTGATGCGAAGAAGGGTTGGATTGTGTTGAGTGCCCCGCTTGGTGGAGTGGCCACTCCATCTGGCGGGATATTCATGAGTGTCGGTTACTATGGTGCAACCCTGCAGGGATAATCTTCTCGAGAAGCCGTGTTTTCCGCGGTTATGGATTACTTGGTGAAAGTACTGGCTAACAAGTACTCAGGACAACTTAAACATAATGATTAACCATGTTACACCCCATGATTAACAACTGGACTAGTAATAGGTTTATTCACACAATAACTTGTTTCACCTTTAATACAACGGTGTGAGTTATCCTCGGATTGCTTCTTTGGCTAAAGGGCGAGGTCCAGGATGGGTTTGTTTGGATTTATTTTCAGTTGGTTACAATCCTCGATCTTATCCCTTTTTTCTGTTAGTTGGAAGTGATAGAATCTCTGTAGTTGGTTAGGGCAGCCTGTTGTCGCTTATTTGCAATAACCCCCTTCCTTTCCGTTGATCCTAAAGTATTTGTATCTTGTGATGACTGGCTACGCCGGTAACTTGTGAGTATGGGTTTTATCCCCCTTGCCAGTACTTAACCGTACTGACCCACGAATCTCTTTCGTGGCTGCAAATTCCAAATTGCAGTCAACAGGTTTGAAGTCTGACGACGTTAGCTTGGGAATCCCTCCGGCTCGGCCTGGGCAGGGATTGGACGCCTTCGGTTATCTTCAGGACTCTTAGTCCAATTTGGATCTTGTCCGTAGACGGACGTGTGTTTCTTCCGCTGTTATTTGGATCTTTGTATTGTATCAGTTGTAAGCCCTGGCTCGTTCGAGTCATCTTGTATCTATCTGTTGCTGTTGTAATTGTGGAATATTCGTGAACTGTTGCAATGTTATCATAAATGACAACCTGGAATCGGTTATTATGCGGATTTGGCGGGAATGCTGAAATCTGCATAGTGCCCGATCTCGGGGCGTCACAAGTTTGTCGACTGATGTTGTGCCAGATTCTTCTGATGAGGACGAACCACGAGTTCGTGTGCAGGTGGAGCTAGAACACCTGGATGAGGAGGAAACTGAAATTGATGGGGAGGATATTGTGCCACCCTCACCTCCTGTTGTGCAGCAAGAAAATTTGTCTATTGCAGAGCGCAGAGAGAAGAGGAATAAAGGACCTCGTACTCGTTTAATTGAGGAATGTGATGTTGTTTATTTTGCTCTAAGTTGTGCAGAACAGGTGGAGAATGATGCTGAACCTGCTACATATAATGAAGCTATTGGTTCGGTTGATTGTGACAAGTGGATTGGTGCAATGCACGAGGAGATGCAATCACTTGAGAAAAATGACAAGCTAAAGAAGTCCCATTACGGTTTGAAACAATCTCCTCGACAATGGTATAAAAGGTTTGATTATTTTATGATGTCACATGGCTTTAAGAGATCTGAATATGATAGCTGTGTGTACATTAAATTTGTTGATGAATCGCCTATATACTTGCTGCTATATGTTGATGATATGTTAATTGCTGCCAAGAGCATGAAAGAAATCACTACATTGAAAAAACAATTGAGTAATGAGTTTGAGATGAAGGATCATGGTCCTGCTAAGAAAATTCTAGTATGGAAATTTCAAGAGGCAGAAAATCTAGATTGCTATTTGTTAGTCAGGAGAATTACATTAAGAAAGTCCTTCATCGTTTAATATGCATGATGCAAAGTCTGTTAGTACTCCAATTGCTCCACACTTCAAGTTGTCAGCATTGCAATGTCCTACTACTGACAAAGATATTGAGTACATGTCACGAGTTCCCTATGCTAGTGCTGTTGGTTCCTTAATGTATGTCATGGTGTGTTCTCGCCTGATTTATCTTATGTTATGAGTTTGGTCAATCGATACATGGCTAATCCTGGTAAAAAACATTGGAAAGTTGTTCAGTGGATTTTCAGGTACCTTCGCGTACATCCAAAGCTTGCTTGAAGTTTGGCAAGACTGGTGAGGGACTCGCAGGCAATGTTGATTCAGATTATGCTGCTGACTTGGATAAGAGGAGATCCCTCACAGGTTATGTGTTTACGTAGGTGATGTGCCGTTAGCTGGAAGGCTACCTTGTAGGTGTTGTTGCACAATCTACTACTGAGCTGAGTATATGGCTATTGCTGAAGCATGCAGAGAGTCAGTTTGGTTGAAAGGTCTGTTTGCTGAGCTTTGTGGAGATGATACTTGCATTAACCTATTTTGTGACAGTCAGAGTGCTATTTACCTTACTAAGGATCAGATGTTCCATGAGAGAACAAAGCACATTGATGTCAAATACCATTATGTGCGTGATGTTGTTGCACAAGGTAAGCTGAAGGTATGCAAGATTAGTACTCATGATAATCCTGCTGATATGATGACAAAGCCAGTTCCTATTGCTAAGTTTGAGCTTTGCTCAAGCTTAGTTGGTATCACTGCTTAGCCCAAGAGGCTATTTGGCGCCGAAGGTATTTTCTTTGTGTGTTTCAGGTGAAGGTTCTCATTTATGCTACAAGAGAGAATTTATCTCAAGGTGGAGTGTTATTTTATGGTGATCCAAATTCATATGAAGATAAAGGAAAGTTCGGCCTCCGCTACGCGGAGACCCGTCGCCGGAGTTGATACCGAGTCGGAGTTGGATACACAGTTACCGACCTAGTTAGGTCAAGACCGCCTTTATATACCTCTTGTAAGCCGCCGCACGGGATAAGCCACACATTGTATATCCCGGCGCGATTGTAACCTCACCCCGAAATAGTGAAGTATTGCTCGCTGGCGCCCGTGGTTTTTTCTCTTCCTTGTTGGAAGGGTTTTCCACGTTAAAATCTCGTGTCCCCGTTGGTTTGATCTTGCTTAATTTCATCGTTGATTTGCTATTGAGTGTAACACCCAGCGGGCTTGGCACTTGGCCTTGCACTCCGAGGGGTGTAAGGTTTTGCACGCGGGGCCTCCAGGGGTTTGGCATATCTGGTCGTAGAGGAGGAGCACCGCCTCGGCCATGACGAGAGCGGAGCTGATGGCCATGTTGGATCGAGATTGGGATGGAGTAGTATATCCTACAGGTATAGGAGGAGGACATATTTATACGTATCAGCGCGCACAGCCAACTCAGTTTGCTCATAGTGGATGGCACGTCATGTCCAATATCATCCAATTCAACTACTCCCTCCGTTTCACAATGTAAGCCTCATCATCCAACAGATCGGATCGTATCACGCAGGTGATGACAGGCTCATCATCCAACACAAGTTCACTCCAGATCAAGTAGCTAGCTGGGGTCATGTTCAAGTTGCATCATGGTGAAATTAATTCCTCCACCAGCGAAAAAGCCATACCGGACCTCCATTTTTATTGCCATCCTGCCAAGCACCATCACCACAGCCATTAATTCAATTTCTGTCTAGTTGACTTGCAGCGACTATTAATTTGCTTGCTATGAGCTGGGCTGCGTCCGTCGTGCAACCAGCTGCCAACTACTCCCGATATTTTATTATTAATAAATAGGGTCATTTATCGAATTGCCCACAGCGGATCACTTCTACTCAGTTTTACCCCTAGCGCCAAATGGTGCTCAGTTTTGCCCCTAGTTCGTGCGCAACTACCATGTCACTACAGGTAGGAAGTTCAACGCCGAGGGTTTTCCCCCTCGGCTTAGCTCTGTTTACCCTCGGCGTTAGCTAGTGCCGACGGTGACCCTCGGCACTTAACCCTCAGCTTATGTGGTCATGGGCATAGTACAATACCGTCGGCGTTGCTTCGACCTTCGGCGTAGCGACCTGTGCCGACGGTTTACTTCGCCCCTCGGCACAATCTAACCGTCGCCACAACAAGTTAACGGGACAGAGAAGACAGCGCCCTAGGAGCAGTGCCGAGGGTGATACCCTCGGCATTGGTAGCGACGTGGTGCACACTAGGGGACTCGTGGTAAGGAGCAGCGCCGAGGGGGATACCCTCGGCGTTATTGATCAGTGCTGAGGGGGTTACCCTCGGCGTTGGTAGCCACATGGTGCAGGCTGGCGGCCTCGTGGTAAGGCGCAGTGCCAAGGGGGTTACCTTCAGCGTTGATACCCACTTTTTTTTTTTTGCCTCTTTTCTTCGCCTAAAAATTCCAGCAGACATATATGTATATATGAATTGGCTATAATAATGCAAAAATATTGGGCATAGAGGACATACACAACCATATCACATGGCTAGCATCGAACTTAATAAGCACGCAGTCATAGATGCTCAATACACATAATCATCACTACAAGTTCATTACACATAGTTATCACTACAAGTTCATTGCACATCATCTTTGAGAGAATCATCACACATAGTTATGGGATACATGTCACATGGCAACATGTTCATTCTCACTACAAGTTTATTACACATAGTCATGGGATACATGTTACATGACAACCGGTTTTCAATGGACTTCGAGCACCGATACAAGACACAGTGTCTTGGAGAGCATTGTCACTACAAAATGAAAGAACACATCCGTTTAGTATCACAAAATGTCTAAGTCAAAGTTCATGCATTGCAAGTTGAGCAAAGTTAAAGTTTTTGCATAGCAAGTTGTTCTTAGTCCAACTTTTGCATGGCAAATTATTTTAATGGAAATTTAGCATGGAAAATTGTCTAAGTCAAAGTTCATGCATGGTAAATTGTGTAAGTGTTGGTTACATGTAAGGGTTTGCTTCAAACTAACCGAGATCGGCGAGTCAACAGCCAGAATGACCAGGACTAGGAGTCTAGGACCTCCTAGGTGAACTGGAGTGGTCTCGGGTGTCTCCCTGGGCGAGGCGGAAGCACGGCCAAAGGGCGTCTGTGAATGAGCCGATCCCTACATATGTTTCAGCATATTACTAACTAGTAACTTAGTAGTTCTTTGGTGACTTGTAACTAATAACTTAGTAGTTGTATGAAGTACTAACCGGAGTCCCCATGGCAATATGTGCGAGGAATTCCGCCTTCGTCGGCAACATTGATATCGATGGTTTAGGTGGAGGATCAACATAAGGAGGCGGTGGAGTACCGTTGATCTGATCCATATAGAACGCCTGCAAGTGATATTATAGGTCATGTGTGGCCAAGAAAAATACATCATACAAACTGCTTGCAACTAGTTCGAATGGGCAAGAAATAACCTTATGTCCCGCTTGAATGAGATCATCACGAGCGCCAATTGCAGCATACCATTCATTCATCTTCTGGTGAAACTCGCGGCAAACCTCCTCGTAGGCATCATCATAGCGGGGCTATAATTTTACATAATGCATCCCATCAACATACAATGCATGATCAAAAGTCTAAATTTGGATAAAAATGAGAAAAATATTACATCGCGACGTGGTGCACGAGGTGGGATAGAAGCCACCTTGCCCGTGGTAGCTTTGATCCGCGTGAGATTGCTCGTAGAGGGCAGCACCGAATCAAGCATACATAAGCGTCCATGTGGCTTACCACCCCCTGCGATCAATACCGCGTTCTCGTCGACCGGCTCCAGAAGTGGATGAGAATTTGGCCCATGCAATTCCGGGGTTGCTGAGTGCTTCTCCTTTATTTAGCTAGCACACAAATTGAACCTAAAAATGGTTGGTTAATGTTTTGCCACTAACTAATCCATGTCCAGTTGTGTTTCGTACACTAATTCATCCATGGTCAAACTTACACTTAGCACCAGACATCAGACCTTTGAACAATAGTATAAGATTATAAAATGAAACGACCTCCTATTGGAAACAATGGCATTTGTGAATATAATGTAGCACCATGCTATGCTAGCTGTCAGTGTCCGAAGAAGATTTTCCTAAAAGTGGAATTAGCACCACATATAGTTCTATTCCCTCCATGTCCATGTACATGGCACACCAAATCCAAGATTCGACATTGACCATTAATTTGACAGCTAAATCATGGATTTCTATCAGAATATTATACTATAGAATTTCTAAACAAGCCTGCTATCCTATCTGCAGCCACTGAAATTCTAAACAAATCACATGGAACACATATCAAACACTTTGTGTGCACTACCAATTTACCAATTCTTGCTCCGTCCGGACAAACAAGGAATCAACGCTACAACCAGCGACTACAACTTCACAGCAAACGGAAACGAATCTACAATCCTCCCGACCCGGCACTAACCCTGCATAGTAGAGAAGAAGTGATCGAAGAGATTAACATACCATGGATGGTTAGCAGAGAAGCACGGCGGCGGCAGAAGCGAGAAAGAAAGAGATGAGCAGCCGGCCGGATTTATTAGCGAGGGGGACGCGACGCGGAACTCCTCCGGCCAAGCTACCTCCGGTCCCCGCACCACCGACGATGGTTAGCGGCGGCGAGCAGCATAGGTTCGCTCAAAGAGGAGGCGGCGGCGACCTCATGGGCGTCGATGGGTAAAAGGAGATGGGGCGAGATGGACCTGATGAGGAAGACTGGCGGGGGGTGAGGGGGAGAGGCCCGGCGCCGGCGGCGGGCAAGAGATGGGGCGAGATGGGTGGCGGCGCGGGAGCGAGTTGCGGTGGCGGCGCTGGGGCTACGATCGATTGGGGAGTTGCTGGTGCTGGCTGCTGGGTGCGGGTGCGTGCGTGGTGCTTTTTTTTTGAGAGAGAGATGTGTGCGTGCTGCTGGGTGTGTGCGTGCTTCGTTTTTTTTATTATTGAATGATAAAGTTCACTGAGTTTTTAAAAAACTATTTCAATGAGTTAAAATAATCTTCACGGATTAAAAATTCGGGTTTTAGAAAAAATGTTCACAATGTTCAAAAATATGTTCACGTATGAAAAAAGGTAAATGGGATTAAAAAAAATAGGAGACTCGCCGAGGGGATGGGCTCATGGAGGACGGCGCGCGTCTCGTTCCAGCGGCGACGAGGCTGTCGAGCGGCGTGGAGGGGGGCGGCGATTGAGCTGCTTCCGGTGGCGCCGATCGTCTTGGCCCGACTTGACGAACAATTACTAAAATCATCCCCTCCTATTCTTCGCCGAGTATCCGAGGGAAAGTGGGAGGGAAAAAGTCGGTAATGACTATGAATAAGCATAAAAATAATGAGAAAAGAAATATAAGTAAAATGTGAACAATTAATAAGTAGGAAAATAAAATATCACATGACATCTTTAAAGTTCAATTAAAATGAATTAACTTCAAAAATATAAGAAATTTTCACACAATTTTGAAGATGCTCAAATTTGTTTCCTCGTACTACATAAGTATATTCCTTAATTTCGTAGCGAAATTTGCCCAGGTCCCGGAGTAAGATTATTGATTTTGGATGTTTTTATTTTCTTTGCAAAATATTTGCAAAATTGGAAGAACGAACGATGTCGAAGAAAAGGATCTATTTTTCACTGAATAAAGATATCATTTTCTATTTTTGGAGTGTCAAAAATTGGTTTTTTTGTGAAGCAGATACCAAAAATATGTTGGAAAATTGCACCATATAAATTTATAAAGCTATTATACCACATTTTATGGTTAAATAACCAAATTCACACCTCTCAATAGATTTGAATACACCTCTTGTGAAAAAGATAAATTCCTGCCGATTCAGCTGAAACCGGGTCAAATTTGAACTACATGTGTCTCATAGTTTGCTCATGATTTTTTGTAAAATAATTTTTACATACACAAGTACCTATTTCTTCAGAGATACACCAATATTTTCACAATATTCATCCCCTAGCTATGAAAGGTAATGCCCGTCGTCTTGACTTTTTCCTAAAACCGGTTTAGAAAATTTCAGAAAATTCAAAAAAACTCGAAATGATGCAAGACCTTCGCGTGGTGTCATTTTATATTTCCTAGTATCCACCAAAAATATTAAACTTGGAATATGATAATTGGGTTGAAAATGTGTTCGCAAGAATGAGCTATCACCTCCGAAGATTCTTGGGTTTCGGGCCAAATGACGGTTGTTATAGCCACATTCATGGCATAGTTTGTTGAAATATGCCCATATTCTACCTAAACATGCATATTGAAACAACGAACAATGTTGCCGAAGAAAGTTTTATTTTTCTCTTAATATCGGATGAAACATCGAGAATCTTCTGAAGAGGTGGGTTCTACCTTTTTGTTTGGTGTTCCTGTGGGCTATCATAACACAACCAAGCAAATAGTTCCATATTGCTACCCCCTTTCGATGTCGTTACCGCGTGTTTCCATATAAGTCCGGTATTTCTCCAGCGGGTCTAGGGTTTCACCGGGAGGGGGCTACGGAGCGTCTGGATCCCAACACAAGCTAGGGGGTGCCATACCATGTTAGTATAGGTGTGTTGTATGCTTTGGATGTCAAAGATTGCTCTCCGTGGTGTGACCCGCTTCACCGGCATCCACTTCTCTCTCGTGAGTTTACATGCGCTTATAGGGTCAAACTCCAGTATCGGACGAAACATCGAGAATCTTCTGAAGAGGTGGGTTCTACCTTTTTTGTTTTGTGTTCCTATGGGCTATTCTAACACAACCAAGCAAATAGTTCCACATTGAAACCCCCTTTCGACGTCGTTACCGCGTGTTTCCGTATAAGTCCGGTATTTCTCCAGTGGGTCTAGGGTTTCACCAGACCCGCTGAGAAATACCAGACTTATACGGAAACACGCGGGAACGGCGTCGAAATGGGGTAGCAATGTGGAACTAGTTGCTTGGTTGTGTTATGGTAGGCCATAGCAACCCAAAATAACAAGGTAGAACCCACCTCTTCGGAATATTCACGATGTTTCGTCCGATATGGGAGTTTCAGCTTATAAGCGCATGTAAACTCACGAGACAGAAGTGGATGCCGGTGAAGCGGCCCACAGCCCGGAGTGAAATATTTGCCATCAAAAGCACACAACACACCTATAATAACATGGTATGGCACCTCCTATCTTGTGTTGGGATCCAGACGATCCGGAGCCCCCCCTCTGGTGAAACCCTAGACCCGCTGGAGAAATACCAGACTTATACGGAAACACGTGATAACGGCGTCGAAAGGGGGTAGAAATGTGGAAATAGTTGCTTGGTTGTGTTAGGGTAGCCCAAGGGAGCCCAAAACAAAAAGGTAGAACCCTCCTCTTATGAAGATCCATGATGTTTCGTCCGATACGGGAGTTTCAGCCTATAAGCTTGTGTAAACTCACGAGAGAGAAGTGGATGCCGGTGAAGCGGCCCACACCCCGGAGTGAAATATTTGACATCTAAAGCCCACAACACACCTGTAATAAAATGTTATGGTACCACCTATCTTGTGTTGGGATCCAGACGCTCTGGAGCCCCCTTCCAGTGAAACCCTAGACCGCTGGAGAAATACCGGACTTATACGGAAACTCGCGGTAACGGTGTCGAAAGGGGGTAGTAATGTGGAACTTGTTGCTTGGTTGTGTTAGGGTAGGCCATAGCAACCCAAAAAAACAAGGTAGAACCCACCTCTTCGTAATATTCATGATGTTTCGTCCGATACGGGAGTTTCAGACTATAAGCGCATGTAAACTCACGAGAGAGAAGTGGATGCCGGTGAAGCGGCCCACACCCCGGAGTGAAATATTTGCGATCCAAAGCACACAAAACACCTATAATAACATGGTATGGCACCACCTAGCTTTTGTTGGGATCCAGACGATCCGGAGCCCCCCTCCGGTGAAACCCTAGACCCGCTGGAGAAATACCGGACTTATACGGAAACACGCGGTAACAACGTCGAAAGTGGGTAGCAATGTGGAACTAGTTTCTTGGTTGTGTTAGGGTAGCCCAAGGGATCCAAAAAAAAAGGTAGAACCCTCCTCTTATGAAGATCCACGATGTTTCGTCCGAGAGAGAAGTGGATGCCGGTGAAGCAACCCAAAACAAGATTTAGAAACCAAAAAAGGCCTGAACAGCCACCAAAAAAGGCCTGGCAGTTGCCCGTGAGCCCAAACCAGCTACCACAGACCTTCTCCAACAAGAAAAGAGATGCACGCATGCCCAGACCAGCTCCCACCCGTCTGAGAGCAAAAATAAGAAGAGGGAAATTATAGAGCCGAGATTTGGGAGATGGAAAAAGAAGATATTGAAGAAGAAAGGGGAAAACAGCAGCAACTAGAGCAAGACAACGTACCTGACTGTGGAGAAAAACTGGAAGAACATGTACTTGCTGAACTCCGTTGTCTAATTACTTATTCAACTCATCCTCTTCCAGCCCCCAACCACCCCCACCACCATTGGTACGTGTGGTGAAGAACATAACATGAAAAGAAACAATTAAAAACAATTGATCTCAAAAATAGACAACTACTGCGTGGAAAATTCGGGATTACAAGGTAGAAAAGAACTCATACCATCAAATAGAAATTACTGTATGCCAGGTGTGGTCCAAATCTGATGTAAATCACACCTCCTTCCTTCACAACCCCGTTTCAACAGGCTGTTTTACAAAAATCAAGAACACCACTTCTTCCAAGATGGATCGGGATTATTTCAAAGAGAGCAAATACATCCTATATTCGTGCTTGGAGACATATCGTGTTAGAATTTTATATGGGCTAGTTATATGGGCTCACATGTCTAGCCCACTAAGCCCACTAAAATGCTGAAATTATCATGGCCCATTCATGAATAATGCAAGTGGGGAGTGGGACTAAAGTTTAGTCACGACGCGCCGCGGGTTGCGGGAATGAGCCGAGCCGAGAGCGTTTATTTTGTCGATTGGAAAAAGTTAATGAGTCATTAATTTGGTAATTAACGGACGCGTTAATTCCAAAACCGTTTCTGTTTTCTTTCTGGATCGTGGAGCCGAACCGACTCAGACATGGAGTTACGCCCACGTCTCTCCCAGCCCGCATATAAATACGTGCATACGGTAAACCCTAGCCGCCACTTCGTCATATGGTTTCGCACCACCGTTCCAAAGCACTGCGCCGCCAATCAAGTCTTCTCCATCCCTCCTTCCAGCGTGCACCGCGAGAAGGGACAGCAGGCCTCCGGAACCCCGCCTCTTGTGATCCTGTACGGGAGAGGGGCGATCAGGTTTTTGGGGAGCACACTCGCGCGACTGCTGACGGCGACTACTTCCCCAACGACGACTTCTTCCCCGACCTCGGTAACCTCTTCATGAACGACATGGCCGACACCGGGGACAACAACAACGGCGGTGCCGCTACCGCTCCATCGTACGTAACTCTATTCCATCTGTATGAGATATTCCTGGAATTCATATGTCTAGTTCTAGCTATAGATTGGATCATTCTGTCTACTGTACTAGATCTAAATATTTTCATGATTACTGTATTTGCTACTGTCGCAATTCATCTGCTACTATTTCGAATTAAATCATGTCCTAAATTGCTAATATATTCAACAATCCAAAAACCTGATTATAGGCAATTTCTTGCACCTGCGCCGTCTGTCATTGCGGCGACAAGGCCAATCCCTTCAAGGGTGTGGACTATAAGAGGTGGCGCACGAGAGCAGTGTTATGGTTTCAAACCTTGCGCTGCTATGCGGCCACCAAGGGCAAGCCTGAGGGCGATCTCAATCCAGCACAGCTAGAGGCCTTTGAGAATATGGACACTATGTTTAAAAGTGCCCTCCTCGGTATTATCGATGATTCCATCGCGGATCCGTATATGTCGTTTGATAACAACAAGGATATGTGGGCTCCACTCGAGGCCAAATTTGGGGCCTCGGATGCTGGTAGCGAGCTGTATGTCATGGAGCAATTCTATGACTACAGGATGACTGATGAGCGTTCTGTTGTTCAACAGGCTCATGAGTTACAGTCACTCGCTAAAGAACTTGAGCACTTTAAGTGTATGTTACCGGAGAAATTTGTGGCCGGAGGTATTATTGCCAAGCTTCCATCTTCATGGAGCACCTTTGCTACTTCTCTGAAACACAAGAGACAAGAGTTTTCCGTTTCGGACCTCATCGGATCTCTTGATGTGGAAGAGAAGGCGAGAGCAAAGGATACACGTGCTCGGGTTGCTGAGGTAGGTTCTTCTGCCCATGTGGTACAGAAGAAACACTACCCGCCCAACAAGCCTAAATATAACAAGAAGAAATCCGAGTTTAAAGGCAAACCCGATGGCAAGTTTAAACCTTCGCACTGTACCAACTTCAAGAAGAGAAAGGGGTCATGTCACGTTTGCGGTGAACTGACCCACTGGGCTCCAAAATGCCCTAAGCGATATGAGTTGCAACAGCAGGAGAACAGCGGCAAGACCGCTAATGTTGTCATGGCTGACACTGAGATGAAGGACTCTGGGTACGGTATAGTTCCCACTATTCTTTCAGTTTGTCATTCACCTGAATGGTTAATTGACATAGGTGCCAATGTACATGTTTGTGCTGATGCTTCCATGTTCTCTTCTTATCAGGTCACAGGGACTTCCCCCGTGCTGATGGGGAACGGGTCACATGCTACTGTTCGTGGTGTTGGTACGGTCGATCTGAAGTTTACTTCGGGGAAGGTCGTGCGACTGAAGAACGTTCATCATGTGCCCTCCATCAATAAAAATCTCGTCAGCGGCTCACGTTTATGTCGAGATGGTTTTAAGTTGGTTTTCGAGTCTAATAAAGTTGTAATTTCCAAGTATGGACAATTTATTGGTAAAGGCTATGAGTGCGGAGGCTTGTTCCGCTTATCCTTGTCAGATATTTGCACCAAAGTTATTAATAATGTTTGCAGCGATAATGATTGTGATGTTTGGTATTCGCGACTTTGTCATATTAATTTTGGTTGCATGACGCGGTTAGCAAATATGAGTTTAATTTCGAAATTCAGTACTATTAAAGGTTCCAAATGTCAAGTGTGTGTTCAAGCTAAGCAACCTCGCAAATCTCATAAGACTGCGGAGGCGAGAGACTTGGCACCACTAGAACTTATACATTCTGATCTTTGTGAGATGAATGGCGTATTGACAAAAGGTGGAAAGAAATATTTTATGACACTTATTGATGACTCCACTAGATATTGTTATGTGTATCTTCTGAAATCTAAAGATGAAGCTTTAACTTATTTCAAGAACTATAAGGCCGAAGCAGAGAACCAACTTGATCGTAAAATTAAACGCTTAGGTCTGATCGTGGTGGAGAGTATTTTTCCAACGACTTAATTCTTTTGTGCGCAACATAGTATTATTCATGAGAGGACGCCTCCCTAACTCACCTCAATCAAATGGGGTGGCTGAAAGAAAGAACCGAACGTTGTCTGATTTGGTTAACGCCATTTAGACACTTCGGGTCTCTCCAAGGCATGTGGGGGAGCGCTAATGACTGCATGTCATGTCCAAACCGAGTTCCCACAAAGAATAAAACCATTAGTCCATTTGAGGAATGGGAAAGGAAAAAGGTTGAAACTCTCCTACCTACGTACTTGGGGTTTTTTGGCGAAAGTCAATATACCAATTCCCAAAAGCGCAAGCTTGGACCTAAAACCGTAGATTGTTTCTTTTGGGCTATGCTTTTTAATAGCATTGTTATAGATTCTTGATAGTAAAATCTGAGGTATCCGACATGCATGTGGTACGATTATGGAGTCGAATGATGCGACTTTCTTTGAGAACATATTTCCTATGAAGGATATTCTAGCTCATCAAATCAGGAGAAACCTGTTCATCTAGTCAGAAATTAGCTGAGATTCCTGAATCCACCATTCCGATAGAACACGTTGAGAATCCCGAGGAGGAGACAATGAAGTTCCTGTAAGGAGCAAGAGACAGAGGACAGCAAAGTCCTTTGGTAATGATTTCATTGTGTACCTCGTGGATGACACACCCAGGACTATTTCAGAAGCCTATGCGTCTCCTTGATGTTGACTACTGGAAGGAGGCTGTTCGTTGCGAGATGGATTCCATCTGGCTAACGGAACGTGGGAAATCACTGATCGTCCTTATGTGTAACCTGTAGGATGTAAGTGGGTGTTCAAGAAAAAGCTTAGGCCTGATTACAATTGAAAAGTACAAGGCAAGGCTTGTGGCCAAGGGTTATACCCAGAAAGAAGGTGAAGACTTCTTGATACTTACTCACCTGTGGCTGGACTGACCACTATTGTGTGCTACTCTCACTGGCTGCCTCGCACAGTCTCGTTCATCAAATGGACGTTAAGACGGCTTTCCTTAATGGAGAGTTGGACGAGGAAATTTACATGGAGCAGCCAGATGGTTTCGTATACCCGTCAGGAAGGCGAGGTGTGTAAGTTATTGAAGTCATTATACGGCCTCAAGCAAGCACCTAAGCAATGCATGAAAAGTTCGAAAGGACTTGACTGCTGAAGGCTTTGTTGTAAACGAAGCTGATAAATGGTGTGTACTATCGCCATGGTGGGGGCGAGGGAGTTATTCTATGTCTATACGTTGATGACATATTGATCTTTGGGACCAATCTTGATTTAATCAAGGAAGTTAATGATTTCTTATCTCGCTGTTTTGAGATGAAGGATCTAGGAGCAGCTGATGTTATCTTGAACATCAAGCTGTTGAGAGATGATAATGGTGGGATCACAGTGCTTCAATATCACTATGTGGAATAGGTCTTGAGTCGCTTTGGATATAGTGACTGCAAGCCTTCTTCAACTCCATATGATGCTAGTTTGTTGCTTCGAAAGAATCAACGGATTACTAGAGATCAACTGAGATATTCTCAGATTATAGGCTCGCTTATGTATTTTGCGAGTGCCACGAGGCCTGCCGTCTCTTTTGATGTGAGCAAATTGAGCCGGTTTGTTTCCAATCCGAGAGATGATCATTGGCGTGCGCTTGAGAGAGTTATGCGCTATTTAAAAGGCACTGCGAGCTATGGAATTCACTATACCGGAAACCCGAGGGTTCTGGAAGGATATAGTGATTCTAATTGGATATCTAATGCTGATGAGCTTAAGGCCACTAGTGGTTATGTTTTTACACTTGGTGGTGGCGCTGTTTTCTGGAAGTCTTGCAAGCAGACCATCTTAACGAGGTCAACTATGGAAGCAGAACTTGCAGCATTAGACACAACCATTGTTGAGGCAGAGTGGCTTCGTGAGCTCTTGATGGACTTGCCTATGGTTGAAAAATCAATACCTGCAATCCTAATGAACTGTGATAATCAAACTATGATCATCAAGGTGAACAGTTCAAAGGATAATGCAAAGTCATCAACACATGTGAAGAGGAGATTGAAATCTGTTAGGAAATTGAAGAACTCCGGAGTTATTGCGTTGGATTATATCCAAACATCTATGAACTTGGCAGATCCCTTCACAAAGGGTTTATCACGGAATGTGATAGATAATGCATCGAGGGAGATGGGTTTGAGACCCACGTTATGAGTTGCCCACAGTGGTAACCCACTCTATGTGATCGGAGATCCCGTGAATTAGAAGTGGGAGACAAGCTGTTGGTCGGCTGAGAGGAGAGTATCCTTATATTTTATTCCACTCCATAAAAGATGCAATACTCTCCTGATCTGTATGGTAGGTTGACATTGGTCTTAATGTGTTCCAAGTGGTTTATTTATATAAGCATAGATGTGTCCTACAGAACATCTCCCGAGGAACTCACCTATATGAGTCTGACTATTAAACGTCGCAGTCTATGAGAATCGGGTGCTCTCTAATAAAGTCATGAAAGGCCTTCGGAGTATGACGCATACGCTCCAAACCGCGGGGAAGCCTTGCGGCAGCCTAGTATCGGTTCAGACGTTGTGTGAAACTGGTATCACAACAAACTTGTAGTTCAAGGCGTAGTCCACTATTCAAGTTGTGAACTAGTGTAGCATGATGTTCTAAGTGGAAGTTCAACTTAACAGTCTCCACTAACACCGGTATATAAACAATGTTTTGGACAGAGTTTATGAAATGTGCTAATGACACTTTGTGGGGGATTGTTAGAATTTTATATGGGCTAGTTATATGGGCTCACATGTCTAGCCCACTAAGCACACTAAAATCCTGAAATTGTCATGGCCCATTCATGAATAATGCAAGTGGGGAGTGGGACTAAAGTTTAGTCCCACATTGCTAGTTTAGAGAGAGTGGAACCACCTTATAAGGTGAGCCATTCTAGCTCATGTATGAGTAGGCAAGGCAAGAGGAGAGGTGTGCCACACGCGCGCTCCTCCTCCGCCGCTCGCCTCGCCTCGCCACGATGCGATGCGATGCGACGCGACGCGACGCGCCGCGGGTTGCGGGAATGAGCCGAGCCGAGAGCGTTTATTTTGTCGATTGGGAAAAGTTAATGAGTCATTAATTTGGTAATTAACGGACGCGTTAATTGCAAAACCGTTTCCGTTTCCTTTCTGGATCGTGGAGCCGAACCGAATCAGACGTGGAGTTACGCCCACGTCTCTCCCAGCCCGCATATAAATACGTGCATACGGTAAACCCTAGCCGCCACTTCATCATATGGTTTCGCACCACCGTTCCAAAGCACTGCGCCGCCAATCAAGTCTTCTCCATCCCTCCTTCCGGCGTGCACCGCGAGAAGGGACAGCAGGCCTCCGGAACCCCGCCTCTTGTGATCCTGTACGGGAGAGGGGCGATCAGGTTTTTGGGGAGCGCACTCGCGCGACTGCTGACGGCGACTACTTCCCCAACGACGACTTCTTCCCCGACCTCGGCAACCTCTTCATCAACGACATGGCCGACACCGGGGACAACAACAACGGCGGTGCCGCTACCGCTCCATCGTACGTAACTCTATTCCATATGTATGAGATATTCCTGGAATTCATATGTCTAGTTCTAGCTATAGATTGGATCATTCAGTCTACTGTACTAGATCTAGATATTTGCATGATTACTGTATTTGCTACTGTCGCAATTCATCTGCTACTATTTCGAATTAAATCATGTGCTAAATTGCTAATATATTCAACATATCGGACATATGCTACAGATTTATGAGCTATGAATTCATACCTGGTCACTCCCACCTACACATATTGGACAAAATCACACAATCAATGTGCCCTGCACTAAAAAATAGCTCACTGTCAGAAATGAATGTGTCTGCACTGCAGAAAATGTGACAGTCACAAGTGTTTGACACGAGAAATACAAAACTAAAGCTCCTAATAAGAAAAGAGCAATGTGTATCTCTCATACGCTGGGGCAAATACAAGGAAGTTAAACACAGCGTGCTAGTGTACAAAGTACACAAAAAATAAAAGAAGAGAAAAGATACATATTAATCATCACGACTAATAAACTTATCCCAAGATGTGCGCTCTGTGGCCTGCTAGCGCGATTGTGGTCTCATGGTTCCCGGGGCCTCGGAAAGCTCCCGGTTAATTACTCCCGCGGAAGGACTGCAAGACACCTCCGATTAAGCTGCTTGGTCGTCATCTTCAGTCTTCGCTTCGCGTTTTCCATGCATGGTGGTGGTGATGGTGTGTGTAGGCGCCGGCGAAGTCTGTGTACTAGCGTGTACATGTGCTGTAGATTGCATGGCCTTTGCTCCGGCCATGCCCGCCTCGCCGTCTTGCCTCGTCGGTCTCGAACGGTGTTGAAGTGGTTGTAGTTGTGGAAGCATGCATGGTACTGCTTGGCGTGGACGTCGTGACGGCTTTGCAGCTCCGCCGGAAGTGCGAGGGGTACACCCCGCGAAAGTAGACGCAGTCGATGAAAACAAAAAAAGGAGATACGAAAAACACATGGGTATACGCTTCCCCGGCAGAGTGTCGCCAAGTGCGCTGTTGAAATATATGTAACTTGTCACGTATGTACATATAAATACGTGACATGCCTTCTAGATGTTTCCGTCTGTTTGGTACTTGGCTAGGATGTTAACCGTACAGAGTTTAGCTTGTACTCCAAGACCATTCGGTTGTAATCTTACCTGTAAAACCCTAGGCCGGTTTGGCCTCTATATTAACACGCAAGCGCCCTATCTCCGAGGGTACGCTTCAACTAGTTTTATCATATGGTATCAGAGCCTTTCTCTTCCAATCGCATCTGAGAAACCATGTCGCAAGCATCTTCGTCCATGGCGCCCACCTCTGCACTCGGCCACTCGGTGAATGAGAAGCTCACCCAGGACAACTTCCTGATGTGGAAGGCCCAGGTGCTACCGGCCATATGCGGGGCACACACTAGTAGAAAACAGGGCATTGAGCCAAGCCCAATGGAACCGGATGTGATACAAACCGGTTCAGAAGGGTCTGTCCCTAGGCCCCACCCATGCAGCAAAATGCCCGCAAGGCCTTTAGGACCGGTTTGTAACACAAACCGGTCCTAAAGGCCTTGCGGGCCATTTGCTGCAGGGAGGGGGGCCCAGGGGAAGAACCTTTAGAACCGGGTTGTATCACAAACCGGTTCTACATGTTTTCTCATTTTTTGCAGCCACTGCGGGTCCCGCTGTCATAACCTTTAGAACCGGTTTGTAACACAAACCGGTCCTAAATCCCTCCCCTAAACCCTACATACCACCCCGAGCTCAGCTCATTTTTTCCAGCTCGAGCTCAACTCCATTTTTGCTCTCTTCTTCCTCTTGTGAGGTCTAATCCATCCCCATTTTCTCCACCATTTGTCAAGATTGTTGGTACCCATCGGTTCTACGGTTAGCATCAACGTTCGCTCTTCCGGCATTGCAGGTTTTGCTCGTTTTCTTGCTCATTTCATTTTTGTTGTGCTAGCTAGGTGTTTGATGAAATGCCTAGCTAAGCTAGAATTTGTTATTCATTTTGTTATGTATACAAATTGATGCAATTTGAGCTCAAAATTAATTATGATTTGTGCTTTTTTTAGTGTCGCGCGCCTTGTCCCCTTACTCACTACCGTCAATCGCCCCATCACCGACACAACCTTGGTGAGCCTATTGTTTTTATTTACCAAAACAAATTTTGATTTGTATGATTTACGTATTTACTTGTATATAATTTTCTAGAGCCATGGTTTTGATATCCGTCCCCGTTGGCCCTCGTCCAGTCTATGATTCGGATGTGGTATATTATCTTTTTTCACTACATATTTTCATTTCCTGATTATACGACAATTACTTACGCCGACCAACTTGACATAGATATTTTTATATAGGAGGTAGTGGAACCGGAAATGCCAGTCGACCCTATTGTTGAGAAGTTATACTTAGTTGAACAAGAAAATATTGGCTTGAAAGAAAGATTGAAAAAAACTGAAGAAAGGTTGGAAAAAACTGAAAGAGAGAAGATGACCTTGGAAAAGGTTCTTGCCGGTGTCGTCGATAGTCACAAGAGCGAGATGGACGCAATGCGCCTGAAGATTAGAAAGATTAGGAAATATGCAATTAGTAAAGAGGCTTGGTATCATTATGTCGTCGGGTCAATTGTTACCTTTGTTGCGATTTTGATCGCATTTGTTGTTGTTTTTAAATGCATTAATTAGAGAGAGTTTTTATGGATGGTTTCAGTGTGTATTTTTCTGAGAACTATATATGTATATATGGTCACTATACGCTAGTTTGGTATTAACGTGTGATGAACTTTTTGTATTAATTAACTAATTTAGTCATGATGATTTAGCATAATGGTTGTTGATAAATTTATATAATGCAGATGAACCGGCAATGGATGTACAGTGATCGACGTCGTCCCGAATTCCTTAATGGCATGCATAGTTTTCTCAATGTGGCTGAGAAAAACAGGCAGAATGGATTTATTTTTTGTCCATGTAAAAAATGCCAGAATAAGAGGAATTTCCCTAGCTCAAGAACCATACACACCCACCTGTTGCAAGAAGGCTTCATGCCCAGTTATTTTTGTTGGACCAAGCACGGATAAAGAGGGGTTATAATGGAAGACAATGAAGAAGAAGAGGATAATGATGAGTATCCTATGTTCGATGAACACGGTGATACCGAAATGGGGGAAGATGAGCCTGAACTTGAGGACATTGTTGATGAGTCTGATGATGATCTTCGTCAGGTCATTCGTGAAGAACAGATAAACCGCGCAAGTGAAAACGAGAGGTTGAAGTTGGAGCGCATGTTAGAAGACCACAAAAAATTGTTGTACCCAACTTGCGAAGATGGCCAGAAAAAACTGGGCACCACCCTTGAATTGCTGCAATGGAAGGCAGAGAATGGATTATCTGACAAGGGATTTGAAAACCTGCTGAAAATAATGAAGAAGATGCTTCCAAGAAATAACGTGCTGCCCTGCAGTACATACGAAGCAAAGAAGGTTGTCTGCCCTCTAGGATTGGAAGTGCATAAGATACATGCATGCATCAATGACTGCATCCTCTACCGCGGCCAGCACGAGAATTTAAATGCCTGCCCGGTATGCGGTGCATTTCGGTATAAGATCAGGCGAGATGACCCTGGTGATGTTGAGGGCGACGATCGCCCCAGGAAGAGGTTCCTGCCAAGGTGATGTGGCATGCTCCTATAATACCACGGTTGAAACGTTTGTTCCGAAACAAAGAGCATGCCAAGTTGTTGCGATGGCACAAAGAAGACCGTAAGGAAGACGATATGCTGAGACACCCGCTGATGGGTCGCAGTGGAGAAACATCGACGATAAGTACGAGGACTTTGCACGTGACGCAAGAAACTTAAGGTTTGGTCTGAGTACAGATGGCCTGAATCCATTTGGGGAGCAGAGTAGCAGTCATAGCACCTGGCCCGTGACTCTATGTATCTATAACCTTCCTCCTTGGTTATGCATGAAGCGTAAGTTCATTATGATGCCAGTGCTTATCCCAGGCCCGTCGCAACCCGGCAACAACATTGATGTGTACCTGAGGCCACTGGTTGATGAACTTTTAGAGTTGTGGGCTGACGAAGGTGTACGTGTGTGGGACGAGTACAAACAAGAGGAATTTGACCTACGAGGGTTGCTGTTTGTTACCATCAATGATTGGCCCGCTCTTAGTAACATCTCAGGACAGTCAAACAAGGGATACAGCGCATGCACACACTGTTTAGGCGAGACAGAAAGTATACATATAGGCAAGAATGTGTACCCGGGGCATCGTCGATTTCTTCCAGACAGGCATCCCGTAAGAAAGAAAGGAAAGCATTTCAAAGGCGAGGCAGATACACGGAGGAAGCCAACCCTCCCTAAAGGTACTGATATATATGACATGGTCAAAGATATAAAAGTAATCTTTGGAAAGGGTCCTGGCGCACAATCTGTTCCAAATGACGCCGACAACCACGTAGCCATGTGGAAGAAGAAATCTATATTCTGGGAACTACCCTATTGGAAATTCCTAGAGGTTCGCTCTGCGATCGACGTGATGCACGTGACGAAAAATATTTGCGTGAACCTGCTAAACTTATTGGGCGTGCATGGGAAGAAGTCAAGAGATACACCAAAAGCACGGCTGCACCACCAACGTATGCACGAACGAGACGACCTGATGAATCCAGAGAATTTCAAAGGTCCTGCCAGCTACGCTCTTACCAAGGAAGAGAAGGAGATCTTTTTCCAAGTCCTGAGTAGTATCAAGGTCCCGTCTGGCTACTCGTCGAACATAAAAGGAATACTAAACCTGGAAGAGAAAAAGTTCCAAAACCTTAAGTCTCATGACTGCCACGTGATCATGACCCAGTTACTTCCGATTGCATTGAGGCGGCTTCTGCCAGAAAACGTGCGAGTACCCATTGTGAAGCTATGTGCATTCCTCAACGCAATTTCTCAGAAGGCAATCGATCCAGCAACTCTACCAAGTTTACAGAAGGACGTGGTCCAATGTCTTGTCAGCTTCGAGTTGGTGTTCCCACCAACCTTTTTCAATATTATGACGCACCTCATAGTTCACCTTGTCCAAGAGATTTCCGTTCTCGGTCCTGTATTCTTACACAATATGTTTCCCTTTGAGAGGTTCATAGGAGTCTTGAAGAATTATGTTAGAAACCGTGCTAGACCAGAAGGAAGCATGGTCAAGGGCTATGGAACAGAGGAGGTCATTGAGTTTTGTGTTGACTTTATTCCTGACCTGAACCCGATCGGGGTTCCTCAGTCGCGCCATGAGGGGAGACTGCGTGGAAAAGGCACGCTAGGAAAGAAATCAACAACATGTATGGACGAGCAATCTTTCAGTCAAGCACACTACACAGTTCTAGTTAATTCCAGCTTGGCGGCTCCATATATCCAGGAACACACGGATATTTTACGCTCGGAATATCCGGAGCAACCTGAAGATTTCATTGCTAAAGAACACGCGAAGACTTTCGGAGGTTGGTTGCAAAGACGTCTGATTAATGACAACATTGTTGAAGATGAGCTATACTTGTTGGCCAAGCAACCATCTTCGACTGTATTGACCTTTAAAGGGTACGAGATAAATGGTAACATATTTTACACGGCAGAACAAGATAAAAAGAGCACCAACCAAAACAGTGGCGTCCGGTTTGATGCAAAAGACGACAACGGGCAAAGGGTCACATACTATGGTTACATAGAACAGATATGGGAACTTGACTACGGACCTTCCTTTAAGGTCCCTTTGTTCTGGTGCAAATGGTTCAACCTGTCAGGCGTGAAGGTAGACCCGAAGTACGGAACGACAACAGTGGATCAGAAGAATCTTGGGTACGACAATGATCAATTCGTCCTAGCCAATGATGTGGCTCAGGTTTTCTATGTGAAGGACATGTCTAGCAGACCGAGAAAAACAAAAGATAAAGAAACGAATACATCAGACGATGAGCCAAGGCGCCACATAGTTTTTTCAGGGAAAAGAAACATCGTGGGAGTCGAGGACAAGACAGACATGTCAGAAGATTTACATTAAATTTGATGAAATTCCTCCCTTCAAAGTCAAAGATGATCCTAGCATTCAGTTAAATGATGAAGATGTTCCATGGTTACGGCGCAATCAGAAGAAAGGCAAGAAGAAAAATAGAAACGGATCGTCCCTTTAGTACCGGTTGGGGACACCAACCGGGACTAAATGGGTTAGGGTTTCGTTTGGACCAATCAGATAGAATCACACGGATCGTGTGTTTGTTTCAACCGCTTGTGAGTCGTTGGATCCGGGGTGTGTTTCTTTCCAGCTGTTGTGAGCCGTTCGATCAGGGCTACGGTGTGTTTCTTTCGAGCTGTTGTGAGCCGTTGGATGAGATGTTTCTTAACCGTTGGATCAAAACCCTAGCTCAACACTTTGTGAGCCAGAGGACCCTATATATAGCCCAGCTTCATACACCGTTCAGTTCATCTCCCAAATACAAAACATCCGGATTCGCCAGCATACGCCCCGCGGTGCATTTGGTATGCATATATGCACTCAGTAGCCACTGCGGGTTGTATACTGGCGATACCGTTTGTTTTGTTCTACACCCTCCTTTAAGGTTTGATACATCATATACTCAGTTCATCGAGCAAATACAAAACATCCGGATTCGCCATCATACGTCCGACCGTGCATTTGGTATGCATATATGCACCCAGTAGCCACGGTCGGGCTGTATGATGGCGATACCGTCTGTTTTGTTCCACCCCCTTAAGGTTTGATACATCATATACTCAGTTCATCGAGCAAATACAAAACATCCGGATTCGCCGTCATACGTCCAGCCGTGCATTTGGTATGCATATATATATGCACCCAGTAGCTAGCCACGGTTGGGCTGTATGACGGCGATACCGTTTGTTTTGTTCTACACCACCCTTTTAAGGTTTGATACATCATATATTCAGTTCATCGAGCAAATACAAAACATCCGGATTCGCCATCATACGTCGAGCCGTGCATTTGGTATGCATATATGCACCCAGTAGCCACGGTTGGGCTGTATGATGGCGATACCGTTTGTTTTGTTCTACACCCCCCTTTGGAAACAGAAAGAAGAAGAAAAAGAAATGTGCGCCCCCCTGTACAGGCCTTTAGGACCGGTTGCCGTTAACAACCGGTGCTAAAGACCCTTTCGCACCGGTTGCCGTTAACAACCGGTTTGCCGTTAACAACCGGTGCTAAAGACCCTTTAGCACCGGTTGTTAACCGCAACCGGTACCAAGAAAGGCAAGAGTAAGATTGTGACGACCGGTTGTCACAGAGGCAGACAGAAGAAGTCACGGTATGGCAGTCACGTATTCAACATCAACCAAGAAAGGCAAGCGTAAGATTGTGATGAAAGGTTGACAGAGGGAAATACTCGCGATATATGTATGTACTTTTTAAAAGTGAGAAACAAAGTACCAGCGGGCTAGTATACCAATCGCTAAATCAATCTACATGTATGGTATCTCGCTAAATCAATCTATATATATGTATCCACGATATATATGCTCGATGTATCACTTGCGCTCTCACTTCTCGTTGCCTTACTCATTACCCACCCTAACTTACCACAGGCGCATAGACTACAATATGCGCCTGGGGTAACATTACCGCAGGCGCATAGACAGAATATGCGCCTGGGCTAAGAGCTATACCACAGGCGCATGGTGTGCAATGTGCGCCTGGGGTAATTGATCAGATTACATTAAATTTGATGAAATTCCTCCCTTCAAAGTCAAAGATGATCCTAGCATTCAGTTAAATGATGAAGATGTTCCATGGTTACGGCGCAATCAGAAGAAAGACAAGAAGACAAATAGAAACGGATCGTCCCTTTAGTACCGGTTGGGGACACCAACCGGGACTAAATGGGTTAGGGTTTCGTTTGGACCAATCAGATAGAATCACACGGATCGTGTGTTTGTTTCAACCGCTTGTGAGTCGTTGGATCCGGGGTGTGTTCTTTCCAGCTGTTGTGAGCCGTTCGATCAGGGCTACGGTGTGTTTCTTTCGAGCTGTTGTGAGCCGTTGGGATGTTTCTTAACCGTTGGATCAAAACCCTAGCTCAACACTTTGTGAGCCAGAGGACCCTATATATGCACCCAGTAGCCACTGTCGCTCCTCGAGCGCTTCTTCTCCATCCCTCTGCACCGTCGCGCTTCCACCATGCCTCCGAGGAGGAACAGCCACCGGTTTCCACGGCGTCCGAGCACGGCAGAACGGAATGTTCAGCGCAGATATCCGCTGGGGGGACGACCGCATCCCCCTCGGCACCTTTGCGACGGCGGCAGAGGCAGCCCGCGCCTGGGACGCGGCGGCCTGGCGCCTCAACCGCCCGCGGTCGCTGATGAACTTCAACGACTGCCACACAGTCTGGGAAGCGGAGGCCAGGGCGACGAAGCCACAGATCATCACTGCCGCCGACCACCTCCACCTCCGCCACCGCGCGTTTCAGGGCCTAGTCGACGCCAGGGAAGACCGCGTCGTCCGCGATTATTACCGGAACAACCGGGGGAGGAGAGCGCCGACGAGGAGCTCTGGCAGACACGCGCGGGTCAGCGGGCGGAGCGCCGCCTCGAACGCCACCTCGCGTTAGATGCGGCTCGGGAGGTGAGGACGAGGGCGCTGCAAGAGCTTCGTCGGGCCGACCGCGCCGGCGAAGTCTGGGCCTCCGACGATCCGAGGTGGGGGCCTATCTCGGACATACCATCATGCACCTCCGATGATGACGAGGAGGTCACCGACGAGTTCGGCGACAATGATGACCCGGAGGAGGTCACCGACGAGTTCCCCGACGACGATGGCGAGGAGTAGTGTTCGTCTGTTTTCTCTTTTTAATAAAAGAATTTGTATTCCGGCGACACTGCGGCAATCGCTAAATCAATCTGTATGGTATCTCGCTAAATCAATCTATATATATGTATCCACGATATATATGCTCGATGTATCACTTGCGCTCTCACTTCTCGTTGCCTTACTCATTACCCACCCTAACTTACCACAGGCGCATAAACAGCAAAATGCGCCTAGGGTAACTTTACCGCAGGCGCACAGTCAGGAAATGCGCCTGGGATAAGAGATTTACCACAGGCGCATTTTGTGTAAAGTGCGCCTGGGGTAAGTGATCATATACAGAAACAGTAGTTTTTCTGTTTTGTTTTCTTGATGTGTTTTGTTTGTCTGTTTTGAAATGTGTGTTTGACATAATATAGAAATAGTTTAGCTAGGAATTAATATAGAAATAATATCCATTACATAATAATATATACATTACATGATAATATATCCATTACATACTAATATATCCATTACATGCATATATCGAACACAAGATGCGGTACAAACAACATCTATGGATCCGTCGAGTAGAAGCGGAACAACTCGTAGGAGACGTATGCATCTATGGCTGCATACGTGATGTTGGTCCAGTCCAGTGGGTTCTTCTCCCACAACCAGTGATTCTTCGAGGGGAAATCAGTCTTCATGGTTCCGTAGCCCTCGTGGATGAAGGCACTTGCCATGCGAGCCATACCGGTCTTTGGCCCGTTCAAATGGATAAGACCCTGAATATCAATGTAGTGATCTTCAGGTATCACAATACCCAAGCGCATCAACTTCGGACGGTCTTGCGTGTTGTCAACGCTGCAAAAGTCATACCCCTTGTTGACAAGAAAATCAACAAGTGCCGGAGAATGCTTTGAACTACTGCAACAACAAAATTTGATACGTGTACGTGTTAGATATATGGCAACACATGTATTCTTCACATGCAACAAACAAATCGAAGATGCAAGATTGTACGTGTGCGTTACCTTGACCATTGGAAGACCAAAACGGCCTCCTTGAACGCAATCTGGATGACTGCAACATTCCGTTTATCCGCCGTATACTCTAAATGAAGCCCGAAAAACCGGTGTTCTTCGGGAGAGGAGAAATACGATTGGTCAAATACCCAAGCACCGGGGAGCTCCTCGCAGTTGTTGGTGTAGAACACGTCGAGACTTTTGCCGCATGGTGTGGGCACATCATATCTCTTAGAAACTTCAGCCATGGTGCTTAGTGGAGGAAGATCAAGAGAGGAAGAAGAAGAGACAGAGGAAGAAGAGAAGAAACAGAGACTCGCGATCGGGCCGGTGCGCACTGTAGCAATAAAACCGCCGCGCGCGGGAGGCGAGCAGTTTGTATTAAGACCTTTAGCACCGGTTGCTAACACAAACCGGTGCTAAAGGCCTGTAGTGGGCGCGCAGTCTGGGTGTGGCCCCAACTACAGGCCTTTAGCACCGGTTTGTGTTAGCAACCGGTGCTAAAAGACCCTTTAGCACCGGTTGTTAACACAAACCGGTGCTAAAGGCCTATAGTGGGGATAATCTCCAGGACTTGTGAAATTTTGGCCTCATTTCTTTCGCGCGTCTTCTCCTCTACCTACGGCGAAGCCCTGCTCCGCCTCGTCGCCGTCCGTCCGCCTCGTCGCCGTACGCCTCGCCTCGGTCCGCCGCGCCTCCGTCGGCCTCACCTCCGTCGCCGCGCCTCCGGCCGCTCTCTGTCTCCGTCGCCGTCGATCCCGCGCGGCCCCGCGTCCGTCGCGCCTCCGCGGTCGCCGTCCGCCTCCGTCGCGCCGTCGCGCCGTCCGGTCCGTCCGCCTCCGTCGCGCCTCCGTCTCGCCTCCGCCTCCGCCGCCCCGCCTCTCGCCCTCGATCGCCGTCGATCGCCGGCCTAGCTAGGTAATTTATTTCGGTTTTTTTCAATTTTGTTTTACTGTTAGAATTTTTAGAGTTAGTGTTAGTGTTTAGTGTTAGAAATTTTTAGATTTAGTGTTATTGTTTTTTAGAGTTAGTGTTAGTGTTAGAAATTTTTAGATTTAGTGTTAGATTTTTTTAGAGTTATTAGTGTTAGTGTTAGAATTTAATTAGTGTTAGAAATTTTTAGAGTTAGTGTTAGATTTTTTTAGTGCTTTATTTTGTTTACAATTTTGTTTAGTGTTAGAATTTTTCTGTTAGAATGTTGTGTTATAAATTTCACTAAGTTAGTGTTAGAAAATTTCAGAAAGTTAGAATAACTATATAATTTCAGTAAGTTAAAATTTTTCACTAAGTTACCATATTGTTCCTGTTTAACTTTCATCTTATTTCTGTTATATTTCTCAATTTACTATTTTTACTAAGTTAGAAACACTAAGGTATTTTACTTAATTATGGAATATTTACTTAGTCCGGGCAGGTTTTTAGTTCATGTCTTTGTTGGACCCGCCGGGGGATGTCCGGGACTGGGCCCCGCCAGGCTGGCATTGGGAGCTCCTTAGTACCGGGGCACGCGGCTTGGTGAGAAATCCGGGTGACGTGGTCGACCCGGATATTCTTTGGTGGCCATCGCGTGGGCCACGCTCGGTGCGGAGAGCCGGCCCGTGAGGAGGTGGTACAACAGCGTATCAGGGAGGAGGACGAGCACGTCCGTCGCTACATGTACTTGCTCGATAGGCAGTATAGGCAGTATAGCAGCAGTTGGTCGATTATTAGGAGGGTTCCTTACCACGTGAGCTATGACCCTATGAGGGTTCCTTATCTATGGATGCGTAGCACCCGTGACTCAGCACCCCGCGGCTTAGGACCCGGTCGGAGTTAATTATTTTGAGAGATGTCACGAGACTATGTATAAGTGATATTATTCGATCGTGATGTATTAGGGTTAAAAAAATCAACCCGAGCTATGTAATCTTGGTGTGTCCAGAACTATTATTTCATTATGTCCAGAACTATTATTTTATTACTGTCCGATGAAATAATTTCGCCAAGTGCCCGATGAAAATTTCGCTAAGTGTTCTTCATTTTATAAATTTTACTAGCAGGTGTTGAGCTATGGATCCCCAAGAACCTGCACATGATCCGCACGCCGATAAACTCGCGGGAATGGGTGAGGCGGAGAAGGAAAGATTAATATGCGAGATGATTTATAATAATGCAACGGCCATATATCGTGATGACGACGATGGACAAGCGTTTAGCAATCAATTTTTGAACGACTCCGGCGACGGAGATCAGAATATAGAAGATGTAGTAGATGATGACGACGACAACGTCGAGGATGAAGAAGTGCCCTCCAGAACAAACTCTGCCAATGTATATCTCAAGTCACTGTTCACGCAACAATTAATTTGTATTGCACTTACTAACGAATCATTATTTTCCCGTTTAGGCGCCCTCCGGAACAGCTAGCGCAAGTACTGAGACAAAGTCCAAACGAGGCCCGGCCGCAAGGTTGAAAGATACCGCAAGGTTCTCGATTGATACAGTTGCTGCTGATGGCAAACCATTGCAGCCCCCAGAAACTTATCGCAAATTCGTAAATCAGTGTGGAGTTGTTGTAAGAGACCTGGTCCCGATCAACTTAATAGAATGGAATAAGCCGAAGACCGGGGCCAACGTTGGAGCTAGTTATGTCGATGAAAGATTGAAAAAAATTCTTTGCGAAACGCTATGGCAAAATTTCAGCGTAGCGGAAGACCAGAAGAAGAAAGTCGAGAAGTGGGCTTTGAAGAAGATGGCCACACAATTCCAGAGGTGGAAGAAAGAATGTGGAAGAAATATCAGAAAGAAGATCCAGTTTTCACTGGTAACCTAGTGAAGATAAGAGACGCTTGGGATGATTTTAAGGCGTACAAGAAATCGGGTGTCTTTGCATCCCGATCGGCCAAAAATTCGGAGAATGCGAAGAACAAGAATATCACCATATTTTGGGGTCAGGTGGCTACATGACTGCCCTGCCTAGGTGGCGAAGCTATGAAGCTGCGCTTGTGAAAAGAGGTATCATTCCACAGACACATGACTGGCCGATAGGTCCAAGTTCTGGTTGTTCGCGCATGGGGCAACGTTGGACGCTGAGACTGGGATGATTGTTGCTCAGGGACCATGGTCGGAAAAAATAACAACAGTCGTAGCAGAACTAGAGAAGGCAATAGAAGCTGTTCGAAAAGGAACTTTTGTTCCCGATAGAGAGAACGACGAGCTGACGAAGGCCCTCGGGAACCCCGAAAAGTGGGGACGAACACGAGGCTTT
The DNA here is from genome assembly GCA_028641055.1 of Alopecurus myosuroides. NCBI lineage: Eukaryota > Viridiplantae > Streptophyta > Magnoliopsida > Poales > Poaceae > Alopecurus > Alopecurus myosuroides. The sequence continues at coordinate 759,303,400 of CM054057.1, forward strand.
GGAGCGGATACCCCGTGGAGCCAAGGGTTGCAGCGGACATTGCCACTTACAGAAGCCGTGATAGAAGCAAGAAAAAGACGAGTGAACAGATATCGACTTAGAACAAAAGGTGGATTTTCTCTTGAAGAAAGGGGGACACCCTCTACCTGACACTGAAGAGGAGGTAGAACATCGTCCTGCACCTGATCAGCTGCAAATAGAAGACGATCATGCCGTCCCATCTCAGCATAGAAGCAGCGTGGGTTCCACGCACCTGCAGCTAGAAGACGGTCGTGCAGTCGAACCGTCGGTGCCTCACTATCCCGTGGATGATATCACGGAGAAGACAAACTGTGAGATACATATGCCAATGGGAACATATCCTTCAGGGTGGCGTCAGGCTATGCTTTACCGAATCAACCCGGAGCAACCTACCATGGTGGTCAGATTCCAGCATCCCATGCTCGTGTCGGGTTGTCAACAATTACGCCGGGATGCCATTCAATTGAGCTGAGTATTCCTGGAGGTGAAGGCGAGAAGACACTGGGAGAAATGGAGCTTGGTATCATCTTGTGGAATAAGAAACACATCGTGTTCCCTAACTCGGCGCCAAGGCACCGACTCCTCCAGGTACGAAATGCACCATACCTCCATCAATTACTGAATGTTGCACCACATGTTATCTTATTTTTAATAGTTTTTTCACTTTCGTACAGAGAATGCACGACCTCCAAGTCCACCCCCCAACGAACCTCCAAGTCCACCCCACAACAAAGATTGGCCGGAGCCCGAGGCCGAGGGTCCATCGCCCGTGCACTCCCGTGAGCCGACGGATGCGCCCACTACGGGTACGACAAAGCGGAAGCTGCAGTTCAGAAGAAACGGGACTCCTCCCAAGAAGAGACCAAGGAAATCCAAGAAAGTCAAGAGTCCCCAAAGTTACCAGGCTTGATGACTGAGGAGGAACTAACCAATGCAGTGGCATCCAAAACCAAGGCATGGTTCGCACAGTTTCCCCATAAGCCCCCTCCAGACGTCTGGAAGCAAACTCTAAAGGACATCCCAAAGTGGAAAATTGAGCGGACCATCGACTTATATTATCCTGCACCGCCGCCACCGCCGCCCCTTTCAGACTATGAACGGTATATTGAAAAGAAGCACGCCGCACAGATGAAGCAGGCGGAGCAGACGAAATGCGGGAAACAAGTTCCCCAGCTCGGACAACAAGAAGCACAGTCAGTTGGCCCGCTCAAGGTCTTATCTGACGCGGCTTCAGTGTCCTGTCCACGCATGGGCGACGTGGGTTTACGCTATTGCTGATGTGGTATATAAATACAAGCCCGGACACCCTCTGGTCGAAGATCCTACTGCTCTAACAACCCAACTACGGAGTTTACATGATTGGTACTTGGAGGCCGCAAGGCAGGAGAGAGACTGTATCATGGCTCGAATTCAGGATCAACACTACTTCGGAGATTACGGTGTGGAGCTTGGGTTCGATGATTTCTTCCAGATGTACAATCAACGTGCCCTCGACAAGTCTATCCTCAGCTGCTACTGTTTGTAAGTGATTTATTTGTGTAATTTAATTATTTAGTTAAGCTCGCGTTCGTTGCCCGTATAATTATCACTGACGACATTCTTTTTGTACTACTATGCAGAATGAAGATTCGTGAATGCAGACTGGCAGGAATCTGGGACTTCGGGTTCATTGACCCGTATTCGTATCATCAAACCACAGTAGAAACGTTCAACAAGACTACACCGGATGATTTGCTAATGTTTTTGAAGCGACAACATACCCAAAAAGAAATACTTTGGCCCTACGGATTCAGGTGAGTGTTACTGTCTTGTAGACATTCCATTTTGCTTACCTGATGTTAAGTGTAATTGATGAGTATGCATGACTGCGTGTGTACACGTGCGCAGCGGCCACTTCATATTGTTCATCATTAGAATCGATAGAGGACAAGTTGAAGTCTGGGACTCGTTAAACTGGGGCGCTGACAGATGGAGAGAGAGCGCGTCAGATGCTTCAAAAGTATATATATATCAGCCTCTTTCGTTCATCGGCCTCTTTTTCGTTCATTCCCTGATATCAAGTAAGTAATAATTAACTCTTCTATTCATTTTTCTTTTGTCGCCCAGGGTTTGGCAAATGTTCATCAAGGAAGAACCCGGTACATGGGCAGACAAGCTCAACTTTCAGATTAACACAGTAAGTAGTACTACGTACCTGATTTAAATACCATTACCATTCTCTTGATTATTATTAATTTGACTGAATTATGTTTCTCGTATATAGAAAGTCCCGCAACAACCACAGGGAACTGATTATTGTGGATACTACGTTTGCGAGTTCATTCACAGGAGGATCAATGAGAAATCCCGTACTACAAGAACTCTAGAGGTACGTAAAGGATCTTCACAACTTTATTTATGTTGCCATTAATTATGTTTAGTTTTGTTCATAACTTAATTGTTTTCATCTACTTCTTTTCAAGATGGCACGAAAGCGGGCGCAGCTCAAACCAATCGACCGTTGCAAGGGCTATTGCAGAGGAATTGGCAGGATTCTTCTCACGCAAGTCATAGCAGAAGACGGAGAATTTTTCCATCCTATGAACCAATAATAGCCAGCTCCCTTCTCTATGCAAATATACAACTATTCAAAACGAACCTCAGATTATGTAATTATCGGTCGATTACTTCGTGTTACATGTATATATATATGTACTACTATTTGGTGCATCAACATTTAACCGCAAACAGAAACGGAAACACGTAAACGGAAACCCTGAAAATACGGAACACCCTAAACCCTAAACCCTAAATACGGAATTGGAAACCCTGAAAAAAAAAAAAGAAAAAAAAAAAGAAAAAAAAAAAACTTTAGGACCGGTTGGTATTACCAACCGGTTCTAAAGGTCCTCCGCCTGCGCGCTCTCTTCGGCGCCCACGTGGAGGCCTTTAGAACCGGTTGGTGACTGACCGGTTCTAAAGGGGGGGGGGGCTTTAGTCCCGGATACGTAGCACCGGTTTTGTATCCGAGTCCAAAGGCCCTTACAAACCGGTGCTACTGGCCTGTTCTCCACCAGTGACAACTCACCGGCTTCCTCGACAATTCAATCCCTGCGCCGGCACAGGAGGTGGACGTGACTTCGGACGGCAATACTGAGAAGGTGGCGAACCCAGCCTATGCGCTCTGGAACGCCCAGGATCAGCAGGTCCTCGGGTACCTGCTGGCCTCGCTCTCCCGCGAGGTTCTGGCTCAAGTCGTGGATCTGACCACGTCGGCAAGCTTGTGGGCGGAAATTGGGCAGATATACTCATCGCAGTCCCGCGCCCGCGTCATCCAACTGCGTGCCCAGCTCACCAATCTCAAGAAAGGAGAACTCACGGCGACTGCCTACTTCACGCGCATGAAGGGGCTGGCTGATGAGATGGCGGCCGCGGGCAAGAAGATCGACGATGATGATCTGATCTCACGGATCCTTGCAGGATTGGGCGCGGATTACAATCCGTTCATGTCCGCGATTTCTGCATCGGCACGCTCGGGCACCCCCCTTACCCTCAGTGACCTCTTCGCCGAGCTCTTGGTCGCGGAGGGCAGGCTCGAAGCTCAGAACCCAGGCGCTCAGCTTGGGGGCTCCATCAACCTCGCCTCCAAAGGTGGGCGCGGCTTCTCCAACAGCCGTGGAGGGGGCAGCGGCTTTGGCAACTTCAATGGTGGAGGTCGTGGTGGCGGCGATGGCCGTCCAAACATCACCAACAACCAGCAGCAGCCTCGACAACCGTACACTGGTGGCGGCATCAACCCGAGGCAAGGACCCAAGCCCATGTGCCAGATTTGTGGCAAGACAGGGCACACGGCGCTCCGTTGCTGGAAGAGGTTCGACAAGAACTTCAAGTCCACGCTCCTGAACGAGGAGAAATCGGTGAACTCGGCGGCGGCTCCTTCCTACGGCATCGATACCAACTGGTACTCCGATACGGGGGCCACCGACCACATCACAAGCGAGTTGGACAAACTCTCTGTTCGCGACCGCTACAACGGCACTGATCAAGTGCACACGACGAGTGGGTCAGGTATGGAAATAATGCACATTGGTCGTACGCAATTTCATACCCATGATCGTCCTCTCCATCTCAATAATTCTTCATGTCCCTCAAGCATCAAAAAATCTTATTTCTATTCACAAACTTACTCGTGACAACAATGCTTATGTTGAATTTTGGCCTGAATTCTTTTCTATCAAGGATCAGGAAGCGGGGAAGGTGCTTCTTCGCGCCAGGAGTAGGGGTGGTCTCTATCCATTACCATGCAAGCCGCCTACCCATGGAAGACATGTCCTCGGTGTTAGCCGACCATCCTCGTCCCGCTGGCATAGGCGTTTAGGTCATCCCTCATTTACAGTTGTTAGTCAAATTCTCAAGGAGAACAATTTATCTTTCTCAAATAAAAGTCATGAGTCAGTTTGCGATGCATGTCAAAAGGCCAAGAGCCACCAACTTCCATATCCTAGATAATCTAGTGTTTCCAAAGCTCCTTTAGAGCTTGTTTTTTCAGATGTATGGGGGCCAGCCTCCGTTTCTGTTGGAAGGAATAAATACTATGTTAACTTCATTGACGATTATAGCAAATTTACATGGATATATTTGCTTTGTAACAAGTCTGGTGTTTTTCAGAAGTTTCATGACTTTCAACAACATGTTGAACGCTTATTTGACAAAAAAATCCTTGCCATGCAAACCGATTGGGGTGGCGAGTACTAAAAATTAAGTTCCTTTTTTGAGCGTATTGGGATCTCACACCATTTTTCCTGCCCTTATGCTCATCAACAGAATGGTTCCGCGGAACGGAAACATAGGCACATTGTGGAAGTAGGACTTTCTCTTTTAGCCCATGCCTCCATGCCCCTAAAGTTTTGGGATGAGGCGTTTTTGACAGCTGTATATCTCATTAATCGGATACCTAGCAAAGTCATTCAATCCCAAACTCCCATGGAAAAACTCCTTCACACAAAGCCAGATTATTCCTTCCTAAGAATTTTTGGTTGTGCCGTATGGCCAAATTTTAGACCTTTCAATAAACACAAGCTTGAATTCCGGTCAAAAAGTTGTGTTTTCTTAGGCTATAGTGGGCTTCATAAGGGATACAAGTGCCTAGATGTTTCAACCGGTAGAGTGTACATCTCTAGAGATGTTGTATTCGATGAATCAATATTTCCTTTTTCGGAATTACACTCTAATGCCGGTGCCCAATTACGTGCGGAGATAAATCTTCTATCTCCCACACTTCTTAATTCTCCTCCTTTTGATCATGGGGGTGATTTGCATAATGATCATGTGTCTATTTCTAATGCTAATGATCAAAATTATGAGTCAAGTGTGCAGGAAAATTCAGATTTTATGCAGACACAGGATGCCACAGAAGCTCCGAGTGCAGGATCCAATGCAGATTCGCCTGCACGGTCTGGAAGCACGGATTCCCGCGCGTCAGGAGGATCTGTCTTGGGATCCAGGCGGTCTGGCGCTGGTCGGCATGCGTCCGCCAGCAAGAGCGCGGCGCGTGGCGACGGTGGGCCAAGCGCAGGTGATGGTCGGCCTGCGTCTGCCGGTGCAAGCGCGGCGCGTGGCGATGGTGGGCCGCTGCTGGGCTCGCCCTCTGCTTCGACAAACCGACAGAGCAGCGCAAGTGGGCCGCTGTCGGGAGCGCGCACATCCTCGGACGGAGATTTGTCTCCACCACATGTTGGTTCATCAGAGGAGCAAACAACATCCGCGCGATCCGATGCGGATTCTAGGTCCTCTGGCGACGCGTCTTCAGGATCCTCTGCGGCAGGGATTGCTGTGGTTCTGCGCCGAGCACTGATTCCACCTCCACAACCTGCACACACACGTTCAAAAAGTGGCATTACAAAACATTTTGAATTTACAGATGGTTGCATACGTTGGGGGGAATTTTTGCAGCACAGGTGAACCGGAAAATTTGCAAGAAGAGCTATGGGTGAGGAATACTCCGCACTTATGAGGAATAAAACATGGCATTTGGTTTCTATGAAGAGGGGAAGCAATGTCATCGATTGTAAGTGGGTTTACAAAGTGAAATGAAAATCAGATGGTGCTATTGATAGGTATAAGGCAAGACTTGTGGCTAAATGCTTCAAGCAAAGGTATGGGATAGACTATGAGGACACGTTTAGTCCTATAGTCAAGGCAGCTACTATTAGATTAATTTTATCTATTGTTGTATCAAGAAATTGGAGTATGCCACAGTTAGATGAGCAGAATGCGTTTCTCCATGGCGTTCTGGAAGAGGAGGTCTATATGAGACAACCACCTGGATATGAGGATCCAGAAAAACCAAGTTTTGTTTGCAGATTGGACAAAACTTTATATGGACTAAAGCAGGGCTCCACGAGCATGGTTCTCTCGGTTATCTACTAAATTGCAATCTCTTGGATTTATTCCTTCTAAGGCAGATACATCTTTATTCTTTTATAATAAAGGTGGAATAATTATGTTCATGCTCATCTATGTTGATGATATTATTGTCACAAGTTCCTGTTCTCTATTGATGCACTACTTCATGATTTGAGGACTGATTTTGCGTTAAAGGATCTTGGAAATTTTTATTATTTTCTCGGAATTGAGGTAAAGAAGGTAAACAGTGGTATTATATTGTCACAAGAAAAATATATTGGAGATGTGCTTGGTCGAGTTGGTATGAAAGGATGCAAACCTGTTACTACTCCTTTATCAACTTCAGAAAAATTGTCTATATAGCTTTGGGTAAGCCTCTTAGTGGTGAAGATTTAGGAGCATTGTAGGTGCATTACAATACTTGACTCTCACTAGGCCAGATATATCATTTTCGGTCAATAAAGTGTGCCAGTTTTTACATGCTCCTACCTCTTTGCATTGGTCAGCTGTGAAGAGGATTTTGAGATATTTGCAGTACATTTCATCATATGGGTTAAAATTGATTAAATCAGATTCTACACTTGTGAGTGCATTCTCTGATGCAGACTGGGCTGGTTATTCTGATGATAGGAGGTCAACGGTTGGCTTTGCAGTTTTTCTTGGTTGTAATTTGGTATCTTGGAGTGCACGTAAACATGCAACAGTATCAAGATCTAGTACTGAGGCTGAATACAAGTCTCTTGCAAAAGCAACAGCTGAAGTAATTTGGGTACAAACACTATTGAAGGAAATTGGTGTTGAACACCCTGAGGCAGCATCATTATGGTGTGACAATCTTGGTGCTACTTATTTATCTGCTAATCCTGTTTTCCATGCTAGGACTAAGCATATTGAAGTGGATTATCATTTTGTTCGAGAGAGGGTTGCAAACAAACTGTTGAATATCAGGTTCATTCCTACTGGAGATCAGGTAGCGGATGGATTCACTAAACCTCTTTCAGTTAGACAGTTGGAAGCATTTAGATGCAATCTCAACTTAGATAAGTTGTGATTGAGAGGGGATGTTGAAATATATGTAACTTGTCACGTATGTACATATAAATACGTGACATGCCTTCTAGATGTTTCCGTCTGTTTGGTACTTCGCTAGGATGTTAACCGTAGAGAGTTTAGCTTGTACTCCAAGACCATTCGGTTGTAATCTTACCTGTAAAACCCTAGGCCGGTTTGGCCTCTATATTAACACGCAAGCGCCCGATCTCCAAGGGTACGCTTCAACTAGTTTTATCGTATGCGCCACCGAGGGTAGCCGCACCCTAGCCCGTTTAGGATAGTAATCAGACATGTCCTGTCTGAATGGTTTGAGGGACACGGTATGCCCTCGTACAAAGAATAGTAACCACATGCACGTGATGGTCCACATGCTAGCTAGCTTAGGCATGCACGGAATTGCATCGTATAGCATGCAGCAAACTGCAAAGCTGCCCGTGCATGCTTTCCCACATCGATGAAGCTGGCCTTGCCGCCGAGAACTCGACGGCGATAGATCCGCCCAGGTCGCGTACACGACCCCTGCGTATGTGTGTCCAGATCCGCGGTGAAGCCAACATGTTCATGTAGATGAACAATACGGCATGAGGTTGGCCACGGGCCAGGTGACCGAGCCAACCGACGCGGAAGGAGATTGCCTTCATGACCACCGTAGTCGCCTCCGACAGTGCAACCGCAGTGGTTACCTCCGACAGCCAGCGGCGCAGCCGCAGCTGCCTTCTCGGGTGGTGAACATAGTGTGCCGGCGGACCTTGGACGAGTAGATAGCCTGGCCGCTCCTCAAGGCCATGTGCATCCCGGCATGCCCACATATGCAGCCGTACATGGCGGTGACGATGGAGCAGATGACCGCGGCCGTGGTGACAGCGGGTGGACTTGTGACCTGGCTCGTGGACACTACAAACATGGTAGTGACGTTGAAAGCAACAATATACATTTTCTTGTGACCTAGTGTTTTTTCTTGTGCATCGATCAACAATTAAAATTGAAAAGTAACGCAATGATCTAGCTTTATATTTGTCTGCATCTAATGGGCTCACATATACATTTATTGCGTGTTTTTTAACCATATGTTTTGCCGACTCAATTTGTATAAGAACCATCAGGTAAAGTCACATCCTACAATCATGTCGACAAAGTGAAAAGGTTGACATTGGCCATATGATGGGAGAGAAAAGGTCAATGGACATTGTAAAAAATACCGAAGAATTAAACTATCACAGAACGTAAGAGGACATTGGCTTCACTAAGTGATTGTTACCTTTTCGCCATATCTCTAATTCCAACATACGTTTCACACTTATCGGCTTCTTCTTCGTTGATCCTTCTAGCCATTTACTAGCCGCGCTGTGTTTCTCATTTGTTAGATATTTGGTAGAAGCACAAGAGCGCCTATTTGGATGTTGGATGAAGATGGTACAATATATAGCCACACAACATTTATATTCAAACTTGAAGATTTGGTGAACCTTTACTATCTTGTAAATGAAATATTGGTAAAGAAATATTAATCTGGATTACCAATAAAAGGGCGCTCTTCCTAGAGGGTGTTTTTTTGGCTTTCTCCCCATGTGAGAAGTGGCACACTGTTAGGACGTCTGACTCCACGGGTGAACCATAGCGTGCAATGTTAGGGAAACCCACGGGTGAGGAGAGTACAATGTGTGACTTATCTGTTTTTGTTCGGTTGATACGAACATAAAAAATGAAATATTTTGTGAACTAGACGTCCAAATCACATTTATTTTTCATCATTGTTCTAGTTGTGATGAGATATTCAAAACTAGTTTCCATATTGATATGATTCGATGAATTTTTTTTTTTTTTTTTTTTTTTTTTTTTTTTTTTGCAATGAGAGCGTTATATAGGGCAACATAAGGCCAAAGTTGGTGGGGGACTGAAAACAAGAGCATCTTTAAGTTGTCGCTCGACCGTTTTAGAAAAAAATCTTGGGATATGCCCTCGAGTAATAGCCGAATCGGCCTTTCTCGTGGAGCCAAGCTGGCTTGGAGAAAGGAGTACACAAAGATACCCTCATTTTAAGTGCAGGTTACATCGCAATCTCATAGTCCATGTAGAAAGCCGCCAAACCAAACAGCATGACACACATGTGTACAAACTACCAACCACCATGTTGAGTACCAAACAAAGACACCGACTCGTATTTTGCATTTGCTCCCTAGACCCAGGCTGGTTAGACCCGTGCCGGTTCTCCTTGATGTGCCTTCCCCTAGAGTTGTCGGTAACTAAACATGCCCATAGGTTGCCCTTCTTGACTGATATTCTAATAAACACTATCGGGAAGTCAGACCAACCCATTTCGACAAAAATCACACTTTCATATCACTCACAAGTTAAATAGGGAAATTTCAACTTTTGGATCATAAGTCTTGGCACCATTTGGATCATAAATCTTGAGACATTTTGGATCGTAGCTGCATAAGAATGGGATCCTCTCTTTCCTACATTATTTGAAACACTAAAAAAATTCGAGCAAGACAAATAGATCCTCAAAAGGCAAAAAAAGACAAAATGAGTTAGAACAAAACTTGTATTGGAAAATAATACGGGCAATGTAAGCAAAGGCCAATGTGATTATGACAAATAAATTATTACACAAATATGGTTATCACTTGTCCAAGAACAAGGAGAGTATGTAGTTGCTTCTTCGTGTTATATTGCGAAGATATTCACGATCATTTTCACAACAAAATAACATAGAAACTGGTAGGATACCATGTAATAATGAACTGTGTGAGCACAAATCGGTTAGATGAAGGTATATTTGTGAACCAGTCTTACACTGGAGCATACAATGGTTGTAATGAATAGTACCCCACGTCTCATACTAGTTGTGATTAAAATGTATGTTTGTAGACATATTTCGGTGCTAGATACATCCATTTCAAATAAAACCAATATGGGACGGAGCGAGTAGTTTGTAATTAAAACTAGTTATAATGAATAGTTTCGAAAAAAATTCTAACACATTGGAGCATATAGTGGCTTCCTCTTGCCTTCGGCAAGAAAAAAAATCTGATGCATGGCTGCACCATAGTATAGTGGCTGGAACAACACATGTTGGATGACAGTAAGACATATACCAACGCCCGACCAACTTATTCCTCACTCTCAAGTCTCAAGTGGAGGTGAGGAGACTCTTGAACCACTTCACCGAGTCCTTGGGGTGCCTCGTGAGCCCAAACCTTGATGTGTATCCAGCCGCCCACTCCCAGTTGTCCATGAGAGACCACGCGAAGTACCCACGCACGTCGCACCCATCCTCCCTGCATCAATTAACATAGGAGAAGAGATGAGGCTGCAACCGATGTGTTACGCGAAACACACATTTGACGTCAAATGCAGCCTCGACATAATAAGAAACGGTAGTTGTACTTTATCGAAGCAGCCAGATTGGTGAGGTAGTCGTTGTGGTACTTGATCCTCTTGGTGTCCTTGAGTGCGTCCTCCATGGTAACAAAGGGATTGTTCTCTTCATTGCCGTCATCCATCCCTGCATCAGCAATTGCACACATTCAACACTCCCTCTGAACTAATATACATAACCGGAGTACCAATATATCTTCATGCCAATATTTATAATGCTCTTACCGTTCTCGGTGATGTAGACTCTTGGTTTGTTGTACCTCTCCTTGACATAGTTCATCACGCTCCTCATCCCTCTCGGCACGATGAACAGCCATATCGAATTCGCCTGTACGTGAAGAAGTATTGCAGTTAATTTATATCTCAGACTAGCACTTCTGTTTGTCGTAATGCAATCTTGCGACAGGTGTGGCGCAAAACTCACTCTATCTCCAATTGCTCTCCCGTTCGTGAATCCCGCAAATTGCAAAAACATCATTTTTAAGGATATCAGCTACAAATGCAGTTAAGACAATCCAAAAAATAATAGCTTAACTGTAGAAAAGTTAGAGAACACAGAAATAATAGCATGGTCGTCCTATATAGTTAAGTCCAACAGAGAAAATGGCTGCCAAAACATCTTATATCATGTTGTAGAAAAGTTAGAGAACACAGAAATAATAGCATGGACGGAGGGAGTATCACTCACCCTGGCTGACCGTCCCACTGTCGCTGAACTGCTGTCCAATGATGTTGTCGTTGTTTACGGTGTAGTACGTGGTGTAGTGATTGATGCCCACGAAGTCAAGTGCCCCCTTGATGAGGGCTGTCTCCTCCACGGTGAATGTCGGCAGTCTATCCCCGACCCGCGTCCTCATGCTTGCTGGGTAGTCGCCAAAGAATAGCGGGTCTGCGAACCATCCCAGCTGAAACTCTTGGGCTCTCCTTGCCGCCTCGATGTCGATCGCAGTGTCCTTCATTGGCTCGTACCAGATAACGTCGAACGCCATCCCAAGCTCCCCGTTCTGGGATGCCTGCAATTTCCACAGTTCACATAGTGTTTTGGAAATATGAATACTTCATAGGAAAACGTATCGTTTTCATAGCAGTTAGCCATGCGGCTAGTAAAGCGCATGCGTAAATACAACACTTATCAAGATCAAGTAACATAGCTATGGGCGTGTTCTCACTCACATCCACACCCTATCTCGCTCCACTGAACACAAATAGAAAATGTACTACTCGCCGTACAACAATCTACAAGAAAGTGGTGGTATTTTTTCTTGGTCCTCTTTGAGTACAAAATTGTGGTGGCTTACTTCGGAAATCTGTCATCTTAACGAGCATCATGCATCTGCTCTTGTCCACTGTCGGACTAAGCTGAGATTTCGAGAACATACACATATTCAGTAGGTGCATCGGAATGGAAGAATTGGTCACCAAAACATCCCTCCGCACTAACCATTCCTGAACTAGAGAGTATTCAGTAAGTGCTGAAAATTTGGAAAAGCTCATCTGGACCTTGAAAGCTTAGCTCAAAAGACACAATGGTTGATGCGCAAGCAACCGCGCTGAGCCTGGGCCAAATTGTTGGGTGGGGAAAAAAGGAAAGTTTGGTCTGGTTTGTAGGGAAAAACTCGAACTTCCATCTGCCATTACGCAAAACAATGAATTTCATTTCAATGTGTGGTGGATGAAGGTGACCTAATCGTCCACAGTGATGGCATTGGCATCGGTTGTAAAAAACCTCGCGTCACCTCGCTAACCTCAGTAAGATGCAAACTTCGGTTGTTCGCTCGAGCATGAAATGGACGGTGTCTGTAGCTAATATAAATAGCATGCGTAGGGTGTGATAACCTTGTACTTGGTTTTGTATATGTTGTAGACGGTGGCATGAGCCAGGATGAAGTTGTGCGCGACGATGTAGGGCTCAGTGCGGGAGTTCCCCAAGGTGCAACGGAGTGGCACGGAGCAGCGGCCCGGCGCCTGGAGTCCGGTACCGTATCCTAGCATGGCCACGTTGTGTGGCTCGTTCAGCGTAATCCAATGCTTCACCCTATCGCCGAACGCCTTGAAGCACGTCTCAGCATAAAATGCAAAGTCGTTGCTGGACATGAAAAACATCGTAGGTCATGTCTTATTCACCATGAGTGATAAATTTCCCAATCATATCAAGGTGAAAGAGTGGCAGGGCGCTCACACTATCCTCTTGTCTAGCCAACCCGTGTAGGTGTCTTCCAGTATCTGAGGGAGGTCCCAGTGGTAGAGGGTTACATAAGGTTGAATTCCTGGATGATTTTCAGATTTTCATCATGGCTTATCATCGATCCAGATTTAAGTGAAATTACAAAATACATATGTGCATTCACCTTGAGCTAGAAGTGCATCGATCAATTTATTGTAGTGGTCGATGCCGTCCTGATTTACTTTACCAACACCATCTACAGAAACAAAACGAATGTGAAATAATCACGCTTTCATATAGGGATAGAAATAAGCACGGCATTATCGAGAAATCTGCTAATTTCAGCTCATAGTGGCCTACGTGGGAATCCTTGCCCATGCAATTGAGAACCGGTACGTGTCCATCCCATGTAGGCCATGAGTTGTATATCCTCCTGACATGAATAGACATTCCAATGCATCATATCCGATATTGGGGGACATACAAGATACAAATCGTGTACAGCAGCATAAAGTGTGGTGCTCACATTGAAACGGTGGTACTGATCCACGGTGACATCGGCATCGCTGCCATCGATGATCTTTCCTAAAAATAGTTTTTTCATAAAAGTGAGTTATATTATTCGCCACTTGTAAGGAGGAACGTCTGAAACTGAGATTATATTATTGCAATAGTTTTTTTGGTGGTGATGTATGTTAATTTACTTCTAGGTACCGTGGTATTCCGATTCATTTGGGATACTTCTGAAACTGAGATTGAACGGTTCTGGGTATGGACATAAAGAAGAGGCATGGACTTACTAGATGGGATATTGTTTGTACAATGAATGATGCTGCAGTTTGTGTTCAAAAGACCATTTTTTGTGTCAGCGACATCAGAATTATATTCCAACTTCCAAGACGTCAATAAGTATGACTTTTTTAGAAATGGGAGCCATGGCTCCGGCCTCTGCATAAAAATGATGCACATGGCCGAAATACGGGTATTTGTTTTTCAACAGAACAACCTGACATTCTTCAGCCTTTGCTCTCTGACCAGATTTCCATGGAAACACTACCAACAAGACCGCATATAAACAGGCAATTGTTTTTGCAAAATGAGGATTAGTAATATCTGGGCTGCATCTGCCTTGCCACTACCATCCATCGCTTTAAAAATAAAAGATACGAAGCACTGGCCTCTATATCGAAATGATGAACATGGCACTTTTATTGCAAAGTTTGGAAAGGTACAATGTAAACAAATTTCAGATCACATTTTTTTTTTGTACAAGATGTGGCACCGAAGTGCCTTTGCTGCATTCAACGAGAGGAGAGTACAATTTGCACTGAGGCCCTTACAAAAACTTGCCCTAAAGACCTAAAATTCGAAGATAAGGCCACAGTGATACACAATTGTACGTATCACCACAAGGCTCCCACTAACTCCATTGTACGTACAACACAAAAACAAAGGGAAAATACACAATTATTAGGCCAAGGCTTTAAGAATCAAAAGGCACATGACGCGCCGATGCTCAAGTTTCCAACCTAAGGTCGAGCCGGGATTTTCATCTACAAAGAAGAAGTTAAAGCCACCACCTTCAGGAAGGGCATGACGCAAGCGTGCGTTAATGCTGGCAAACAATGTTCCACCGAATTGTGCTAACTCGATGTCGATGTAGCAGCTTCTACCATCATCACACATCGTTGATCAGATGCTATTGAAGGATAAAATGGAAGCAGGCATAGTTCCTCTCCGAAGAGCTCGTATGCATCCGATAATTTTGATTGGCGCTTTGCAGCGGCTCAATCGTTGGGGACTGGCAGCACTCGAGGAGTTCAAGTTGGGTGGTGCTATTTTAGTACTGAGTCTCAATATCACGGGTGAAAATCCTATATGTGACCTCAACTGGTTTTACCTTGTTTAAGGAATTGTTTGGAGAGTTGGGATTCTCTCCTAGGTGAAAAGGTACAATTGTTTATTGGGCGACGATTGACGCTTGTACACAGTTTCATTTTTTGTGGGGTTACATAGTTTTCAGGAACCTCTTCTATACTTATATGTGTATGCCTGGAATTTGGCTCGGCTCGACTCGGTCAAACTCGGTCAACTAACGAGGCAGCTCGCCTCGGCTCGTTTAAGTAAACGAGTCCAGAAATGAAACTCGGCTAGACTTGCAAACCTCGCGAGCTGGCTCGTTTAACTCGTTAAAACATTCAATAGGGAAATTAATATATTAGATTTAATTTTTTTCTTATTATTTGAATATTATGATGCAATAATCACAACAAATATTGGATAAATTGTACACTATTAGGTAAAGAATCATAGATAAGAATAAGATGTAACATTTATTGTGACCGAGTTAAATGAGCAAAACGAGTACTCGTAAACTCGACTCGTTTAACTCTGACTCGTTTACACTCGAAAACGAAAACTCGGCTCGGCTCGTTTGACAACGAGTTCAAGCCGAGCCGAGTCGAGTTCCGAGTTACTCGTTTAGCTCGCGAGTTTCGAGTTTTTGGTCCAGTCCTAGCTGTGTGCATCCTTAATGTCTAGACTTCTTGACATTGTATTTGCGCAGAGATCGGATGTAATTGGTATATTTCTGATCCTTATATATTTCAAGAAAAAACAAAATCATATTTGAACCCTAAGTTTCCTAGCACATTTTTTTACTGTAAGGTTTCCTAACTAGTCCATGTATCCCTGTATATAGCTCGAGGGTACATGCGAGATGTCACCGCGATCGGTCGTGGATAGCATCAGAGCATCTCTATCAGCTGTCCTAAATTTTGGAGTTCAATTTCGGTTATAGAGCAGAAAAACAGCAAGAGCTGCAACACCTACCCAATAATGAAAAACAGCCGATAACTTTCATATAGGGAATCTGCTGGAGATGTTCGGTGACCTATATGACTGTTTGGTGTTTTATGGCAGTTGTTAGAAATGCTGTCATCGTGGATAACGGAGAGAACTAGAAATACACTTACCAAAAGTGTGTGCATACTTGTCCCAGATGGTCTCCCCTCTTCTATCCTCCTTCACCGCCCCCTCGTACTACAGAAGAGGACAATATTAGATCAGACTAGGTACCATGATATGATATTTATTACTTATTTAATTATAGTGTATAATCAATATAAGAAAAGAAAAACTAAATTCTTGCAACAATGAAAACCTCTGACCATTGATTTAATATATCAAGCAATCACCCCAATAGGCCTATATTGTACACAACCAAGATTTTGGTTCCCGGTAGAAAATAATTCCCGAGGGTGGTCGGGATTTCCGATTACCGCGGTTACCGGAAAATCCCGATCGGTTACCGGACGAATTTAAGAACCAAAATTTGTAAATTCAAACAAATTGATTCCCAATTTAATCATTTACTGATAGTTTTTGTTAAAATTTAAATTTTTTGACCGGTATGAGCATTTCCCGGGGGTGGTCGGGATCTCCGGTTACCGGTCGGTTACCGGATTTCCCGACCGGTAACCAAAACCATGTACACAACTGACCTGATGTTAAAAGGAATTACCCAACTAGGCCACCAAATACATGAAACACATATCATCTCAACCTAATTGACCATATCAATAAATCTGATACCATAAGATAAAAACCAATCTAATCTCCCTCTAACCCTATTGGAAATCTATATATCTCCTCTTCTCACCGGAGCATGGTGCCCCTAAGGCCACTACGCTAGCTGGCCGACAACAACACAAATCCCGTGTCGCCGCCGATGTAATCGGTGTCGTGTGCATTGACAAGCATGATAAGATTGATCGAAAATGTACGTTTATCAATCAATGGCATGCGGCTGAAAGCTGGATGCATGTTTATAAAACTGAGTTTAGATGGCAAGAGAAGGAGTCGGGAAGGAGCTGCCGGGAGCCAAGAGGCGCAAGAGCTAGTGACAGGCAGAAACAGAATGTGTCTTGCTCCAGCAAGTTGGGACTTTTTATGGCTGCCCCATTTATGTTTCAAATTTGCCATAATGTGATGTTTGGTGGATTTGACCGTAAGATTAGTTTTTAAAGCCATGTCTCTTTTGTTGTTTTTTTAATTTTCCAACTGTCACAATATTTTACTACCCAATAAAATTTTCAATGTCTACCTGGACAGAAGTCGATATATTTTACTTGGATCAACGAAAGATCTGTCCCCTCGAGCTAGCCAAGCATGCCATGTGACTCATGTCGACATTAATTAGTACCGGTGTCAAATAAATAAATTAGAACTCACGGAATCCCGATCGAGTTCCCTTCCCACACAATCAATTAACCAACTGGTTACTCTTAAACGACTATCATTAAGCTGATTAATTAGTTACGATCACTTAGTGAGCTTCGGATCTTTGACAAGAGATCCTGATCTTCCTATCTCCAACCTTGAGGTTTCTAGGGCGACATCAAGCTACACTGTTCATCCGGCGGGAATGCGCGGTGAGCGGAGGGGAGCTAGCTGGGCCAATGTTCCTTGAACGTGCTCTTTGAGCTTACTAATTTTACTCATTCATATGCCCCATGATCTATTAGTTTGTTCATGGCCAATCACGGTCACGACGTTGATTAACTATTTCTATGGGACCCTGAGAGACGTAGGAAATGTCAATCTGTTTTTGAGCAACGGACGGGTGCATGAGCAGGAGAGATCGAGAGGGTAGGTACCTGGTACGCTGAGGATGCGGTGCCGAAGACGAATCCCTGGGGAAAGCTCCCCCTTGTGAGCCCTTGTCCTGCGGCTGCCTTGCATCCCTCGAGGAGGATGAGGAGAACCAGCAGCAGGGCCGCCACCGCCGAGTCGGAATCGCAGCATTGTCGCGGCAACTTCATCATCCTCCTGAAGTTAATTAGGTCCTTCACAAGGATTGCTTTGGTGAGACAACGCGAGGGGAGGGTTGCACACCTTGTGTGTGTTACGTGCTATACATTCATAGAGGTGACACAAGTTGAGGCCGGCCTCCATTACCAACCCATTCAGCTGGGATTTCCGAGCAATAACTTAGGTAACACATTAACTACAAAGCCTCTATAGGAGGCACATGCTCCTCAACTTGGCCGCATAGTTGACTAAAGGCTGTGGTTCCTCGATCAGAGTAGTACGTCTACTCCGCATCAGATCAGATCGAATGCAATTTTGGCTCAGAGTTGACTAATGGATCACCACCACGAGAGGACATTTTGGCTCTGCTATACCCTTGCATTCATGTTATAATTGATGTGGCGTGGGAGTCCACTCGCCATGAAAATTGGATGATGGCTTCCCACTTCTTAGCATGAGCTCACATTTCACTGGCTGCCTAGTATAAATTATATATATAAAGCAATGAAAATGACGCCAATATTATCGCACTAATTCTCTCTGAAAGTTAGCTCGAATTAGGGTTTGTTAATCTATTCATCTTGATGGGCATCGTGCGAGATCCGCCAGTTGGTATCATTGTCTCGTTTTCAGATCTTGAGGTTGTTTGACCTGTTGTGGACATGTGGTTGTGTGCATCTTCGTTATGTAGAGGTCGGGTAGATGTTTAAACTTTTAAGTAATAAAGTTCCATTTATCAAAAAAAAAGGAGGTGCGAAGTTGACATATGAAGGGTCTAGCGGAAAAGTTAGACGTTTGTCGCCCTGATTCTGGCGAAACGATGATTTATGGGCCCCACCTCGTCTAAAACTTTGACCGGGATAGAAAGGAGGTTAACCTGTAGGTTTTTCACAATTTGTTTAGTTAGAGTAGGTCATTGGAACATGCAAAACTTGATTTCATCCCAACATTCCATCTTTTAGCGTCAAAGTGGGAGTTTTGCCCCATTACCGCAAGAACTTTGCCAAGGGTAACTGATGTTTGTGAAGCGGCTCGCACTTGTTTGTTGGCTATTGTGTAATTTTACATTGCATTCGGGGGTCAAGGATGTCATACTAAAAATGCGTGATGACGGTGCTTGGAGTGATGTTGGGTAGTAGAGGTAGAGTGTTACTGAATCGCTGCACGTAGGAATGATGCTCGACCTACTCTCAGACTACCCTGAAAATATCCCGTAAGATGACCTCGGTAGGATTGAAGCCTGCTCTGGGTCGAGGGAGATCCCAAGCTGGAGATTCCCGGGGAGGGGCAATGTTTTCTTGTTGGCGTAGATCTTGAAGAAGTTGGTGAAGCCAGTGTTCTACGTAAGGTCTTGCAGCGTCGGCGGCATCGTGCTCACATGTTCCAAAACTTGAATTTTCCCGCCCACTTGGATACCTAAAGAGCTCGTCGGGAGATAGCCTGTCCTGGGCGAGTTCAGGCCCACATCCTAGAAGACCGTCCCCCTTTGAGAGATGCGGAAGAACTCACCGAGATGTGGTTCTCTTTCCTTCCTCCATGGAGTGGGGCCCCTAGCGGGAGGCCAAGTCCTTCAGCTCGGGGAATACCTTGATTCGGGGTTGGGAGAAGCCCCGCAGCTGCACTTCCGCGGTGTCCTTCATGCTTTGGGAAAGTTTTCCTTGCGGACCGAGTGGCAGCGTGTTATGGAGCTTGAGATACCACGTGAGGTTTTTTGAGCCAATATTCGGGCTGCCTTGTCATCAGGAGGTGATGCAGTTCATCGGCAAACGCCACATATCTTTTCGAGCGCACACTGGTATCTATAGGGTGTCTTATTGGAACTCGAGCAGAGGCAAGGGCCTCTTGTTGTTCGCGAACATCCGATGGAGAACAAATAGAGGCATGCATGCCGTTTTGTCCTAGCCCCCTTGAAAGAGCATGATACCTCATGTGTGGTTTTGGTAATTAATTACAATCCTTATAAACTGATGTTTGCACAGAGTTTCGTGTAGTTTTGTCCATAGTCACCGCTTGAACTCCAATTGTTGAATTCAAAGTTGGATTCCGTCATGATCCGTTCTTATAATGAATTACATATGATTTGAGCAAGAAAAAGAATGGTCATAATAGTATTGAGCAAAATGCAATTATTTCTTGAAGATGGAGTTTTTGTGAACATTCATGCTACATTCAAGACATCGTCATTATGAAGATAGAATGAAGATACATGTGCTTGCCGCTTAAGGAGCCGCCGGTTTCAGGATCATCCCCGGTAGTACCGTGCAGGCGCCAGGGTTGGTATCGCACCGAGCTTCCACAACGCAGAACTTTTCAAAACACAAGGGGCAGCGGCCATCGTATCTGCCCCAGTAGTACAGGTTTGGCGGTCAGTAGTACCGACCATGCGGGATTTGAAGAATTGACCCATTGGCATGGCCAACCCTATGGACCTGTAGTATGGGCTATTGGATCGGTAGTACCTAACTTGGTGTTCATATGATCCCGTGCCTATGGAGGATGACGTCGAGACATGATCGTCATCAAGATAATGGTCAAGTGAATATGTGACTAAGAGAGGCTTTCCCATATTTTCTTATGGGGGAGCAATTTCCAAGTCTTCACCAAGCGAAGCGCAATCAATAAATATGGTTCTAATTGAGGGGATCAAGATCATCATCATCGAGCTCAAGTGTAATGCGCAAGGCTAAGTTATGACCTGGTTAGGGTTTCTAGTTTACCGGTCTCGTGATGTTAGTTGGGAGATCGGGTTATAGGATAGATAATCGTTCTATCAAGAGGCAATATCGGATGAGTAGCTTGATCGTATCATTCGCAAAGATCTCATACCTTTATATCCTTGGCATCATCTTCCTTGGTTCTTATTTGTCCTTTATCTATGTGAGGTTTTGGATCTTTTTGTGTTCTTCATGACAAGCCCGAGTTCATCAAAAGCGCATTTCACATAACAAACTTGTTCGGTTTTTTATGTTGAATGTCTTGCTGATTTCTCTCTTATAGAGAGGTCCAACTTTTTTCCATTTTTTTTAACTTCCCTTGTCTGACAATGATGTTTCTATGCATGATCTTATATAGATCTCGTTGCAAATCCAACAAGCCAAAGACGATAAAAAACGGAGTCCGGATGCAAAAAATATATGGTTATTTAAGTAACGGTGTTTTTGTAGTTTTTAAGTTTCAAAGACGTAGAGATTTTGTGCCTCAGACCCGGTAGTGCAGGCCCAAAGTCAGGTACTCCTGGCCCAGCGCGAATCTGGACATAATGGCTTGAAATCCGGGGAAACTATTTAAGAGGCCTTGTTCACTAATGGTTACCAACTCTTCTAGCAAGTTTTGACCTCCATTGTTGACCTCCACAAGTTTTAAATCTCTCAATCACTTCAATGATTCTTGCTGCCATTTAAGGGAAAAGAGATCGGAGACCTAGATTCACTACTTCACCTATCAATCCCACCTCTTTGTGAGGGGGACCTATTGGATCTAGATCTATGGATACAATCGTTTTTTCCTTATTCTTCTTCACATCTCCCTCCATAGAATTAGTTGCTTTGTTAGGATTTGAGAGAGAAGGACTTGGCCACTTTTGTGTTCTTTTAATTGCACTAGGAGTACCGGTTTGAGTTCTCCACGGTAATACAAGGAAGTGAAGTTTGAGAAGTCCGTTATTGTTGGGTTCTTGGCAACGGAGATCTTGTTACTCTAGAGTGCCCTAGACGGTTAGTGCTTGGGGATTCCACCTTTGTTGCAGGAAGCTTCACTGCGAGACAACAATTGAGTTGTGGAGATAGTCTCAACATCATGTAAAGTTTGGGTACCACCTTCAAGACGACCTTATAGTCGAAACAGGCATCTCTAGTTTTTTTTGCTATATTAGACTTTAAATTTCGACATCGTATGCAAAAGGTATGGCCGTTTTACGTCTTTTCACCTACTTTTGCTCAAAAAGTCAAAATTCATATTTCAAAAATTTCCTAGCAACAAGATCTTAATACCTACCCACATCTCAAAGAAATTTACTTTTTGAAGTTTCTACCATTTTCATTTTGGTTTTACAAAATTGAAAATGCGGTCGAACGGGGGGAGAGGGGGTGGAGGGAAGAAATGTGTTGAAGGCATAGCCGTGGTGCACCACATGTTTGGTGCGAAAAGCCGATCTTCATTACCCGTGGCGCACCACCTGTATGGTGCGTCACGGCTATGCTTTCCCACCCAGCCGCCTGGCCACCCAGAGCCCCACCTGTAGGCGTGGCGCACGGCGTGGATGGTGTGTCACGGCTATGCCCTCAGATGTGGCGCATCAGTGTGTGGTGTGCCACGGCTGGTAAGGCGTGACGCACCGGAAGTGGTTGTGTGCCACCCATTGCATTTCTCCTATAGCTGTTTTCCTAGTAGTGCATGCTCAAACTCGTGTTCTTGATGTTCTTGCTCGCGATTTTTGATCTGCTTGCTCAGCCCATCTTTGTTGCTGAGATTTGGGTCATTTGTTCTCCGATATGTGACTGCTCCGATTATCCAAGTAGAATTTTGTTAAGCGGAGTATTTCTTGAGTATGTTGGACAGGTTATGTGAGCTTGCATGCTTGTTCGATCTATGTGTAGATAAATTAGTTTTGATGCATATATAGTCCTCTTACAAATCTCTACAATAGTTTCTTTCATATAGTTACTTCAAAATTATTTTTTATGATGCTTGTTAATATTTTCAGAAAATGAATATGCATAATCACACATATGGAAATTTTCTTGAGAGAAATGCACCAAAGGTGGCAAAGCCTTCAAGATCAACTACTCGATTGAGTCCATCCTATAATGAAGATCTTATTTCACCAAGTATTGGTGATGAGGGGGATGATAGAGATGCACATCCATCTACATTCCTTTACAAAAAGGAAACAAGAGAAAACAAAATAAAACAATACAAAACATAAAGGAAAACAATAGAAACCATAAAGGAAACAAAAGAAAACAAAAAGGAAGTAATGGAAAACAAAATATGTAAGTCGCCCAAATGAGTTTTAAAACAAAATATGGAAACCACCTTATCAGTCACCCTATTGAGTTTTAAAACATCATAAGTGAGTTGAATTTATCTTTCTGATAATTTTTATATATAACTTGCAATTTTCAGAATTTATTGAATTATTTGATATTTTCTCCATTTCTTAAATTAATTAATTAAAAATGCAAATAATTCAAAATTTTAAACTTCACCAAATATGTTGGAAATGAATATATTCAGTTACTTTATAATTTTCTGATTGTTATTTAATTTTTTATAGGAGTTTTTTTATAGGAGTTTTGGAAAAACAGAATGTAGGAACAAATTTCAAACTTAAAAATAACTAAAAATAGGGCATTAGTCCCGGTTTTTGCAAACAAGCGGGACGGATGCCCCCCCAACGCGCGCGCTCCACGTGCCCCCATCCGCCCGCTGTGAAAAAAAAGGACGAGGCATCCATCCCGGTTGGTAGCAACAACCGGGACGGATGACCCTTTCATCCCGGTTGTTGCTACCAACCGGGACGGATGACCCGTCCTATATATTTGCTCGTCTCCCTCTCCAAATCTCCATCTCGCGCGTAAGGAAACGAACGACGCCGCCAGGCTGCTGGTCTCCGCCCGTGCCCGTGCCCGCGCCGTCGTCGTGAGGAGCCAGGGAGGAGCGCCGTTGCCCCGTGGAGGACAGTCGTGCTCGCGCCGTCACCTGCGCGCGCCCGAGCTCGTCGTCCCGTGGAGGACCGCCGCGCCCGAGCTCGTCGCCCCGTGAAGGACGGCCGCGCGTGGTCGCCGTCCTCCGTCCGTGCGCCTCGCCCCTCGCCCATCGCCCTTCGCGGTCCCTCTCCACTCGCTGTCGATCGCCCTCTATTTCTCTCTCTGTAAGAAACAGAGAACCATTTTTTTTTGTTTACTGCTTTTGTTTTTACTATTTTTTTACTAGTAGAAACATTAGAATTTAGTGTTAGAAAAATTAGAAATTTTAGTGTTAGATAATTTAGGTATTTTTACTTAGAATTTAGGTTTTCATTAGGTACGTTAGTATAGAAAATTTTCACTAAGTTAGTGTTAGAAAATTTTACTAAGTTAGTGTTAGAAAATTTCACTAAGTTAGTGTTAGAACATTTCACTAAGTTAGTGTAGAAAAATTTCACTAAGTTAGAAAAATTGTAATGTAGAATTTTTTTACTTAGTGTTAGAAAATTTCACTAAGTTAGTGTAGAAAAATTCCACTAAGTTAGAAAATTTCACTAAGTTATAAAAATTATAATGTAGAATTTTTTACTTAGTGGTAGAAAATTTCATTAAGTTAGTGTTAGAAAATTTCACTAAATTAGTGTAGAAAAATTTCAATAAGGTAGTGTAGAAAAATTTCACCAAGTTAGAAAATTTCACTAAGTTAGAAAATTTCACTAATTTAGAAAATATCACTAAGTTAGAAAATTTCACTAAGGTAGAAAAATTGTAATGTAGAATTTCTTTACTTAGTGTTAGAAAATTTAGGTATTGTACTTAGTGTTAGAAAATTTAGGTATTTTACTTAGTGTTAGAAAATTTAGGTATTTTACTTAGTGTTAGAAATTCTTTACTTAGTGTTAGAATTTTTTTACTTAGTATTAGAAAATTTAGGTATTTTACTTAGAAATTTTTTACACTAATTTAGAAACACAGACCGATGACCATCTTGTTCCTGTTAAGAGGTACTACAGGCGGTGGTGATCCGGGGAAAAGAACTAATGCAAGGGTTTCTGGATTTCTTTGGAACTAAATAATGTTACATATGTAATATGGTTGGTGAGATCCGAACGAAGTTGAACCCTTTGGTCCACATTCGTAATGGTGACATTCCTCAGAAATCCCGTCTGGGGTTATGAAGAATGTCGCCGTTATGGATGTGCACAAAAGTGTCTAACTTTTTTCGGATCTCACTATATTACATATATGATTTTGTTTAATTTCAAAGATGTCCAGAAACCTTCCTTCCCTCGCATCGCCATCACGTGTACTACCTCGTAGCAAGCACAAAATGTGAAGGTCCAACTTCACATCAAGCTCCAATGACCATCTTGTTCCTGTTAAGAGGTACTACATGCGGTGGTGATCCAGGGAAAGAATGAAGATGAGGGTTTCGGTTGGAACTAAGGAACGTCGCATATGTAATATTATTGTTAGTGAGATCAGAACTGAGTTGCACCGTTTGGTACATATACATAATGGTGATATTCTTAATAGCCCCGTCCGGGGTTATTAAGAAATGTCCCCATTATGTATGTGCACGAAATGGTCCAACTTTGTTCGGATCTCACAAACACTTACGTATGTGATTTTGTTTAGTTTCAACGAAGTTCAGAAACCCTTGTCTTCATCCTTCTCAGCATCACCATCACGTATACTACATCGTAACAAGCACAAGATATGAGAAGGGCCAATTTGATCATTTGTGTTTAACATTCATCTTATTTATGTCATATTTCTCAATTTACTATTTTTTACTAAGTTAGAAACACTAAGATATTTTATTTAATTAGGAATATTTACTTAGTCCGTGTCTGTTTTTAGTTTAATTCTCTACGATGTCCGGGACTGGGCCCCGCCAGGCTGGCACTGGGAGATCCTTACTACCGGGACACGCGGCTTGGTGAGAAATCCGGGTGACGTGGTCGACCCGGATAATCTTTGGTGGCGATCGCGTGCGCCACGGTCGTTGCGGAGAGAGACGGCCCCTGAGGAGGTGGTACATCAGTGTATCAGGGAGGAGGACAAGCACGTCCGTCGCTACATGTACTTGCTCGATAGGGAGTATAGCAGCGGTTGGTCGATTATTCGGAGGGTTCCTTACCACGTGAGCTATGACCCTGTGAGGGTTACTTACCTATGGATGCGTAGCACCCGCGACTCAGCACCCCGCGGCTTAGGACCCGGTCGGAGTTAATTAGTTTGAGAGATGTTTCATGAATATGTATAAGTGATATTATTCGATCCTAATGTATTAGGGTTAAATAAAATGAACCTGAGCTATGTAACTATTGGTTTGTATTGATACGTTTAAATATTTCATTAATGTTTCTTCTATAATTGAAATAAGGATCTGCAACATATAGTTACTCTTTTTTCTAACTTGTTTAGCTATAAGTGCCATTAGCTATTATCTATAAGAAATTTTGATGAAATGGATGCTATTAGCTATATTTTTATTAGATTATATGCAATTGTTGCGAACTTACACTAGTAGAAACAGGACCTTTCGTTTAGGGCCCAAAATGCCATTCATCCCGGTTGCATTAAAATCTGGGACAAATGCTATGCCTTAGGGAACCGGAACCGGGACCACGTTTGACTTATGGAATTTTGTGTAGAATCAAATTTTGACTTAGGGAATTATACTTTGTGTATCATCAAATTTTGAATCAGTGAATTTTGTGTATTTGTAGAAAAGTATGGAGCCAAGAGACTAAGATGCGGAAAACTTGCTCACGGGTTTAATCCATGGGCTTGAGGGAGAGACCGATGTGAGCCAGTGGATGAACAACTACGGGGGGGGGGGGGAGAGAGATCCGAGAGACCCGAAGCTCTGAAGAGATGTCTCTGCTGAAGGAGAAGCCGACGGCTCCGGTGATGCAGAAGCCGACGGCTCCGATGAGGGAGAAGCCGACGGCTCCGGTGGAGCCGTACAAATTACAAACACCGGCTCCGAGGTGCATGTAGATATGTTAATTAATGAAGCATCCATTGTATATATACATGTATTAACACTCTTTATTTTTTTTAGCCATCCGGTTCAACCATATCAACCGGAAAAAAGACTAAACGAGGCGCAACAAAGAAGTTGAAAGATACAGAAAGATATAGGATCGAAATGATCGCAGCAGACGGCGCAACCAAGCTTCCCGCTATGTTGCCCAAAAATTTGTAAAACAATGCGGAGTGCTAGTTAGGGATCACATCCCGATCAGTATTCAAGAGTGGAATCAGCCAAAAGATCCGCAGAGACAAGGAATTTCATTTGTCAGCAACGTAGCCAAAGATAATCTTTTCGAAAAGATCATGTGTAATTTCACCTTACCGACGCCGCAGGTGGACGATAATGAGGCGGACGAGAATGAGGCGGACAAGAATGAGGAGGAGGCTAATAAAAAGAAACTTGAGTTAGTGAAAAAGGCCAAGGCGTGGACTCTGAAAAAGATGGCCCAGCAATTCAGCAACTGGAAGAAAATATTGAACCTTGACTTTATTAAGAAGGGCAAGACTCCGGATTTCGCTCAAGGGTATGAGAAAATAAAACCCTTATGGGCAGATTTTGTGAAGTACAAGCTGTCAGATAATGCAAAGATAAGGTCAGCAACAAATCAGAAAAATGCTGCCAAAAAGGTATATCACCATATTATGGGGAAAGATGGCTACAAGGGTTCCCAGCCCAAGTGGGAGAAATGGGAGAACGACCTGCTTGCTTGGGAGAAATGGGAGAACTCCCGAGCCATTCCTGTGGGTCGAGCGGACGAGGTCTTGGGTCTACGGGCATGTGGGCAAGTTGGACCTCGAAGGAAAAGCAATCTATAATCAAAGGCATAAAGAGAATCCTCTACCCATAGAAGATCTTAGAAACGCAATAAAGGATGCTAAAGAGGGGAGGTTCGTGCCAGACAGAGAGAACGACGAGCTCACACGCGCCCTCAAGAATCCGAAACACGTAGGGCGTACACGAGCCACAAGAGGCAATGTTCCATGGAGTATTGGGTTTGCAGAGAGCAAAAAAGAAATATCCTGATAGAATCCGCCAGCAGAAAAAGGACGCGGAGGCAGCTGAAGCAGCGAGTTAGGCAAACTGGAGGCGTCAACATGAAGAACGGATAAAGCGGACGCAGGAAGTAGCAATGAAGCAGCATGAGAAAATTAACACACTTAGCCAGAAGCTAGTTTCTACCGGCGTACCACACATGGTAGAAGGTGAAGTCGATGCTACCGGCGCCGCACATTCTCATAGGAAAAGCAGCATTGCGTCCACGCAGCTCCAGGGTGATGATGCACCGCCGATGATGCACCCGGTGGATGATATCACGGAGATGACAACTTGTGAGCTCCACGTGAAGGTCATCAGTATAACCATCAAGGCGGCGGTCGGCTATGTCTTACCAATTGGCAATGAACCAACTCACCATAGTCTTCCGGTTCCACGGGGCTACGCTGTTGTTGGGGTCGATGAAGTTGTCAACGGATTCGAGCGGGTGAATCTTGAATTCCCTGAAGGTGAAGACGGAGAGGTGACTGAACTCGGAGAAGCCAAGAAGTTGACCGTTCTATGGCTAAAGGAACACATTGTGCTTCCAAATCAGACGGCAAGGCCATCGACTCCTCACCATTCTCCAGCGCAACAGTCTCCAGCGCGGTCGTCTCTGCCGTGCATGCCGTCTCCAGCGCGGTCTCCTACGTCGTGCATGCCGTCTCCAGCGCGGTCGTCTACGCCACCGCGTCAGCCTTCTCCGCCCAATAAGTTTCTGTGGAGTCGTAAAAGATCACCCAAACGTCATCGGTCACCCCTCCCGAAGGTACCAAAGGAGTTACCCAAGTTACCTTTCGACTATACTCCTGAGGAAACCCAGAAAATCGCAAGGGACCAATACGAGGCGTGGAAATCGAAGCCGAAGGAGCAGAAAAAGGAAGATTTCCCTGACACCGAAGAAGATGTAGAACGAGCGTGGAAAATGGTAAAGACTCTTCATCAACCCGAGCCGAGTCTGTCATCTGACTATGACCGCTCTATTCTGAAGTCACACCAGGAAATGATGCGGTCGACGAAGAGTAGTAGCGCAAGCGCGAACCGCGGGAAATCAGTTGCCCAGCTCGAAGAGCAGAAAAAACAATCCATCTCCCCACTCAAAGTGATTTCCAATACCCAGGCGGGGCCGAGCACTAATGCTAACGAGCAAATTGATCCGGAGTTTATAGAACTGTACGGACCAGGGGCAGCTGCTGCGGTTTGTCCATTGCTGAGTATATGCAAACAGTAGAGTACTTCCCCGCTTCTGAATGTGCGTACAAATACCGGCACGGGTTACCTCTCGTCAAACCCGAGGAGGTAAAAGATCTACCAACAAAATGCGAAGAGTGCATAATTGGTATATGGAAGCCGCTAAGAAATCTCATGACTGGATAATGGTCGGAGTTAGAGACGAGCACTATGGGAATGGAGAGGGACTGGTTCTGATTCAATTTGAGGAATTGTTTCAGTTATTCCAGCAGAAGGACCTCGACAAATCTATCGTTAGTGCCTATTGTCTGTAAGTACTTATTTCTCTAATTAAGTCTCTAGCTAGCTCACCTCGTTCATAGCATTCATATATATAGTACACTCATTATATTATAATTGCAGAATGAAGATTCTCGGATGCAAAAGAGGACAAATCTATGATATTGGGTTCATTGACCCATATTTTGTTAATCATAAGACTCTTGAGCTAGCTCCCAAGGATACAGAAGATAAACTTCTGGGGAAATAAGGTTTCAAGAACAAAAAAGAGAAATACTATTTCCTTTCAACTTCGGGTGAGTGTTACTGTGTTGTACACATTCTGTTTTCCTTACTCGATATTCAGTGTATAATTGCTGAGTTATGTGTGCGCAGCTTCCACTATATTCTTCTAATATTCCAAGTTGACAAAGGAAAATTACTGGTAATGGACCCAAAACGTAAACCCCTTGAGCTCTGGACGGACATGCAGGAAATGATCCAGCGGTAATTTCAATCTTTATTAATTTCAATCTTTATATATGGAACTATATCGACTACTTTGTTTCATTTTTGGATATCAAGTAATTACTAACTCTTTTTATTCTTTTTCTTTCCCGGGCAGCGCTTGGAAGAGGTTCACAAAAAAGTCCAGGGGTGAATGGAAATCAGAGCTTACATTTGAAATTGTGCAAGTAAGTACTACTATCTAGATCCGTGCATCTCCTTGATTCTATTTTCGATAACATTGCCATGGCTGGTTGATTATTATTTTGATTGAAACCAGGTTCTCCTAAAGTACTTGCAACGGGGAGACGGGAATCACATGTGTGGATAATTCGTCTGTGAGTTCATTCGTCAGACGACCTGTCCCAACGGCAGAGATTTCAACAAACTTCATGTACGTCAGTCGTCAATTTTTCTTATTACCATCTATTTTAGTTACTTAGTTTCATTAATATATATTGACCACTCTTCTTTATATTAGATCGAACGGCTCCGGGACGGTCTTCTACCAAGGGACCGCATACGAGCAATTCAGGAGGAAATTGCGTGCTTCTTGGATGCAGAGGTTCTAAATGTAAATGGAGAGTACTATACGGCTTGGGAATGAACTTGATTTTGAAATTCATTCCATCGGTCATGTAATGTACTCGATATAATTTGATTTTGTAATATAAGTGTTCCTTTTTTTGCTATATATATGTATTACTTATTCACTCATGGGATCCTAGAGGTCCGGGGAGGGTCCACTGAGGCTCCTCTCTTCTCGTGGGATCCAGGAGGTCCGGGGAGGCGCCACCGAGGCTCCTCTCTTCTCGTGGGATCCGGGAGGTCCAGGGAAGGGCCACCGGGCTCCTCTCTTCTCCTGGATCCGGGAGGTCCGGGGAGGAGCCACCAAGACTCCTTATCAGTGTATGGTGACAGGGGTATCGTACAATCAAATTGATCGGAAAACATAAAATAAAAGGAAAACAATAAATAAAAAAAAATGGCGAAAGTGCTTCCGCGGCAGAGGAGGCATTCATCCCGGTTCGTGTTAAGAACCGGGACGAATGGCCCCTGGCTGGGTTCCAGCGCGCCCTGCCATGTCGTCAACCCATGCATCCCAGGTCCTAGCACAATCGGGACCAATGGGGGTGGGGTATTTGTCCCGACTGGACCATCCCGGTTGCACAACTGGGATGAATGAGCCTTACAAACCGGGACCAAAGCCCCTATTTGTACAAGTGATTATACAGAGAATTTCACAGAATTTTGTAGAATAGTTATTCTACAATAGGTTGTAAAATAGCTGGATATATGTCGTGGTGGTGTCACGGCAGATGCCATAGGATGGCTAAAGATGTTGGGACGAAGGACGCTGGAGGCGCTCGGGGAGGGATCACGCGACGAGTAGACGCGTGAGGTGAAGATCAAACACTGCAAACAACACGATCTACCCAGGTTCAGGGCCCTCGTGAGGAGGTAAAACCCCTACTCCTGCCTTTCTTTATGTATTCTGGTGTCTCACCGAGTAGCCACAGTACAATGGTTCTTGCTACCGAGTAGCCACTCTTCTCTCTCCGGGTAGAATTAGGTCAAGAATCTCTACGTGTGATCCAGCCCAAGTCTCGTCCCTCGCGTAGGAGGCGGCGGGGCACCTTATATACCCGGTGCCCAGCCGGATACAGCCAAATACAAACAAGTGTCGACATTGTGTGCACACCGTCCTTCTTCCGAGTTCCCGCTGACAGCTTTGGCTTCTAAGCTTGTCCTGATGCGGAAAGTCGTTGGGCAAAACCAAGTAACCAGTCTGTTATCACTGTGCGAACACAGAGTAGGTCCCCCCTATCCTGCGACGCCCTGCTGACACACTGTCGCTGTCAGGCACGCCGTCCCCAGATGAACAGTGCTGTGAACAGTGCCCAGTACGGACCCGGGATACGCGGGATCCGTTGTCAGAATGGCTCCTTTGACTTCTGGCCCGAGTAGGTTCCCGCCAGTTTTACTCGTACCAGCTCTCCTACTCGAACAATCACAACTTCCTGGATTCATCCTTCTGACTGTCTAGGTGTGAGACCGGGTAGCAGTCGACCGGGTAGCGAGTACCAGGTAGCCGGCTACTCGGCCAAACACCCCTTCTGATCTTGCCTTTAGCACTTGCCTTTACCCTACTCGGGGGTAACCCCCCGACAGCAGTCCCCGAAGCTGGTAGAGCCCTGGGAATTCATTCACTGGGCCCTGCCAGCTTAAAAACCAACCTTGAAAGTCTTGCCCTTGAGCTTTGGGAGGCCAGGTGAAAGCCTCCGAGTAGCCCTTGGTCTTGTTTCCTTTCTTCCGAGTAGGGCCGCTTCTCTTCTCTGTGGCCGAGTAAAATGACTTGGTGAAATCTTGAAACAGAATCCATGTGAGACAGAGCACAATCCGGCTTTCGGCGCTGCAACTGGGCACGTGTCACGCGGACACGACTTCGACATCTCGGTGCCCGGTAACTGACAGGCCACGCGCCCAGTTTTCACGGGGTGGGCCCACCAGCTCGTAACGTCCCATCACGCGCAGTAATCGCCCACGATCTCGTCGTGGGATCTAATGCGGCCGTTACGCGCGCGTTCCGCGCTGTGTGCGTTTCTAACCGGCCTTCTGACCCCACGCCACACGATTACTGCCACGATCGATCCCACTTCCTCAACTCGTAACGGTAACACGAGGAGCGGTATAAAAACCCCCTCGGTAACTCCTTCTTCTTCTTCCGCTCGCAATTCCCCTATGCCTTCTCGCTTCTCCGCCGCCGCAGAGCTCCTCGCCGCCGCGCAACTTACTGCGTCGCCGCGAGCTCTTCCACTCCACCAAATCCTCGATCTTTTCTCTACAATTTCTTCCTCTCCGCCATGGCGCGCGACGACAACGCTCGCGCCGGCTGGGCAGGGTCCGAGGTCACCGCCGAGGACTGCCAATGGCTGGTGAACACCCGGAGGGTTCCTCCTGGTGTTCGCTGCCGGCAACCCGGCGACGAGCTCGTTCCTGCTCCAGAAGAGGGAGAGTACGTCGTCTTCCTCGCGCACTTCGCGCGAGGATTCGGGCTCCCCGCATCGAACTTTCTGCGCTCCTTCCTCGACCACTACGGACTCCAGATGCACCATCTGCCCCCGAACGCCGTCGTCTTCCTCTCCTACCACGCTGTGGTGTGCGAAGCCTTCCTCGGCGTTCGCCCCACGACGGAGACGTGGTCCAAGTACTTCTTCTTCCGCCAACAGAGCAAAGGCAAGAAGGATGGCGCGGACACCAGCAGCCGGATAACGGAGACCGGCAGCGCCATGATGGTGCAGCGCCCCAGAACCAATCATACGCGCATCAAGGGATTGGACTCCGTCCGCAAGTGGCAGAGGACGTTCCTATACGTCAAGAACATCCCGGCCAAGAAGGGAGCCAAGGTGGAGGACAGGATCAATCTGCCCCCGTGGAGAAACCGAGCTCCTTCCGGGCAGAACTGGAAGACCAAGCCGTCCATGGACAGGAACCTGACGCAGATGGAGGAGCGTCTTGCCCATCTGATCGGAGAGGGGCTCAAGAGCGACGATCCGGTTGCCTGCTGGATCTCTAAGCGGGTGCTGCCGCTCCAGCAACACGCCCACTCCATGTGCTACATGGGCGGCCCCCGCGATTCTACTCGGACAACCACGCTCGAGCTCAGCAACGCGGACGTCGCCGCTCATGCGCGGTCCATCCTCACCACCGGCCTCAGAGACAATTGGCAGTATGGCTTCATCCCATACAGCCGTACAAAGCCGATTGAACGGGTATGTGCTTCTTACTCTGCTTCTTGCATACGCGATCCGAGTAGATAGCCTTCCCTCCTTGCTGCGACTAGCATCCGCACTCTGCGCCGAGTAGGGCGCTTAACGGAAATGCTCAGGCTTAGTGTGCTTGGTGTTTGCACGCCTTGTCGGGTAGCACACTTAGGAGAATCGCTTAGGCTTAGTGTGCTTTGCGTTTGCACGCCTTGCCGAGTAGGACGCTTAGCAAACTTCCCTAGGCTTAGTGTGCTTTGTGTTTGCACGCCTAGTCGGGTAGGGTGCCTTCATGCTACTCGACTAACTTGTGGTGTCTCTCTATTCTGCAGGTCCTTGATCGCCAGCTTACTGAGAGCATGGAGCGCTTTGAGGACAACTGGTCAGCGGACCGAGAGGAGGACGACGAGGTCTCCTTCGAGACCGCGGACGGGCTCAACCTCCCCCATGCTCAGACAGAGAAGCATCACGTAGATGCATCTGTCCGTGATTGGACCGAGGACGAGGACGAAGGTAATTGAGCTCATCTTGCCTGGTCGCAAGCCGCGCTACTCAATTTCTCCTTGCCTTTAAGTTGTTTTTCTTCTTTCCAACTTCGCAGGCGGCGCTGATGCTGAAGAAGAGGACGCGGAGGAGAACGAGGAAGCCCTTGTTGTTAAGCCGCTATCGGTTGCTGCTCCTCTTACCCGCAAACGGGCGGGTAGCGGTGCTCAGGAGCCCCCCGCCAAGAAGAAGAAGACGACCGGGAAGACGACCAAGAAGACCGCGACGCGAGGAGGGCGGAACATCCCTACTCGCAAAGGGTAAGCATTTTCTCCTTCGTTGCTTCTCCTCGATTTCCTCTGTCCTTCTCTTTTTTCTGAACACATTTCTTTCTGCAGAGCCCCCTTGAATGTTGACGCCGCTCTCGCGCCCACCGTGACTAAGAAGAAATCCGCCATTGACGTCGATAACCTCATCGACCTCGACGACGAGACTGGAGCCGCAGCGCAAGCCGGAGCGCGTGCGTCCTCTCCCGTGAAAGGGGACGAGTCCGACGATGCTCGGTATATGGACAGCGACGCCCCCGACGCCGAGCAGGAGCAGCAGACCCGCGCAGATCAAGAAGCGCGGGACACTGATCGCGACGCCAGACCACTTTCTCCTCCGGCCGCCACAGCCGAGGAGAACCTAGATCAAGACCCCGAGAAGCATGATGATGATGCCGCCCTTGGGCGGCGAGAAGATGACCAGGAACAGCCAGTGACTAAGGCTGCTGAGCAAGACGACCCCGCGGTCCAGCAGCGGGTAGAAGAACCAGATGCCACACAGCAAGATCCCGCTGCCGAGCAGCGGGTTGAAGTAGTCAATGAGGCGGAGCAATACCCTCTGAGCGACGCGCAACCAGGCGCCGCGCAGGGTAGCGCTCAGCCGGATGCCGCGCCGAGTAGCGCGCCTTTGGTTCCGCCTACCCAGCAGGGCACTTCCTCCACTGCGCCAAGCCCTCCATCAATGAAGAAGATTAAGACGACATCCAGCCCTCCAGCCCAGCAGCATATCAAGAAGATCAAACAGGAGGCTGTTGACAAGAATGCCGCCGAGAAGAGGGCTGCTGAGAAAAAGGCTGCCGAGACCCAGGCCGCCGAGAAGCCAGCTGGCCAGTCAGATGGCGCTGTCCGCAGGAATCCTTCGCGTAGTGGTACGCGTGGTGCTGCCATGATGCTGCCGCCAAGGCCAACTGCCAAGCCTGGCCAGCTCACCATTCATGAGCCTGAGGCGGCCGCGGGGTCTAGCTTCCCGGTTCCACCCACCTACCCACCTTACATGGTGAAGGTGAGCCAACAGCACGACATTCCATTGACCCCAGTCGAGAGGAAGCTCGCTATTCGGAGGGGCAAACAGGCTACGCCGGTGGACTCCAAGCCTCCAGCCAGGAACAAAGAACGATCCGTCTCGTTCTACTCGAGCGAGGTTGAAGAAACCGAGGTGACATCCACGGGCATCGAGCAGATAGTCGACCGGGTTGGATTCATCGATTCTGAGTGGGATAGCGACGTCCTCGGCAACACGAACTGGCACGGCACATCTCTGGGCGATCTGGACCACATGCGTGTCGACTGGAACAAGGCAGACATGGGTTATAAACCCATGACTATTGCGTCCAACACCAGCACTCTCGCCGCCAAGCTCTTCGTCCATCGCAAGGCCGCGGAGGATATTGAACAAACTTACGCGGTAAGCTTTTTTCATCCATCCCGAGTTGCATTTTCTTTCTCTTCTATTCTGCTGCTTCTTCTTATCCATCCCCCAGTCCCCGAGATTCTGGCCGAGTAGGCGGGTACTCAACCGAGTTGCCGCCTTCTCGGGTTGAATCTACCCGTCTTTGTCTGACTCCTTTTCTTTCTTCCTCCCAGAACTGCCTTCTGAAAAGAACCAATCTGTACCGGCGACTGCTGTGGAACCACAGCATTGCTAGGAGGCGCCTCGAGGCCATAGAAAAGGAGCTCAAGTCCGCTGAGGCGGCGGACAAGGATGTCATGAACAGCAGTCTTAGACTTTCTGAAGTGGAAGGTAAGCCTTTAGCTTTGCGGTTCCTGCGTTTGATGTTTACGCCCGCTTTTGCTTTCTGCTCTAACCCGTCCTACTCTGCAGGCAAGTTTAAGGCCCTGGCCGATGAGCACGCGAACTGCCGTGCCTTTGTTGAGAATGGGCAAGCCACGATCAAGAGACTGGAAGGTATGTTGCTGTCTTCTCGGCTTGTTTTCTTGCTTTCATCTGTGCTACTCTGCTGACCGTGCTTTGCTTTTCACAGAAGATCATAAGAAGTTTGTCGAAGAGCATCTCGACTGCCTCAAGCCCGCTGAGGTGCAGGCGCAGATTGCAACCCTTGAGGCGGAATTCAAGAAGAGGCACCTCGCCAAGCTGAAACCACTTCAGGACCAAGTGCGTACTGCTCTCAAGAAAGCCACTGATCTTGCCACCGAGAGGGACAACGCGGTGGCCGAGAAGAAAAAGGCCGAAACGGCAGCCACAGCGAAGCGACAGGCCCTCGAGCTGGAATGCAAGTCACTGAAGGAGAGCAACGCGGATCTTTTGCTCCAGCTCGCGCAGTTCCGGAAGGTGGAAGAGAAGCATGTTGCTGACGAAGAAACATGGAAGAAAAAGCTGCAGGCGCTGCTCTTCGATCTGAACAGTAAGTGCTTGCTTCTCCGCCCTTTTCTCGTTTCTTGCGCTTCTCCGCTGCTCGGTTTGTTTTTCTACTCGGCTTCTGTTTCTGATCTTCTCAATAGCTTTTTCAGAAATCTTCCCCGACCTCGAGTCATCTTGCAAGCCTGCCTTGGCGAAAGCCCGAGCAGCTCGTATTGAGAAGGGTGAACCCATGGACACCAACGCCGAGATCGAAGATAGCATCACGGTCATGCAGGGGCAGCTTCAGCGCTTAAGCGGTGTGGGCACCGACCTGGTGCGCACCGCATTCAA
The DNA here is from genome assembly GCA_028641055.1 of Alopecurus myosuroides. NCBI lineage: Eukaryota > Viridiplantae > Streptophyta > Magnoliopsida > Poales > Poaceae > Alopecurus > Alopecurus myosuroides. Next base: position 759,340,162 of record CM054057.1, read on the forward strand.
GCTCCATGAGGTGTTCTGGCCCAAGGACTTCGCGCCAAAAACTATCCGCGGACTTGCCGCGAAACTGAACGGCATGAAGGCCGAGCTGAAGAAGTGGAGGGCGTCTGGAGCTCGGGCTGGCGCTGATATGATGCTGCTCTTCGTCACCAGCTGGTACGAGAACCTCAACTTGCAGGTTGTCCACGAGATGCGTGAGGACTCCAAGTGGGAGACGGATACCGACTGCGTGGCTCTCCACCAGGCCGTCGCGTACGAGGTCGCCCAATACGCAAGCAGAACGCGCTTCATCGACGGTCTCACTGAGCCCGACACCGAGGTGGACGAAGGCGACGATGAAGAAGACGAGGACTCCACCGAGTCTGATCTAGGCAGCTTCGAGAGCGAACGCTACAAGGCCGGGAAGGGGAAGGCCGCGGTCATCGCGGACTGCGAGGAAGAGGCCGAGAGCGTGGATATGGAAATCGACACTGTGGCTCTCGAGTTCGGCACCTCCTCAGGTGCGGCTCTTGACGACACGGCGCGACTCCTCGCCCAGACTGCGGCCTCCAGCTCGGTGGCCACAGCCACTTCCGAGCAGGCTGCAACTGAGCCGGATGCTGATGCCGCGAAGACTGACGCCGCCAACTCGGATGCTGATGCTGCCAAGACCAACGCTGAAGCTGGAGCCGACAAGGCCCATGCTGATGATGAGGCCACCAAAGCCAATGCTGACGATGAAGCTACCAAGGCCAACACCGTGAACGTTGCTAGCTCGACCTGATTTTCTCCTGCAATCTTATCCTTCAAACACTTATCAGATCCCCGGGATGCCGGGTGCAAATGTATCGAAACAATTATCCTTGTCGTTTGCTACTCAGTTTTATTCACATTTGATATTTTAACTTAGTCAATTTGAGCAACTTTGGCTCGAATGCCGAGTTGCGTTATTATGCGAGTCCCCGAGTTGCATTTCTTATTCGCTCTTCCTTTTTTATCTCAGCTCTTACCCGCAACTTGTTGCTTTTTTGGTATTCGAGTCACAAGAATTCAAAGTTGGAGTTGCAAATACTTAGCCACTTAGAAATACTCATAGTAACGCAACCCACCACTTAGCCGAGAAGGAGTTAACAAAAAACAACAGTAAAAGGCATCCTACCCGGTTCCTGCACTTTTTCTTTCCTTAGCAATTTTTCTTGTGCTCATTGACCTTTTGCTTGTTCTCTTGCTTGCCATGAAGCCGGGTTTCGGACAGCAGCAGAGTCGAAGAGTTGGCATGTAGGTTTAAACACAATACTAGATGTACTCGTGAAATTTTAAGCAGAGCAACCGAGTGGAAAAAAGTAAAGCCGGGTAGGAACACACAGAGCAAGTTTAGGCGAGGGCAGTCCCCGAGTTGAGTTTCAGATTGCAGGGTAGAATTTTAACTCAGATAAGAGAGTACATACACATCTTTGCTCACGAGTGAAAGCGACGAAGCAGGGCTACATTCCAAGGGCGCTTGGACTCCTCTCCAGCTTTATCTGCCCTGTTCGTCTGTGATGGACGCACATCTACAAGATAGTATGCATCGTTGTGCAGCGCTTTGCTCACAATGAAGGGCCCTTCCCATGGAGGAGACAATTTGTGCATCCCGGCTGTGCGTTGCACAAGCCTGAGGACCATGTCTCCTTCTCGGAAAACCCTTGGGTTCACCTTTCGGCTATGATAACGCCGCAGGTTTTGCTGGTAGATAGCCGAACGTGACAGAGTAAGCTCTCTTGCTTCTTCAAGCAGGTCAACGTCGTCTTCTCGAGCTTCTCTTGCCTCCACCTCAGTGTAGAGGGTTACTCAGGGGGAGTCATGCTCTAGGTCTATTGGCAACACGGCCTCAGCCCCGTATACCAAGAAGAATGGCGTGTAGCCGGTTGACCGGTTAGGGGTAGTCCTTAGACTCCACAACACCGCTGGCAACTCGTCTAGCCAACACCCAGGTGTTTTCATCAATGGCTCGATCAGCCTTGGCTTTATGCCTGCTAGCACCATGCCGTTTGCTCTTTCCACTTGCCCATTGGAGGCGGGATGCGCAACAGACGCAACATCTAGTCGGATGTGCTTATCTCTGCAGAACCGCACCATTGCCCCCTCTGCGAAATTTGTGCCGTTGTCGGTGATGATGCTGTGCGGGTAGCCGTATCTCAGGATCACATCCTTCAAGAATTTCACAGCTGTGGCCCCATCGCACTTCCGAATAGGCTTCACTTCAATCCACTTGGTGAACTTGTCCACCATGACCAAGATGTGTGTCATGTTGCCCTTAGCCGGCTTGAAGGGGCCAACCATATCCAGGCACCATACGGCAAACGGCCATGTGATAGGAATTGTCTTCAGCTCGGAAGCAGACATGTGAATCTTACTCGCGAACATCTGGCAGCCATTGCATTTCCTCACGATATCTTCAGCTTGCTGCAGAGCTGTGAGCCAGTAGAAGCCATGCCGAAAAGCTTTCTTGACCAATGCCCGAGAAGAGGCGTGGTGCCCGCATTCTCCTTGGTGTATTTCCAGCAGAATTTCTCCTCCTTCTTCTGGGTCCACACAACGTTGCAGCACGCCGGTGGCACTTCTTTTGTGCAGCACATCTCGGAATATAGTGTAGCCCTTGGATCTTCTCTGAATCTGTCTTGCGGCCACCTCATCCTCTGGCAGAGTACCGTCCCTTAGAAAGGATAATATGGGCACGGCCCAACTCGGTGTCTCCCGTGTGGGAAACACTGGTTCGTCCACTTCCATTCGGACAGGCACCTCTGGTTGCTCTTTAGGGTTGGGAGCACTTCTCTGGAGCCATGATCGATTGGCAAGGACTTCCTCAATGAATGCGACAGTCCCCGGGTTAAGGACAGCAGTCCCCGAGTATGGAGTGGCAGTCCCCGAGTAGGGAGTGGCAGTCCCCGAGTAGGGAGTGGCAGTCCCCGAGTAGAGAACGACAGTCCCCGAGTTGGGAGCAGCAGTCCCCGGGTTTCCTGTAGCATTCTCCCAGTCAATCTCCATGGGATCAGATTCCTCGCTTGGTAGAGAAGGGACAAATATGGATTCCGAGTTGGGAGAGGGCTTGATGGATGGCTTCCTCAAGTGCTCCAGGGCAACCCCCGCCGGAATGGATTGCCGAGAAGATCCCAACTTGGACAGCTCGTCTGCCGCTTCGTTCTCTGCCCGGTGAATGTGCTGGAACTCGCAGTCTTCGAAGAATCCAGTCATAGACTGTACCAGGAAGCGATATGATGCCATGTTGGCATCTAGAGCATCCCAAGTGCCAGAGACTTGCTGCACCACCAGATATGATGCGCTGCACACCAACCTCCTTAGCTACTCGCAAGCCATGCACCACTGCCTCGTACTCTGTTACGTTGTTCGACGCCTTGAAATGAATCTGCAGCACGTACTTGAGTTGATCTCGCTTGGGTGACGTAAGCACTACACCAGCACCAAGGCCTTCCTTCACCTTCGAGCCATCAAAGTGCATCTTCCAGTAGTTGGAAACTGGAGCAGGGGGTTCGTACTGCACCTCGGCCCAATCCACCAGAAATTCTGCCAGAATCTAAGACTTGATGGCTTCTCTTCTCGCATACGCGGGAGCGTACGCGGCTAGCTCAATTGCCCACTTGGCTACTCTGCCACTCGCCTCCTTGTTGCCCATGATATCCGAGATGGGAGCAGAGCTCACAACCGTGATAGGATGCTCTTGGAAGTAATGCTTCAGCTTCTTGGCACCCAGGTACACGCCATAGGTCATCTTATGGTAGTGCGGGTAGTTTTGCTTGGAGCTAGACAACACTTCACTGAGATAGTACACTGGGCGCTGCACACTCTTGCCTTCTTCTTCTCGATCCACCACAATCACCACACTGACTACCCGGTTAGTGGCAGCAATGTATAATAGCATCGGCTCCTTGGGTAGCGGACTAGCCAAGATGGGAGCACTAGCCAGCATTGCCTTCAGCTCGTTGAATGCCACATCCGCTTGCGGAGTCCAGACAAACTTGTCACTTTTCTTCATCAGTTGGTACAGAGGCAGGGCCTTCTCGCCCATTCGGCCCAGAAAACGGCTCAGAGATGCCAAGCAACCAGTGAACTTCTGTACATCCTTCAGGGATCTCGGCAAAGACATGCTCTCAATAGCTTTTATCTTTGAAGGATTGGCTTCAATGCCCCGACTAGAGACCAGGAAGCCGAGTAGCTTGCCAGCCGGAACGCCGAAAGTGCATTTACTTGGATTCAGCTTCATTTAATACTTGCGTAGGTTAGCAAAGGTTTCCTCCAGGTCGGCAAGCAGAGTATGAGTTTTATTCGTTTTGATGACAATGTCATCTACGTACACCTGCACATTCTTGCCGAGCTGATCGTGCAAGCATTTCTGCATGCATCTCTGATAGGTTGCACCCGCATTCCTCAAGCCAAAACACATGACACGATAGCAATAAGCCCGTATGGGTAATGAAAGCAGTCTTTATTTGATCAGCAGGATTGAGTGCAATCTGGTGGAAACCAGAGTAGGCATCTATGAAAGACAGCAGTTCACAACCAGCAGTGGAATCGATCACCTGATCGATGCGAGGTAGCGGGAAAGGATCCTTGGGGCACGCCTTGTTCAAGTCGGTGTAATCGACACACATGCGCCATGCGGTAGCGGCCTTGGGATCTTCCTTCTTCTTCTCGACCATGACCGGGTTGGCTAGCCAATCCGGATGCAGCACCTCCATGATGAAATTGCTTATCAGCAACTTGGTGATTTGGTCGCCAATGGCTTTCCTTCTCTCATCTCCGAAGCGGCGCATAGCCTGCTTCACTAGCTTGGCGTCAGGACGCACATGTAATGAGTGCTCAACCAACTCCCTCGGGACTCCTGGTAAATCTTCATTGGACCAGGCGAACACGTCCCGATTCTCACGGAGGAAGTGGATGAGCTCTCTTTCCTATTTCTCCGCCAACCCGGAGCCAATGATGGCTACGCGGTCGGGGAACTCAGGGTCGACCTGAACCTTCTTGGTTTCCTGAGATGCCTGGAACGCGGTCCCGTGTTGCGTACTCGGTACGCCCTGCGCGCCAGCTTGCGCGGATTGCGCCATGGCCACCACCTCGTACATCTTCTTCTTCTCGGCAGCAATCACCATTGACTCCGCCAACTGGGAACCAGCAGAGGCACACTCCATGGACTTCTTGTAATTACCAGCAATGGTAATCACACCATTGGGACCAGGGATCTTCATCTTCAGGTATGCGGTGTGTGTAGAAGCCATGAACTTGCTCAGAGCAGGCCTGCCGAGTAGAGCGTGATAGGGGCTCTGATGATCAACCACCTCAAACTGCAGGCGCTCTGTGCGGCAGTTCTCCCTTGTGCCGAATAGCACATCTATCCACACTCGGCCAATCGGGTTGCACGAGACTCCCGGCACAATGCCATGGAAGGTGGTCTTGCTAGGTAGCAGCATGTTCTCGGCCAGCCCAAGCTTCTCGAGTGTGTCTTTGTACACGATGTTGATGCTGCTGCCGTTGTCGATTAGCACTTTGCTGAACCTCACATTCTTCTCGGGCCCCAGGAAAGTAGGATCCAACACCAAGGCGTAGCTACCCGGGTTGGGCATCACCTTGGGATGATCTACTCGGGACCACCTGATCTCTTGGTCACACCAATACATGTAGTGAGGGACAGCAGGAATCACCGCATTGACCTCCATAGCACGCCTGTGCTGTGATTGCTTGTCGACTGGCTCGGAAGTGAAGATCATGTAGCTCTCGTGGTGCTCTTGGTACTGGTTGCGGCCTCCGCCCTCATTGTTTCCGTTGTTGTTGTTGCCTTGGTAGTTGTTGTTGCCTCTGTTGTTGTTGCGGTTGTAGTTGTTGTTGTTGTTGCGATAGCCCTCATTGTTGAAGTGACGGTTGGCTCCTAAAGCCACTTGGTTCACATTTTCCCTTCTCGGAAACACTGGCGGCCGAGCTGCGGGCGAGCAGGCTGCACATTAGCATTGGCCGCTGGCAGAGGAGGAGGAGGAGGCAAGCCTTCATTTTTTTATCAGATCCCACCACTCGCACTGCCACGTAGTATGATTAGCTGGCCTTGAGGGGTGCTGAGTGCGAAAACTGCATGGGCCATCCTTCATGTCGTCAAAGACGAACTTCCTCGGCTGCTCGGAGTTGCCGCTACCCGACTGAGGAGCACGGAATGGTTTCTTGTTGCCTTGGCCCTGGTTCTGGTTCTGCCCGTAGGCTCCAGCAGGTTTCTGCCTTTGGCTACCCCCAGCTCCAACAGCCACTGCATTCACCTCTTCAGGGTCGTACCGAGTATCTATTCGGTCACCCCTGCGCTTGTTGCGGAACTCGTTGCGCTTGCTGTTGCTGAAGTTTCTTCTCGGCTCAGAGGAATCCATCAGGGGCTGAGTAGGGTCACCGAGTGCGTACTGATCCGCAATCTTGATGGTCTCCGCCAGAGTGTTTGGCATCTCCCTCTGCAACCTTTGCCACAACATACTGCCATGTCTGCAACCCTGCGCGAACCAAGTAATGGCTTGGGCTTCATTCACACCTTCACAGGTGTTCCTCAACGTGCTCCACCGAGTAAGGTACTCGCGGTCCGTCTCGTCTTCTCGCTGCTTGCACGCGGACAGCTGCTGTGGCTAGGGCTGCAAGAAAAACTCGAGACTCGTGAGCGGATCGAGATCGATTCGCTTTTTAGCTCGACTCAAAATCGACTCGAAAAGAAATGAGCTGAGTATGAGCGCCTTCCATAGCTCGAGAGGAAAAGGAGCTAATCTTGAGCGATCTCTAGCCCGCTCGATAGCTCGAAATAAAATATTTATTACTCCCTCCGTATCAAAATATAAGATGTTTTAGTATTTTTGTAGATATAATGTGCCTAGACATGTTTTAGTGTGTAGATTCATATGCATCTTACACTAAAACATGTCTAGGTACATATTGTCTAGGAAATGCTAAAACATCTTATATTTCGATACGGAGGAAGTATTAATTATTCTGATTTATATTAAAATAAAATAGGATAATTTGTTACCTTAGATGTTGTGAATGGGTTGGTTCTTTCCTTCTTAGTACTACAAAATTTAGAAGGATAAATTTCTACCTTATATGTCGTTTACGTGTGAATTTTGTGTTACCATGGTTGTTATTGAAAAAATATTTCTGTTATAATGTCGACTATATGAACTATTTGTTTTGGAATGTAGAAATTTTCATTGTCTTGATAAGATCGAAACTCGCTCGAGATCGACTCGAGATCGTTACAATCTGAGCATGAGCCGATATTACAGCTCGACCATCAGCTCGACTTAGTCTAAACTCGCTCGAATCTTTGAATGAGCTGAGCTGAGCCGAGTATAACTCGCTCAAACTCGAGTCGTTTGCAGCCCTAGCTGTGGCCTATTCGGCCTCTTGTAAGTGCTTGTGAAGTTGCTGATGAAGGCGTCCGAGAAATCCAGCCAGCAATTGATGCTGTTCTTGGGCAAGTTGTTGAGCCAAGTGCGAGCTGGACCCTCTAGCATCTGCGGGACGTACCGCACCGCCCATCTCCGGTTGCCGTTCGCGATATGAACCGCGGTGACATAGTCATTGAGCCAATCCTCCGGCTTGGTGCTGCCGTTGTAACTCTTGGTGCCTCTCGCAAGCTGGAAATTCTTCACGGACGGCTCGTTCATGATGCGCGGGCCAAAGCATTCGGGGCCAGGAGGACCCGTGTTCTCAAGCCGCGCCGACAAGCTGATTCGGTCCAGCTGGTGCCTTGCATCTCCCGGCGCCAATACGCGCTCGCCAACACGATCCAGAATATCATAGCCAGCCATCTCCATGGCCGAGTAGCCGTCATCATATCTATCCACCTGCACAGCTGCAGGTTGCTCCACCGGGTTGGCGACTGGCGCCACTGCACGCGGCTGCTGCCTCTGCCGAGTAGGCTGAGCGATGGGGTGCTGAGAAGGACCTGGGCGCTCTTCATCTCGGGCCTGGCTTTGAGCTTTATGGGCTTGAAAGCCTGCTCCTGCAGCGTTGTGTTTCTGACCGGGCTGCTGCGGCACAGCGCCCTGCATTTACCTGTCCTTGCCAGAACGCCCACTGCGGCTCTTCTCGCGGCTGGGATGCGGAGATGAGGCCTGATCGTTAGATCTGGCCACATGCGAGTGCACCACCTGCGAAGCTCCGGCACCCGGGTTGGCTTTCCGGAACTCCTCGTTCTGCCTAGCAGCCTCTAGCACCAACTCGTTCAGCCTCTCCTGCTGCCTAACGCGCGCGTCGCCAACTAGATGCGGCAACTCGGCAGCTACAGCCTCAGCAGCTCTAAGTGTCTTGGCGGGTGTGCTATATCTGGGTCGGGTGGAGGTGTTTGCGGTGGCGGACTGACTGGGAGCCTCTACAACAGTTGCCATCTCGGCACCTAGGTTACGACGCGTAGCGCCTACTTTGCTAGCTCTCCTAACAACTGGTGTGAAACCGTGAGCCTTGTTGTACTCTAGCTGATCTAAGCTAGGCTCTAGCCTGATCTTGTCCAACTCCGCCTGCTCCGCGAGCAGCTCTTGGCGCTGCCGGTCGAGCTGCGCCTTCATGGTCAGGAGCTCGAGGTCGATGGGAGGCGGCATGCCCGTCCGCGCAGCAGACGCAGGTATCGTTGGAGTAGTGGAGAGCGGGAGGTTGCACTCCTTCTCGTAAGGCTTGTGCGTCTTCCCGCCGGCACTAGAGCCAGCGAGATCCTCGACGACGACCGCAGCGGTAGCAGCCGCGCCCTTCCCGGCGTCTGCAGCCAGGCCAGGTACCATCACCTCCGCGACGTCCGCGGAGCGGCCCAGCGGCCTCCCGCGTGCGGCGATAACGGCAGGCGGATCCTCCGCGTCATGCACCAGCTCGGGGTACTCGCGGTCGATGACGGTGGCGACGTAGACGAGGTGCGCGCCGAAAGAAAGCACCGTGCCGCCCTCCGGCATGGCTCCGCCGCCGAAATCGCTGGCGTTGTCGGTGACGAAGTCGAAGGAGCCGAATCTGTGGACAATGCCACAGACCACGCACTCTCCAGTAGCAGAAATCGATCCCGTCCGAACGGAAACTCCAGCCAGCGCCGCTGGTTGCCCCACGGTGGGCGCCAACTGTCGTGGTGGTGTCACGGCAGATGCCATAGGATGGCTAAAGATGTGGGGACGAAGGACGCTGGAGGCGCTCGGGGAGGGATCACGCGACGAGTAGACGCGTGAGGTGAAGATCAAACACTGCAAACAACACGATCTACCCAGGTTCAGGGCCCTCGTGAGGAGGTAAAACCCCTACTCCTACCTTTCTTTATGTATTCTGGTGTCTCACCGAGTAGCCACAGTACAATGGTTCTTGCTACCGAGTAGCCACTCTTCTCTCTCCGGGTAGAATTAGGTCAAGAATCTCTACGTGTGATCCAGCCCAAGTATCGTCCCTCGCGCAGGAGGCGGCAGGGCACCTTATATACCCGGTGCCCAGCCGGATACAGCCAAATACAAACAAGTGTCGACATTGTGTGCACACCGTATTTCTTCCGAGTTCCCGCTGACAGTTTTGGCTTCTAAGCTTGTCCTGATGCGGAAAGTCGTTGGGCAAAACCAAGTAACCAGTCTGTTATCACTGTGCGAACACAGAGTAGGTCCCCCCTATCCTGCGACGCCCTGCTGACACACTGTCGCTGTCAGGCACGCCGTCCCCAGATGAACAGTGCTGTGAACAGTGCCCAGTACGGACCCGGGATACGCGGGATCCGTTGTCAGAATGGCTCCTTTAACTTCTGGCCCGAGTAGGTTCCCGCCAGTTTTACTCGGACCAGCTCTCCTACTCGAACAATTACAACTTCCTGGATTCATCCTTCTGACCGTCTAGGTGTGAGACCGGGTAGCAGTCGACCGGGTAGCGAGTACCAGGTAGCCGGCTACTCGGCCAAACACCCCTTTTGATCTTGCCTTTAGCACTTGACTTTACCCTACTCGGGGGTAACCCCCCGACAATATATATATATATAATATATATATATATATATATATATATATATATATATAATTTAAACCATATGTATTGCCCCTATAAATAATTATGTCAAGGGTGACGCCAATGTTAAGTGTCATACTAAGAAAAATAAATATCAGCATTCAACCAACCATCATACACCCTAAACATAGGAAAATAATAATCACCTATATATATATTGGATATTCTAGTTATCTGTTTACATTGAATTCTTGTGATCCTTTGGCTACCTTGATGAATACATCCTCCAAGGTTGTGTCAGTGAGGCCCCAAGCTTTTATGATAAAACGATCTTTTGCATTCTCAACTTCATGGAAAACGTCTGCTATTTTCAACCCCTGCTTTGGCACCTCAAATTTCTGTGTGCCAGATACACGATATATCCGGTTTGCATATGGTGACAACCGGTGAACCATCTGTTCAACCTCATGTTCATATTCGGAAGATGTTGTCATTGTGAGCACGTAGGTTCCACCGTATCTTGCTTTCAGCTAAAAAAATATTGGAGTTGAAAATACTTTTTAGTATGAAATGAAATGGAATAGGGACAGAAAATGTTTTTATCAGCTGCACACATGTGAATATACCTCTTTTGGATTCCCAATGCATTGGAAACCACCATCAACAAAAATGCCAATCCTATCACATAGTACCTCTGCCTCTTCCATTGAATGTGCTGTCGTAATACATACAAGATGAATCAAAATGTATATTTTGAAGAAATGGAGAGATTATTGGGGGCGTTAAATACTTGTAAGAATAATGGCACGGTTCTTCTTTGCTTCCTTCACAATAGTCCACAGGTTATTTCTTGATGCTGGATCTAATCCGGTGCTTGGCTCGTCCATGAAAACAACCTTAAATATATATGCACAATTTTCAGTTGTGGGTTCTACTGTATGTCACCGATAATGTAACAGAAATAAAATTCGTACGTTGGAGTCCCCAATTAATGATATTGCAACACTAAGCCTCCTTTTCATGCCCCCACTATACTTCCGAACTTGCTTATCACCAACACCACCATGAAATAGCTTAACACTCTTCAGAGAGTCATCAGTTGCCTAACATAACAACATATGTTTACGGTTCAAATATTGATACATTAAAGCATGTTATGATATGAATTAGTACTGCATGGCTGAAAAAATTATATATAACACCACTTCCGCAGTATAGAGTGAGAAAAACAGTAGATGGTCTGTTTGTTCAGTAACTCAACCTTCAGTAACTCAACCCCTCTAAGATTCTTCAGTCTCCCATAAAACAATAGATGCTCTCTTCCAGTTAATGTCTCCCAAAGTAAGCTATATTTCAAAAGACATTAGCATTTATGCATGGTGGTGTACCTAGAGAGGGAATAAAATTTATTAGATTAATTTTCGATGAAGGACTTACTCGTGTTGTGGACAAACACCTATAGTTGTGTAGATGCGATTCATGTTAGTCAATATATCCATTCCATGTACATAGGCAGTGCCAGATGTAGGTGGGATAAGCCCAATCATCTATGGAGTAAAAATTGAAAATATATGGGTCATGACTGAATATACTGGCTAAAGTTGTTAGAAAATGAATGCAGTATGTCTCAAAACTGTACCATACTCATGAAGGATGTTTTCCCAGACCCATTGGGACCGAGCATTCCGAAACATTGGCCTTTTGGGATGGAAAGTGACAACCCACGTACAGCAAGCTTGTCAGTGTTCCCATCTTTTCCATGGTAAATCTTCTTCATGTTATGACATATAATGGCATGGTTTGCATTGGGTTCCAGTAGAAGCTTCTCAACTACCTCTCTCTGCGCATAATAAGAATTGCATTATTAATAAATTTATATATTATAGAGCCTCCCCCCCCCCCCCATAAAATGAATTGTTATCATTGAGAAAAATGCAAGGGAGCAACCTACTTCTTTAGTAGCATCAGGGTTCTCCATTTCAAGTATTACATTACATCCTATTCGACCGAAGCTATGCCTCTGTAATGATACAGCTCGCTTTGTAAAGAATTTCAAGAAGGTTAAGAATGTTTTTCGGAGTCCACCACATAATGATGAGACTTGATCCACATAAAATGCCAATGGGAGAAGTATTGCCCATTCAATAACCATGATAATCAATACAGTACGCATTCCATTCACCGGGTCACTCAAATTATCCCACTTCATACCGCTGGTTCCCATTGCAGTTCCCGAGATTGCATATTGGCCTAACTCATATAACCCTCGAAAAAGTGAAAATCCAGGGATGATCTCCATGACTGCTATCCATATATCTTTGTATGGGAAGAAAAAACTTGTCATTCTAATGATGTAAACAGATTTGTAGACCATAAAAGAAACTTACCCGGGAAACCTTTATCCTCAATAAAAAATTTCAGAAGAAATGCCCCTAGTAAACCCGAGCCGAATACATAGATGTAACCAACCACTACAACAACATAATTTTGATTAGTTGATCATATCATATTTTTAGCTCTACTTATTACTTTATATGTTAAAATTTCTAGCACGAACCTGTTGCTATTTTGACGGAAGAAAAGAAGGACGCAGTAAAAAAAGCGAGTGCAATCTGCAGATTTATGTAGATGAAGTAGAAAACAATCTGAATGGTGTAGTCATTTGTTGTAAAGAAACGCAAACCTATAGGAACAAAATCATTTTGAGGAGAGTAATGTTAAAAACAAGAACTTCATCATCATATTTCAAACTATTTTACCTATCAGAGACCCAAAAATGATGAACACAATCATATATACAGTGGATAGAGCAAAGAAGTAACAATAATTTATCATCCAGTACGGGCCATCCTTCAAACCATGCATCCTCATCATAATTTTCAGCTTATGTTGCTTCTCATACACAAGATATGTTAGTATAACCTGCAAAAAGGCATGGTACCAACTCGTAATTATATCCATGTTTTCAACTTACTTCCGAATGGTGTGCCTCATACTCACCGGAAAGAGTAGTTCGATTGTCCATGTGAAGAATAGTGTAGCAAGAAGAGAAGATAGGTCAAATTTTAAACTTGTTCCCACTTTAGGCATATCTTTAATATACTCAAGCAGCATTTCTCCTCCACTTCCTTTGAGAAATTTGATGTATGCATTGGAAGCCTATATGAAAGATAGTACCCCTTATAATAATAGTTTAAATACAAATGGAAATCAATTAATATGAAATTTGGAAGTTGTTCAAAGAAAATACCATATTAACCAAGCGTGGTACTCGTAATAATCCAATTTCAGAATATGCAGTATTGTTACTATAGGTAGAATTAAACCAAATACTAATGTTGAGACTATCCTCGTTTGTGTTCCTGAAGTCGTAACCTGCAAAAAAAAGAAACTTTTAAAAATGTAAAATTAATCAATGGAAAAAAGTTCAATGACTTAGATCAGTAGGTACCTGCGGAAAATTCATTCGACTTGTCTACTCCATTTCCCCTATGTTGTCTATATCCTTTAAATAGTTCGACATTTATAACTGATGCGCTTTCACGCCATAATGACAAACCTTGAATGCAATCTATGTCTGGACATTATTAAAGAGCATTGGAAATTGCAATATTAGCATTTAAGGAATGCAAAAACATATGAAAAAATAACCTCTTACAACAGTACAACATGTTCTTGAAAAAACATCTGATATGAAAATAAAGGAGTGCCAAGGATTTCAGGAACAAAAGGAAAATTACTTGCTAAAACGTCTTGTCTTGTCTTAGCTCCTTTTATTTAAAATCAATGGTTCGGAGTCCAACCACCTCCACGGCCAACTATATTAGCTTAGACCACTTACACTCAGCTAGTCCATATTTCAACCACAAGATCTGGATCACTCGGAAAAGGCTTCGCTCATGTAGAAAGAGTGTGTTCCCCAACTCTTGAAGGTCCAGCTAATCATGTACCTCTCGTAAGTGACAGGCTTCCAGAATTACCTATCTCCGTGAGGGAGATGCCAACACCAAGTTCATGCATATCAACTCCCACGGTAGCAGAAATCACTTAAAGAGGTTAAAGCAAAACACCATACGGGTTACTAAACATGATGATAAAGAGTTCCTCATCCATGACCACTTGTCGCATGTCCATGGTCACCCCCTCCATGCCTTCTTAATTTCAATTGGGATGTCATTGATTACCCTTTGGAATGTCTTAATGACTTGGGGGTTTCCTTCAACTAAGATCGAAATTAAAGTTGCAATGATGATATGCAATCGGATAAAGCTCGTGTACCTTATTGTTTCATGACCGCTGTAGTTTGTTCCTGCGGGCCTATCATCAAGAACGAATTTATTCTTGTGATTAGTGCCTTCGGTGAGCTTTCGTTGCATAATTTCCATGGTGTGAACACGACGTGCATTGCTTTGCCCATAAAGAAAAATAGTGCGGACGTTATTCAGAATTTCCTCCTATTAACCTCATTAACTTTCTCCCCAAGATTATTGCAAAGGCTATGGCGATTCCCCTATGCCGAAAGATGAACGACGTTATCTCGAACACTAGAGCGGTTTCGTAAAATCAAGGAGCGTCATGTGGGTAGCACCGCCCAGTGCTCCATCGCAAGTGCACCCAACCTTTCTCATCAATTCTACATTGCCAAAGTCTTCGACTTAGCCAGATGGGATTTTATTCTAGACCTCATGCAGCACCTGGGTTCCACCGTAAGACGGCATGCTTGGTATGCCCTTTTATTCATGGCATCTTCCACATGCATACTCCTAAATGGGCTCCCCGGCAAAGATATCATTCATGCTCATGGGATTTGAAAAAAGGGCCCCTCGTGCCACTCCCTTTTGACATTGCCATTGACCCCCTGCCTTGGACCCTTCATCTGTCTATGGAGTTGAGTCCCCTACAACCAGTTTCCTTGTGGTGAACTGGTCAAATCGATCCTCGCCTCCTTTCCTATGTTCATGGTTACTGCGATAGGGGATGATAAAGGATCGATCAAATTATTTGACAAGATTAGTTAAGGATGTCGTGAAACTGTAGTGATTGTGTCAGCATGGGTTTATGCAAGGTCAATTGGGCAATTTTTTGCAGTCCTAAGGATCTTGGAGGTTTGAGAATTGCTATCACGGTGAAGTTCTCTCGTACTTTGCTGTTTCATTGGTTTTGGTAAGATTGGGTCGCTCCGGACAAGCTGTTGGTCGGTCTAGAAACTCCAATTATTTATTTGGATAGAATTTGTTTTCATGGTGGCTACAAGGATGACAGTTGGACATGGAGAAGAGGCTTATTTCTGATCAACTTCTTGTCTCATGGGCATGGCACCTAGTGTGATAGCTCCAAGGATCTTCAATGCTTCGAAACAGAGGAATACTTTGGTCCACGATTCCCTTGTGGTCCTTAGATGGATCTTAGACTTATCTCAAACATTAGGAAGTTTGTTGGCCTTTGGGACCTTCTACAGGAAGTAGCACTTTGCCCTGGCATTTAGGACTGTATCACCTTGACTCTCTTGACTTATGGCTCTTACTCAGCTAGCTCGTTATAAAGCTCAGTTCCTAGCCTCTTCAAGATGCTCCTTCAAGATGATCATGTTAAAGACCCGTGTCCCGCCCAAATGTCCATTCTTCTCTTGTTTAGCTGTTTAGAATTGTCTTTGGACTTTAGCCCGCTTAAAAAAATATGGGCGTCCTGTTTAAAATTGACTTTGGACTTCAGACCGCCTGGCAATTCTTGGATGTCCCATCTGCCTGCTTGTCAATTATGCCATTGCCAACCTAAAACTGCAAACTATCCTCTTCGAATGTTGTTACTCCAGGCTTCCAGGCTGTCCATCTCTTCTTTGGTACTACCTCCGTTCAACAATAGATGACTTATATTTGTCCAAATATGGATGTATTTAGACATATTTTAGTGTACACATACATTCATATCAAGACAAGTGGAGGTCATCTATTGTTGAACGGAGGGTGTAAAAGGCTTGGGAATATTGGCTTGCCATCTCCTATGCATGTTCCTCTATTCCGAAGGGTGTCCGCTCGGCCATCACGCTTATTTGCTAGGAGCAATGGAAGGAGGGGACATCAGAGTTTTCATCACGATATCCACAATTACTTGTGTAAAACTAACTCATTAGTTGATTTGGTACGGCTTTATCAATATAAAATGCAAAAGCTTTTACCTTATTAAAAAGAAATGATATTTGAAGGGACCTTGGTCAGCCTATTTTGTTCCCTGTTTTATAAACGTAAGCATGCGCATCAATAGTCAAATAGTAAAGCTAAATTTTAATACCAATGAGGACGAAAAACACTAATATTAACACTTTACCAGGTTCATTGTTCTGCATGTGGTCAAGTGCGACTCTGAGTTGAAATAAAAAGATTACACACATGAGTAGTAATCATTTTGGAACACCCATACCCCGCGCCGCCCGCGCCCAAGGCGGCTCGGGGCGCACCACCCAAACCCTAGGCGGGGCCGGTGCTCATCCTTCTCCCTCCTTCCGCGCTGTTTCCGGAGGACGCCACTAGGCCAAAACAAGCCCAAGTGGCCGACGACGGCGGCGGGGTTCTC
This sequence comes from Alopecurus myosuroides, assembly GCA_028641055.1. Lineage (NCBI taxonomy): Eukaryota > Viridiplantae > Streptophyta > Magnoliopsida > Poales > Poaceae > Alopecurus > Alopecurus myosuroides. The sequence continues at coordinate 759,356,680 of CM054057.1, forward strand.
TCTCGCGGCCTCTCCCGGGTCTGTTGAGTGGCGGTCCTAGGAGCTCACCAACGTGCGCCGAGTCGCCATCAGCTCGAGGGGGTGCTCGATGACTGCTGGGCGCAGACGGCGGCGACTGGCATCGGGGCGGCGTTCTGCTACGCCGTGGTGCTGTGCTGAAGCGGCTGGAAGGTCTGCGCCCCTCGGCAAGATCCATGGTCGTGGTGCCGGCAAGGGCTCAACCTTCGCTTCCCTGGGTTGGGCGCACACAGGTTCATCGTCGGGAGAGAGCAACGCCTCCTCGTCTTTTTGGTGGTAGGAGCCCTGCTGGTTCCTGTCCTAGGTGTGGCTGCCGATGCACGCCGTCGTTGGGGTGTAGTCCCCATCGTTCTGATCTGGCCATGGTGCTGACATTGAGGTGTTGCCCTGAGGTGGGAATGTGAGGCTTGTCCCACTTGTGCTTTGGGCCGATGATATCCATGTATGCTGCTTAGGGAATATGGGTGTGCTTGGATTAAGTTGCTAGGGAAGCGGCCCTGGTTGGAGAGGTTGCGTCGGCGGCTCGGAGGCTGCATCCTCACCCAGGGTGGGAGGTGGAAGATGGGTTGCGCCTCCAAGGCCGTACACGGTGGAGGTTGGGTTGTGCCTTATGGGCGGACCATGATACTTGGCTACAATGGTGAAGGGTTGCGGCGGCGGCAGTGTGCAAGAGAAGGTAGCTACTCCAATCTGATGGGTAGGGTGCAGTTTGGCGACAATCCGGACGAAATTCTTGCCCAGATTCACTCGGTGCCGGCGGCGATGTCGCTCGGGTGTGTCGTTCCCCTCCTTGGAGGCATCGCCAGGACTGCCGGTCATTCCTCCCTCGCTCCTTTGGTTTGGTTGTTGACTCCGGGAGAAAGCCTAGACTCGGTTGGATCGGCGCAATGGGGGCGTCTCGACGACATCCCTCTATTGAGAGCATCGCGTTTGGAGTCACGGCGCGAGGATCCTTGTTGCTTCCCTCCGGTGCTCGTCGTTGTGCTAGATGTTTCAAAGACGCAATGCACGCCATCGCCGGTGAATCCAAGAAGATGTCTCTCGTGGGATTGACCAAGTCCCGCCATCTACTTGCCACCTCTTGCAGCATCAAAAGTGGATCGTGCGTTGACAAGGGAAGTTCCGTTGGAGCTTTCGTTCTTTGGAGGTGACTGGCGTTGGTCGAGACGCGACAATGTTGCTTAGCTTAGGTCGAGCTACATTGCTTTGTAGTTCTGTTGTCAGTGGTGACTGTCTTCATACTAGCCGATGGTGGAGTGCGTACTATGCTCGACGTTCGCAGCGAGTGTGGTCGTTATGCTCTACTAGGTTGTGTCGTGTTGTATGAGGTGGTGTCCACTCATTTTTTAGCATTAAATCTCTTATATCTATCAATGCAATTAACCACAAAAGTTTTACGTTTTCGTGAAAGAAACGAGTGCTAATCATTTTCTTTGTCGATGAGCTCACGAAGTAGTGTCTACTTGATTAATCTTAATTGACTCGAATCTATGCCTTGAGTTAGAAATAGTGATGTCAAGAAAGGAAAATGCTATACTTAGTCGGACTTACTGAGTTGAAGATGTATCGGCCCCGCATTGATAGAAATATTTTGTGATATATTGGACCGACACCGCGGCTGGACAATATACAGGTCATTTTCTGTGGTAAACGCTGGCTCTAGAACCTGCCTAGACGATGTCGGCGTGTGAGATCCCTAAGGCAAACAGATCGAGCAAAAAGCTTCAGGCAATAATAGAAAAGCATTTCATGCAGCAGTTGTATAATGTTGGAAGAAAAGTCTCACGGGAACCATCTTGGAGAGTGCATGTAGATAGTCGGTGAAATTCAAGGACGGAGACAGAGCCGGGAAGAGTTGAGCAGAAATACCTGCCGTTAACAAGCAAATTAAGCTTGAAACTTGAAACATGTAGGGCAGAGCGGAAATAGGGTGTCTGGCAGGGAGATAAACATACTCTCGGCGAGCGAGCGGTTGGTCCCGGTGATGAGGATAGAAGTGGGGCAGGAGCCGGTGTCCCGGCACCTGGGTTCCGGCAAACCGTGGAAGGGCTGGGAGGCAGTCCTGGCAGCCCGGAACTCAGGCCGGGGCACCTGGAGCACGGCCGGCCAGCGCGGCGAACTGGGGATCGGGCAGGTCGCGACCTGGCCCAGCGTGGAGTACTGGATGCCGCACTCCGTCTTCCTGCAGCTCCCGTCGGCAGCCGTGTCGACGCAGGCGCAGCCGCACCGGTATTTGAGCTTGTCGTACTTGCTGTCAATGGCACCCTGCAGCCCCACCAACACCACGCAGAGGAGAACCGGGAAGAGGGTGATACACAAGTTCGTCTTCAGGTTCCTCTTCTGCAGCAGCCCACCCCAAATGTCAATTCGCGATATCCACGAACAGATGGAAAACAGAGCAAGAAGAAGGTGGACCTGGAAGCAGAGGTTCTTCCGGAGGAGGGCGTTGGCCTGTGTCGCGAAGCCTGCGGGGCCCCTCGGACCTGTCGACGAGTCCATTGCTGCTGCATTTCGAGGAGAAGATGTGTGCGAACTGGCATGTCGCAACGCTTGGTCGTCCTCTCCGACGACCTCCATTGTCGCCAACTAATGTGGTGGTTCGGCCGCAGGGTGGCAGCTTGCCTTGTATTGTACGTATCTGCACCAGCGATTCTGGTCTGGTGCAATTCTGCGGTACTGCCAGGGCGTAATTACGATTGTATCAAGTCGTCTGCTCTTTGCCTTAAGTCCGTACGTAGGACTTCATTCCATCTGCAGGCACCTTTGTATGCAATGATGTTACCTTACATGTAAAATTACAAAGATTCAAAAAAAAATACATGTAAAATTATAAACAGTTAGCGCTCCTACCGCGCCGTCGTTTTGAGGCCGCCCGATATGCGCCTCGGGACACCACCAATGATTTTCGCAATCACTTCCTGCTGCCACTAGTAGTCCCTTTTGTTTTTATTTTTGAAAGGGCCATAATATAGTACTCCTTTTTAGTCCCACGTCGATCGCTCAATGGGAGAATCTGCAATTACACATATTTCTAATCGATTCTGCATGATTCCCGGATCAGCTCAGTCCTCAAAATATGAGTATATTTTAATTGATTCTGCAAGATTTCCGTATCAGCATCAGGATATGAACACGATCGTGCATGATAACCATGGCGTTGACCTCCACATTGTGTTGCGTACCCGATCTTCGGCGTCGTGCAATCAGCATCAAACTTATGATCGTTTCAGACATATCAAAATGGTGCCTAACCAAACATCTGATAGTGTCAGATATATGTTTGATCAAAAGTTTATTCCGTAGTTTTAGGATATGTAATTTATCTCCTACTCTATTTCTACTATGTTTATTGCTCTCCAAGTTTGTATACTTTGCAAGTTTATACCCTTATATATTTGACCGAGAGACTAAATAAGACATACAACGTATTACGTCAATCTTATCCTTCTACTGACAATAATAATATTTTGTTACCCCCACCGTTCCATATTGTAAAAAGGCATGCATTGTGAAACGGATAAATACTTTTTTGTCACTGTGCTTTTGAGAGATATCAAGTTTCCGTCTCTAATTCACAAAAGCCTCCCTTTTTGTTCAATTTGCAGGTTGTACGTTTGTTATTCTACAACCTCGGTGACAAGTTTAATAACCAGACATATGTGTAGCGTTTGCTCGATAATGTATACCATGCTTTCCAATGTTGAGCTGAGTAGAAGTCCGTGTAGGCAATGCTATCTGCCGGAGTATTGTCGAGCGTTGTATGCTTCATTAAATTTTTATGGTTGTACTTCTGCCAGGTTGTGGATGAACCCCTCTTCAGATGTTGAACTATTCCCAGGGTTGTGGGAAAACTTCTTAGGATGTTGAATCTCTCGAGGGTTGTGGACGAAACAAATTGAATGCCACCACGTTGTGGATTAACCCCGTTAAAAACTTACGAGGGCTTGTAAATGAACCCCCTTAAAAGTTATCCGGGGTTGTGAACGAACCACCTTGTATTTTATAGAACCTTCAGGTTGTCGGTGAACCTGCCCCCACCCCCCCCCCCCCCCCCCCCCCCCCCCCCCGCCCCTTAAAATTCGTTGAATCGGCTTCCATGTTTATCTACCATCCAACGGTGTTGCCCGGGAATACTCCAAGGCGCTCGTGCAATTGCTGTCGTGTTCAAAACGGGTGTGAGTCCTGGGTAGGCTGAGTTCCCTCGTTAGGAAGCCATCCACGTCCATCTTGATGATAGAATTCCGTGAGAGTTATCCGAGTTTTCGGCTGGACGCTCGCTCTCTCGGATCGTTCGTTTGAATTGAATACTATGGCACTGAAGTGAGCGCAAGCTTTGACATGGTTACCTCGCGTTGAAGTGAATGTATTGCTTTCATGGTTAGTTATGGCATGTAATAAAAATATCGTATCCAACAAAAATATATGATCGTATATTAGGACGTATATGTGTAGCCCCCGGGTGGCCGCGGGGGACATGTCGTTCCGTGTGTGCAACGATAATACTAAACACTATTTTGTGCTTGGTGATATTCATGTGATATGAGGATATACTACGTACACGGTATAGAGTACCTCATGTAGGTTTGATTAAATGTGATGATTGTACTAACCATATTTTGGGTTAGTAAGAACTTATTTTTGCATCTATGCATTGGAATATCGGGATATTTTTCTCCCTTATGTGCAAAGAGAAGTGAAGGTGATCAACAATCAAGGGTTTTTGAGGTTTGGAAACAAACCTCAGGCAAATAATTCGAGGAATGTTGATATAAACCAACACTCATATTTCGATATAAATCGAGCCAAACTATTAAATCATTAGAAGCACCAGATGAATTTATTCCTTATTTCTAAACTTATTTTGGGTTTCACAATACAAATATTAAGTTCACATTTAGAATTCAAAATTCAATGTTTTAATTAAAATATTTAAATCATTCTTCACAAAATAAAATAATGAAAATTATAAAGGACATAAGTGAAATTCACAAGAAATTTCATTTGAAGAAATTGAAACTTTATTGCATTGTACTCCCTCCAGTCCGAAAAAACTATCGTATGTCTGCCTATGAATTGTATGTACGCAGCTGTTTAGTCCCGACATACTATGAATCGGAGGTAGTAATATTCTTCATAAGGGTATTACATTGTTCTATTTGCAGTGAAAAGAAAATTACAAATGCAGAGAAATTAAATCCTAAACTAAAACCCAAAGTTTTAAATAGCGCGCTATAGCAACGCTATAACATTTTCTGCACTGTGACGATAAGTGGATTAGCGCGCTAAATGTACCAAAACCCTTAAATAGCACGCTATAGGGGCGACTTAGCATCGCTATAGCGTTTCAACCAGGTCGCCGCTAAATGTCATAGCCCGCTATTTAAAACTATGCTAAAACCTAAAACTACATCTTCAGTTTTGAGTTTCCGTTCTTCAGTACGTGCACATAAACAAAGACCAGAGAAAGGGGTTAGGGATGAGAATATAATTCTCTTTCGATGGAGGAGAAATTTCCCATCTTGGAACATTAAATTGATACGCACCTTCGGAGTTATCTAGAAGCTATCTTTTTAATCACCCTATCATGCTGTGATGCTTAATAGAACGAAAACAACCCCTTATGTATGTACAATTCTTATAACCTCGTGGTCTAAGGACGTATAAGTATGAGAATTTAACTGTGATATTACTAATAACAAACAATGCGTAAAAAGAATCTCATTGTATACCATCTATTTGGGTCTACCCAGCTCCACTGTTCCAGCTAAGAATCTTGGGCATACTAGGGTACATATTTCCGTTTATATTTCTGCACGTGCATATGTGTTTTTCTATGAATCTCATATTATGGAACCACAACAGTCTTAGCATAAAACCACGAACGTTAAATGTCAAACATATGTTAATAATTGTTATAATTGCCTACTAGGCATACATCCAACATGTACTACATCTACTTCTTGTATAAGTCTAACGACTACTCCGACTATGAAAATAACGACCACATAGATGATGATGATGATCTTACTATGTATTACCCACGTGAGGAGTAGATTTCAAATTAGCTACTTAAATGATAAGTACATTATGAATGGAAAGTTAGATGATACTAGTTAATAATAATTATTATTGGTATTTTTCAATTAATATTGTGTTATGTGCTACTAGTTAATTAGTATAATTTTCAAAATATCATTTGTGGCATGGCACTACTGAACAAAGTACATGACACTCTAGTATTGTATATTTTACTAGTGGCGTGGGCTTGGCACCCCACTGGGAACAAATTCAACTAGCGTATGAAACAGTGGTGTGTCCACGCCACTAGTAGGAAAATATGACTAGTGATACCAATATACTCGAATTCAGAGCCCCTAATGATAAGTAAAATTTATAGCCCTACCCTTTTTGTATCGTATTATGAAAATAAAGATGATTCAAGTCTATAGATAGGAGGACTTGGGGATATTTATAAGGTCATCTTGATGAGGCTACGGTGGAAGAACTTTGATGTAGGAAACCCTATATCGATCTTGGACGTGTAAACTTAGGTGGAGGTCGTGGCTACACTTCTAGAGGTAATGGATTAGGCGATCTTCGTGGGAACCGATGAACTTCTTTATATAGTGGTTTGGAGGAAGTTCCTTGCCTTGTATCCAAGTCTTATATATCTAATTCCATTTTGTCATGCGTTGGTCTTGTGACCCATCGAGGAGACTAGATGCCGCACACATAGCAGGACAATGCAGCCATTTGGAAATATCCGAGGTCTTATTTCCGAGAGAAGGATGGGGGTGGGATCTATATACCTTTAGCTATACGGGTGGGCCCCATATACCATTGCGAAGGTGTGAAATATTTGATCCTAAGATAAGTTGAGTGATATCATTCTTAAATAATTTGAACTAAAATATTTTTATTGCCAAACGTTAGGTCTGAAGTTGGTTAGCACATACTCGAAATGAGATTGGCTGTTACAAAAAGTTGATTGTTGTAGGAACGGTGATCGGATTATGATATATTTTGCTAACCGAACGGTGATAGTGGGGTAGTTGGATTGTTGATGATTGTAGTAATTCTAACTATCTCTAAATCCTAGGGCATTGCGTAGTATATGTATACACAGATATCACCTACCTGAGAGTTACTGCACTAACCAATCTCTCCCCCTAAGTTTTATAGACCTCATATTAGACCACCGCATTTGCTAGCTCATTAGGGACTACTTCGTGGGAGGTAACGTTTGGCAGAATGACGGTACCAGAGGATTGCGGCTTGTGGGTGGCGATGGAGTCCACCTAGGATAGGGCTTAGAACCATGGAGGGGAGAATGTGGGAGTGGCGATTCTCAATCTTGAATAACTATGAAACCAAGGAAGTCTCTATGTAGGTGTGTTTTGCATTCAACAATCGAGTAGTACTTTAATCCTAGCATGGTCATACAAGATACACAATGCCCTAGTTATTAACGAATTTAATCAAACAGATTATGATGCAAAACAGGTGACAAGTCACCCATATGACAAAATTCAAATATCGTATTACATGCCTAACACAGTGGTGAAGGCATAATTTTCACAACAAATAAGCAAATACCCTCCGGGACCATCTGGCCTTAAGGACTTGTTGTCCTCGAGTTCAAGGAGAGGTCTTGTAGTTCTATCTGCATCTCATCCAGCACGAAAGTGTTGTCTTTGCAGCAACAAATATTCCATGTGAACCGTCTTACTAGGTAGTACATTGTCACCAAGGTTTCGATCTTGGCAAACTCTATTCCAGGGCATATTCTCGGCCCGCCACCAAATGGGACGAACGAGCATGGTGGTGTCACAGATGACTGGCTGTCGAATCGGGATGGATCGAACTTACTCGGATCGGGGAAAATTCTAGCGTCCATTTGGGTGACCTTTGCAATCCAAAACACCTGAAACCATCCCCAGAGTTTTTATTAACCTTTAGAAAAAAGAAAGGAATAACAAATCTGACGCTTCTTAGTGGCTAAGGTGCCAAAGTTAGTAAAGACCTGCCATCCTTTTGGGATGCAGTAGCCGTCGAACTCAATGTCCGCGAATGCTGTTCTGCTGCTGCCCAAGGCCGGAGGGTTGATGCGAAGCGTCTCCTGTGCGACTTGCCATGTGAACTTCATCCTTGATAGGTCTTCCCATGTGAGAGGCTCTTGGTCAGTCTTGTTCTTTGCAATCTCTTCATGCTCTGTATAATATCGGGAAATCAGCACGCGACATGGGGAAGTGATTTTATACCATGCCTTGTGTGTCATGAATGAATATTCATTTTGTAATATAGATGTTGATAATGTTCTCTATAGCTATATGAACGATCCAGGTTTAAAAAGTTTGACCTTGATCAAACCCAAAACGTGGTACATATAATTCGGGACAAAAGGAGTACCTTTCAGCACAGCGGCGAGGGTGGCCGGATCATTGGCGAGGTGCCGGAGCATGAATGACATGAGTACGGAGGTGGAGTCATGGCCGACAACCAGGGCGAACAAGCCGGCGTCGACGATCTCCTCATTGGTGAGCAGCTGGTTGCCATGGTCGTCACTGAGGCTGAGCAGGCGGGTGATGAGGTCATTGTTGGGCGATGCCTTGCCCTGCCGCAGCTTAGCCTTCTTGTCGCGCGTGATCCCGTCGAGCAGCCGTCGTGCCCTTCCGCTGGCCTTGAGGCTCCGGCCGAAGGCCGTGAACGGCAGGTCGACCGGGATTGCAACGATTCCCTCAAGCATCCGCCCGAAGTCGTCGGCGAGATCATCCTGCACCACGCCCGGCTCGACGCCGAAGAGGAGCGCTGAGATGACGTCGAAGGTGAGCCGCTTCATCAGCGGCAGCACCGTGACGGTGGTGTGGCCGCGCCAGTTCTTCTCTAGGTGGTGCCTGACCTTGACGTCAACCCTCCCAACGTACAGCTTGAGTGTGTCCGGCTTGAGGAACTCCATTAGCGCTCCACGGATACGGCGGTGGTCGTCGCCGTGCAGGTCCATGATGCTCTTCTCCCCGAAGATACGCCGGAAGGACGGGGGCATCGTCGGCCGCAGCACGCTGCTGAAGAAGATGAACTTGTTGGCCGCCGGGCCTGTCATGAGAACCGTCGGCCTACACAGCAGCGAGAGCTTGCAAACCGGCCCATACCTGTGGATCCGGTCCCGTATCCACCGGTCGAGGTTATCAGCGCGCAGAGCTCGGAGGACTCCAAGGGTCTGGCCAATCACGGGCAGACCAAGCGAGCCAGGGGGCACGTTGGCCGGCCATGATTTCTTCTGCAGGAGGTGGATGGCGATGGCCGACGCCGTCACAAGCAGAGCTACGACGACGGTGAGCAAGTAATCCATTGGAAAGGTTAGATATTCATGCTAATTAGACATGAGGATGATTGAGTGTTATGATGAGAAGCCGCAAAGTGGTGTCCTCCCATGCGCGCAGCAAATCCTATTAATATTGTGCACCTCACACATAGTTTAGTTTCTTTGTAAACATGCATATACCGTAGAAAGATGTTGGACATATACTGTGTTGTTATTTTATTATACACCCGTGATTTCAGTGTTACAACTGCATCGTTTGGTCGCCACCTCTGTCCGTATTTGGGCATACATCGTTGGCAGGAGTTGTATTTTGTCCATTGATAGATAATTTGGGGCTTGGTGGACTCCTAGAGCTTGCCGAGCGGTGGATCCAAAAGTACAGCCCCACCTGGGATGGACACTTTTTCTTCTTGTGCAAGTTTTAAAATACTTCTAGTATCAAATTATTCCGATCGGTTCACATGATCTTAGTTAGGTGGCAGATTGACTGGTCAAATCTTCGTGGGCAGCGCACAACAGCATATCATTAGTTTTGATCAAGAGGATTGAAATCTAATCGCACGTAACTAGAGGTCTGAAAACATATATATAGATGCACATAAATGGTACTTTGTCACTCATTTATTGTGTTTTGTTTTCTGCAGCGACACCATCAAACCTTTTGCAAAAAAAATAAAAAGATAGATTTCCATGGCTGCGTTTGTTCCTGTGGGGGCGTCGACGGCTACGAATGGGCTGCGCCGGAGTGCTCGCCATGCGGTGGCGAAGGACGGGTCTTCTGTGACGGACGAGGACATGATGTCTAAGACCATGCGCAGGAAGTCGGCTTTGTTTTCCTCTCCAACCAAAGGTACAACCGTGATGCATAAATCCTTTCTTTCGTTTTCAGATACTGGTATTTCGTCTAGATTGGACAATGTTGGTGTTAAGTTAGGAAGAAATGATGCTGAGATCACGTTGTCGGCCAAGGTGTTGAAGCATATGGAATATGACCGGCTAACGGTTCAACCATGTGCTTCGACTAAGGTGGACATACCTCATACAGATGATGATTTAGCGAATGCCTCTTCGGATGGACAGCTTTTATCACATTTGGTGGGTGAGGTGACCGAGGTGGGTTTGGATGACGACGGGCTCAGATCTCTTGTTGATCTGTTTGCATCCGGACGGAAATCTAAACTTGCCAAGAAAAAGAGGAAATATTCACCGCGTGATTCTGTGAGACCGCCAAAGAACCCAATTGTTTCCCGATGAATGGCTTATTCACTAATAGCAGAGGTCTTGGTGACTTGGCTAAACACTTGAATATAGCTCAATACATCAGGGATCATAAGTTGGAGTTCGTGGCTATCTCCGAATCTGAGTGTTCTAAATCGCCTTTCGGGGGGTCTGGACTTCACTTGGCATTCTATTCCTCCGCGTGGACGGTCGGGTGGCATTTTTCTAGGCGTCAAATCAGATTCCATAGATGTGTTAGCAAGGTCGGATGGTGATTTTCATATAAAATTACATCTCCGCAACCGTGTTGACAACTTCATTTGGAGTTTGGTAGCCGTGTATGGTGCTGCCCAGGAAGAGTTTAAGGAGGCGTTTCTTCGAGAGTTGGTGAATCTGGCTAATGTTAATCCATATCCAATATTAATTGGTGGTGATTTTAATATGCTAAGATTCCCACACGAGAAGAGCCGTGGACGGTTTGATGGTCACTGGCCTTTCTTGTTCCATGCTGTCATTGATAGCTTGGATTTGAGAGAGGTGCATATGACGGGTCGACAGTACACGTGGGCAAACAGTCTTCCGGAGCCTACATACGAAAAACTTGACCGCGTTCTGATGAGCACCGATTGGGAAGATAAATTCCCGTTGGTAACAGTGCGCGCTCTTGAGCGTATTGAGGCTTTGTCGGATCATGCCCCCCTCCTCCTCTCTACTGGAACATTGAAACCAAATCCTAAACCGAAGTTTAAATTTGAACTGGGCTGGTTATAACGGGATGGTTTTGATGAGCTTGTTAAGAGGGTGTGGAGCACACCAGTCGTCGGTTCTAATCCAATACGGAGATGGAATAATAAAATACGCAATGTGCGTAAATATCTCCGTGGGTGGGCTAGACATACGACTGGGATGCTCAAGAAAGAGAAAGAGCGTCTGTGTTCCATTATAGATGAGTTGGATCTGATCGCTGAGACGAGGTTGCTATCTACGCAAGAGATTGAACTTAAAAGTCAATCAAACGCTAAAATAGCAAAAATGTTGCGAGAAGAGGAACTCAAATGGTATCAGAGATCTAAGTCTCAATTCATCCTGGAAGGAGATTCGAATACTCGGTATTTTCATAATGTCGCCAATGGTCGACATAGGAAAAAGCGAATTCACTCTCTAAATCAGGATGAAGGACTTATAGAGGGACAAGAGTGTCTTAAAGCCTATATCACAAAGTTTTATAAATGTATGTTTGGGGCTCCTGAAATAAGTAATATTACTACGGACGAGTCCCGAACAGATGATATTCCCCAAGTATCCAAAGAGGAAAATTATTTTCTTAATGCTCCTTTCACCGAAGAGGAGATTAAGAAGGCGATTTTTCAAATGGAACACAATAAGGCACCAGGCCCAGATGGTTGTCCCGCTGAGTTTTATCAACATTTCTGGGAGGTCATTAAGGATGATCTCATCGAAATGTTTGGTTGCTTGCAGGGAGGACACCTAGAGATTTATCGTCTTAATTTTGGGGAAATCGTTTTGTTACCTAAAGTTATGGAAGCAGAAAGGATGCAACAGTATAGACCTACTCCCTCCGTCCACGATAAAGTGTACGTTTCCTTTTTGGTCGGTCAAATTTATTAAAACTTTGACTAACTTTATCGGGAAAACTATTAGCATTTATGACACCAAATTAGTATCAATAGATTTGTCTTATCATGAAGTTTTAAAATATACCATTTTGATGTCATAAATATTGCTACAATTTTGTATAAATTTGGTCAAACTTTAAAAAGTTTGACTAAGTGTAAAAGTAGATGTACACTTATCCGTGGACGGAGGGAGTATCTGCCTTCTAAACGTTAGTTTCAAAATCTTTACATAAGTTGCAACCATGAGGTTGAATTCGGTGGCTGATCATGTGGTAAAGCCTACACAAACTGCATTTATACAGGGTAGGAATATCCTTGACGGAGTCGTGATTCTACATGAAACTGTGCATGAGATGCATTCGAAAAAACTAAATGGTGTAATTCTTAAAATAGACTTTGAAAAGGCTTACGATAAGGTGAACTGGGAGTTTCTCCAACAAACTCTGAGAATGAAAGGATTCTCCGAGGGGTGGTGTACTCTAGTTCGCAGTTTCGTCGAGGGAGGCAGCGTAGCTATCAAAGTCAATGACGATGTTGGCCGCTACTTCCAGACAAAGAAAGGCTTAAGACAAGGTGATCCGCTATCGCCCATATTGTTTAATATTGTGACAGACATGGTAACGATTATGATTGATAGAGCTAAGGAAAGCGGTCAAATTGAGGGAGTGATCCCACATCTAGTCGATGGGGGATTATCTATCCTTCAGTATGCAGATGATACGATTATATTTATGGAACATGATTTGGAGAAAGCCAAGAACTTGAAACTAATCCTTTCAGTGTTCGAGCAACTATACAGATTAAAAATTAATTTCCATAAAAGTGAATTGTTTTGCTTTGGCGAGGCCCAGGATGCTGTTGCACAATACACCGAGCTTTTCGGATGTGAGTAAGGTCAATTTCCTATTCAATATTTGGGTATACCAATACACTATAGGAGACCGACGAATGCAGAATGGAGTCATGTTGAAGAACGTTTGCAGAAAAGATTGGCTAGTTGGAAAGGGAAATTGCTTTCATTAGGTGGAAGACTGGTACTCATTAATTCAGTACTATCGAATATGGTACTGTATATGATATCATTCTTCCAGTTGCCTAAAGGAGTCTTGAAAAAACTGGATTATTTCCGATCAAGATTTTTCTGGCAGGGGGACAGTGAGAAAAAGAAATATCGATTGGCCAGATGGGATGTAGTTTGTCGACCAAAAGATCAAGGAGGGCTAGGAATTCATGACCTAAAAGTTAAGAAATCCGCCTTACTTGGTAAATGGTTGTTCAAATTATTAACCGAAGATGGTGTTTGGCAAACCCTCCTTAAACGCAAATACATTGGCTCAAAAGCAGTCTCACAGGTAATATGGAAACCTGGTGACTCACACTTCTGGGCTGGACTCATGGCGAATAAAAACCTATTTTTTCGCTATGGAGTGTTTAAGATTAAGGATGGATCACAGATACGATTCTGGGAGGACAAGTGGTTAGGTAATACCACCCTTCGAGAAAAGTATCCGGCTTTATACACTATAGCGCGACATAAGGATGATACGTTGGCTACGGTCATGCAGACGTCACCTCCTAATGTAACGTTCAGACGAGATTTAATCGGGCCATGACTTACCTCGTGGCAAACTCTGGTTAATAGGTTGGCTTTAGTAAACCTCACACCAGGTACCGATGAATTTTGTTGGAAGCTCACTAAGAATGGAACGTTCTCGGTGGACTCCATGTATAAAGTTATGATCCAATCGGATATGTCAGTTGATATTTTTAGAAATGTATGGCGTTTGAAGGTTCCATTAAAGATTAAGATCTTTGCGTGATACCTTCGGAAAGGGGTCATACTTACTAAGGATAATCTTGTCAAACGTAATTGGCATGGGAGTTCTAAGTGTGTTTCTTGTTCACATGATGAGACGATTAAACACTTGTTCTTTGAGTGTTCTTTTGCGCGTTCTATATGGTCCGCTATCCATATGGCTTCGAACCTTTATCAGCCCACATCAGTTGCGAACATATTCGGAAACTGGTTGAATGGTGTAGATAAACGTTTCAAGAACATAATTAGGGTAGGAGCGCTTGCCGTTATTTGGTCGCTCTGGCTTTGTAGAAATGACAAGATTTTCAACGATAAAAACTTCTCTCGTATGCAGGTTCTGTTCAGATGCACAGGTATTCTCCGTTCATGGTCCACATTACAGCGGGGGGAGTTTCGAGGCCTTTTTATGGAGGCGTGTGCACGGCTGGAGCAGGTGACGAGGGATATTTTTATCCCACATGGATGGCCGCTTAATCTACGGATAGCAGCTCCATAGCGGCGACAGTCTACGTCCATGTGATTTGTATAGACTTGTCGTATTTTGTTTCCAGTTTTGTTTTTCGGCTGTGTGCATCATGATGATGCAGAGGCAGAGTGTAATACTTACTATTTAAGTAATAAAAGCCCTTTATCAAAAAAAAAATATCTCTTGCATGTTGGTGTTTCATTAATAGGTTTTGTAACATCCTCACAGCATTTTGTTGATCTAATTTCCTTCATCTGGTACCTAACCTTCCGAGCAGGTCAAATGTGAGTTGTTGCTAAGAAGTGGGCTGCCATGATCAAATTGGAATATCGAGTGAACTCTCAGGATGTACTATAATATGAATGTGTGCAGGGCAAGCGATGATTAAATACCGTTCGAGCTACTAGAATATATAAACAACCAGAATTATTGTGCTGTCGTGATTCTGATCCCTTGGTCAACAGTTAACATGGAGGAACTACATCCAGTTGTCAAGTATCAGGCCAAGTTGCCAACTTGCCAGCCGCAGAGTCGACGCTTGCGATTCCGATCGGATTCTGGCTAGAAAAATAATATGTGCAGCTAGTATGAGTAGATGTGATCCTAGAGTTTTCAGGGAACACAGAGATCAGATCAGATCCGGTTGACAAGGTGCCAACTACTTTACAATCTCTGCTTATAATTCTTATCTGATTCTAGCTACAAAATTAAGTCGTGCGGAGAGTACGCAGAGGTCCTACTTGATGGAAGTGGTGATG
This sequence comes from Alopecurus myosuroides, assembly GCA_028641055.1. Taxonomy (NCBI): domain Eukaryota; kingdom Viridiplantae; phylum Streptophyta; class Magnoliopsida; order Poales; family Poaceae; genus Alopecurus; species Alopecurus myosuroides. The sequence goes on from CM054057.1 coordinate 759,371,915, forward strand.
CACTACATGCATCGCTCACTATAGTTATATCATCGACTAGCTAGTCTATTAGCATGCATCGTTTCACCATGTTGCACGCATCAACTAGTCAAACAATGTGGGCTGGGACGGTTCCCACATCACACGCCAAACACACAACGCTCCTACCCCGTGTAGTGTGTGCTTCGCCTCTCTCCGGCGTGCTCTTCCATCGGCGTGCAGCAGGGCGTCGTCTCAGCGTCGTCTCCAACTCCAGTGCCCTTGGTGAACTCATATGTACCAAGAACATGAAGCTGGATGCCAAGCTGAGGTTCCGGCCCGTAAAACTTTTCCAGAGTCGATATATGAGTAGCTACTTCTTTCTCCGTCTTCTTGGTAGCTGCAGTTTTAACAATGTTCAATACTGAATAGGGTGGACAAATACTTCGAAACAGAGATGGTCGTCCAGGACTGCGAGCTTGACAAATATGGGGTTGTCAACAATGCCATCTACGCGAGTTACATCGAAAAAGGTTCATCTGCCCTATATGCAATTTTCAGTCTAATAATCGGAACAATTAGCTTTTTAATTTGTTGTATGGCTGCATCACTATATGATATGTACGTATGCAGCGCGAGAGGAGCTGCTTTTGAGCCTTGGCATTGGGTCGGACTGGATCATAAGCACCGGCAATGCCATGGCGCTCTCGGAACAGAACCTCAAGTACTTCACGCCTCTAAGAGTATGTACTCGTACACATGCACCTAAGCTAGTGTTTTTTGAAATGGGAGCATAGCCCCAGCCTCTGCATCGTGATGATGCACACAGCTTTGGCTTTTATATTGATAAAAATAAAAATCCAAATCCAGAGTATTACACTTCAAGCATCATCCAGGTTCGATACTAGGATCAACCAGAGAAACAGAAATAAAATTCTAATACAACTCATTGAATTCTTTTAGCATGCAACCAGCCACCCTGGTTGTAGATAGCCTGAATGACCGCCATCAAACGAGTACATCCAGAATCCATAAGAGCCCGCTGCTCCACGGGCAGAAGGAAAGACCACATGTGGATCCAATATGTGGCTTGGTGGACTACCTGCAAAAAGTGAACACCTCTTGATTTGTTAAACACAACATCATTCCTACAGTTCCAAATCGCCCATAAGAAAGCACAAGTTCCAATTTGAATTCTTGCTTTAGATTTCTTATCCACCTCTTCCAACCAATTACCAAACATATGGTCAATACTAGAGGGTTGAGCTACGCTAAACGTGAAATGAAGCAATCTCCAAATATGTCTAGCAAAATTACAGGTAATAAACAAATGATTGACTAACTCCTCGTTGTCACAAAACACACACTTCTTACAACCCTCCCAACCTCGTTTCATTAGATTATCTTTAGTAAGAACACACTTTCGCTGCAAGAACCACATAAATATTTTAATTTTTAAAGGGACTTTCAATTTCCAAAGATATTTATGGAGAAAAGGAGTATGTCCATGCATATAATCAGAATACATGGATTTGACTGTAAACACACCTGTATCAGTCAACCCCCAAACAAACCTATCCTCCTCTGAGTTTAGATGAATATACATAAGCCTACGAACCAACCGCAGCCAAGCTTCCCATCTCTCTCCAAAAAGAGTTCGTCTAAACTGAATATTAAGAGGGTTATGTGACAGCACTTCTGACACTAACACGTTTTTATTCCTCACAATATTATACAGAGAAGGATATTGCGCAGCAAGAGGAGTCAGTCCTAGCCAAGAGTCCTCCCAAAAGCGAGTAGAAAGGCCATTACCTATCTTAAAGGAACCTCGCGTGAAAAACTCGTTCTTAACCGTCATGATTCCCTTCCAAAACGGAGAATCATACGGTCTAACTTCAACTTGAGACAAAGTTTTATTAGATAGATATTTATTTGTTAAGAGTTCTTGCCAAACCCCTTTCTCATTTAACAATTTAAAGATCCATTTTGATAGTAAACACTTATTCTTAACTTCAAGGACCTCCACACCTAAGCCCCCTTGATCTTTTGGTCTACAGATCATGTCCCATCTAGTCAAACGGTACTTCCTCTTGTGTAAGCTGCTTTGCCAAAAGAACCTACTACGAAAGAAATCCAACCTTTTTTGAACCCCAACGGGTATTGGAAAAAAGGATAGCAAAAACATCGGTAAGCTAGTAAGGACTGAATTAACAAGAACAAGCCTGTCACCATAGGATAGTATTTTCCCAGCCCACGATCCTAATTTATTCTCAAAACGATCCTCAACCATTTTCCATTCTTTGTTAAGCAGCTTCCTATAATGAATGGGAATACCAAGATACTTAAACGGAAGAGAACCAACATCACATCCGAATAAGGATTTATACTCTTCTTGTCTCTCAATTGCATTGCCAAAGCAATAAAGTTCACTCTTATGGAAGTTTATCTTTAATCCTGACAATTGTTCAAACAATGCCAGTATTAACTTCATATTAACGGCTTTATCAATATCATCCTCTAAGAATAGAATCGTATCGTCTGCATATTGCAAAATAGAAATGCCCCCTTCCACCAAATGTGGTATTAAGGCTCCTACCTGACCATCCTCTCTGGCCCTAGCTATCAGAATAGCCAACATATCTGCAACGATATTAAACAAAACAGGAGATAGGGGATCCCCCTGTCGTAGTCCCTTCAACGTTTGAAAGTAGTGTCCGATGTCATCATTAACACGAACCCCAACACTCCCCCCCTGAACAAAAGTGCTGACCCACTCACACCACTTTGGATCAAACCCCTTCATTCTAAGTGCTTGTTGCAGGAAGGACCACTTAACTTTGTCATATGCCTTTTCAAAATCAATTTTGAAAATGATTCCATCCATCTTTTTAGTTCTCAACTCATGGATGGTCTCATGAAGGATAACAACTCCCTCTAAAATATTACGTCCCGGAGTGAAAGCCGATTGAGTTGGTCTAATGACTTTGTGAGCAATAGACGAAACACGATTCGTACCCACTTTAGTAAAAATCTTAAAGCTCACATTAAGCAGACAAATAGGCCTAAATTGTTCAATGCGACATGCATCGTCTTTCTTAGGCAACAACGTGATAATCCCAAAGTTAAGCCTAAAAAGAGGTAACTCACCCTTCTGTAATTCAGAGAAGAGAGCCATCAAGTCATTCTTGATAACCTCCCAAAACTTCTGATAAAATTCAGCGGGCAAACCATCCGGACCGGGGGCCTTATTGTGTTCCATTTGGGAGATTGCCTCAAATACCTCCTTTTCAGTAAAGGATGATGTCAAGGCCATATTCTCCTCAATTGACACTTGAGGCATATCCGTGTTAAATGTTTCAATCATATTAACATGGCTATGCTCCGGTGCCCCGAACAATTTTTTATAATATTCAGAGATGAACACCCTCAGATTGTTTTCACCAACAATCGTGCCCTCATCCTGCTCTAGTTGAAAAATCCGTTTCTTCCTATGTTTCCCATTTGCAATCAAATGGAAATACTTAGAGTTATTCCCCCCCTCTTGAACATGTTTAACCTTTGCCCTCTGAGCCCATTTCGATTCCTCGTCTCTCCTAAGCCTCGCTAAACACTCATCTGCATCTTTTTTCGCCTTTCTTTCATCAGGCGTGAGAAGAGATGTTTCCGCCTTAATATCCAACTCCTCAATAAGAAGTGTCAATTTTTGTTTTAAAATTTTATATTCTCCACTAATATTCTTTGCCCAACCTCTTAAAAATTGTCTAATGTGTTTTACTTTTTTTTGCCAAGTCTCAATAGGTGTGACTCCCCCCCTCGTTTCTTTCCACTCTCTACTAACCATCTCAATGAACCCCTCTCTTCTCAACCAAGAGAGTTCAAAAGAGAATTTAGACTTGTTCCCCAGGTGAGCACATTCACCCGAGTCTACAATGAGTGGTGTGTGGTCTGACCCAGACCGCGATAAAGCATGAACCGAGACTAAAGGAAACTTCTGCTCCCAGTCTACACTCGCTAGAAAACGATCCAACTTTTCAAAAGTTGGTACCGGCATTCTACTGACCCAAGTAAATTGTCTGCCCGAAAGTTCCAATTCTTTCAAGTCAAGACTTTCAATAATCGCATTGAAAATGAATGGCCAACGAGCATTGAAATTATTATTATTCTTCTCCTCTTGTCTTCTAATAATATTAAAATCCCCTCCCACCAAAAGAGGAGTCTCTTCATTCTCACACACACGCACCAACTCGGCCAAGAAATCAGGTTTGAGAGCATCTTGTGCTGCCCCATATGCAATCACAAGGGACCAAACAAAACCATCCATGCATAGTTTGAGTTTGAACTTAATACAAAATTCCCCAGTAATAAAATGTTGAACTAAAATATTCACTCTATTAAAACCCACAAGGATTCCCCCAGACTGACCATGTGGTGGTAAACAGTACCACACAAAGTCCAAACCACTAGCTAGATGAGATAAGAAATGATGTGCAAAATCAGACTTTCTTGTCTCAATAATAGCTATAAAATCTAAATTCTTTTCAGTAATAGTTTCTTTCACAAACAAGTGTTTTGCCGAATCCCCAAACCCATCGCTGTTCCAAATCATCCCTCTCATTGTGATGCTTTTTTCAATTTTTCTAGTCTCGTTTAATAGATAGATAGGCCTTTATTTTCTACCTACCGCCTTATTGTTAACCAAACAGCGATCCGGGATCACAATATCCCGTGACAAGTTATCCTCCTCCTCCACTAAATCTTCAGAAAGAACATATGCTTTTTTAATGGTCAAATTACTCAAATCTTGATCCTTATCAACGCATGATTGTTGTAAGAAAATAAGCTTACGTTTCGCTTCAATACTTTTAATAACATTAACAGAATTGGTCTCCTGTTCCCGATCCGATCCTAAAGACACCCCTAGCCTCGTAGCCCTCTCGACAATATCTTCATTATTCAAAGTAACAAAAGAATGTACGGAGCGGTTATTCGTACCTGAGGCCTGATCATCATCACGACGTTGCGCCAACATCATAGCACGCTCCATAGAGGGTACATCAGCCAGTGGTTGCGCACGAATCCTTGCACTCGATCGAATACCTTCCGAGTTTGGTGAAGTAATCCCTCCAAAAGCGATCACATCTTTATCCTCGAAGACTTGCTCTCCTCCAACCTTCTTAAAACGTTTTAAAGGAGTCAACTCCTGATTATTACATTTAACAGAAAATAAACCCAAACCAGGAGAGCATCCCATATTACTCTCTGTGATTGTATTTACCTCTTCCTGGTCCTGAGTCAAATTCGGAATCCGTACTGGCACAGCTGCCACGGATGGATCAGAGTAATGATAAGACATGTCCTGCAAGGATTTTAAAGGAGTCAACTCCTCCGAATTACAGTTAAAATTAGAAATAGTACCACTGCTATTCAATAGAGTAGATACCTCAATTGGACAAAAAGCCGAATTGGGCCCTGTAGGTGGCAAAACATCAACGGAAACAGTATCCTTGTCCTCCACCGAACCCAATACCTGAACATGTCCCTCCATCGCATCATTCAGTGTCTGAACGAGAGCATGCACTTGCTCTGTATCCGACCTTGCCAGCTCCACGTACTGCTGTACCTCCACAGAAGGAAATAATTTTTTCCCAGGTGTTGAACCTGACTTGCCCCCTGTAGCTGAAGACAACACTTTTTCCATTGGCACAATGCATGGAAAAGCTGCTGCATTCAGTGTGTTAGCCCCACCTGCTGTCTCATCCAGCACAGGCAGACATAGGGAAGAGACCGAGCTATGATGCGTATAAGGAGTAACCACATGATTCTGCAAAGGTAACAAGGAATTAGTGTTTTTCAACAACACTTTATTGAGACAAAAAATAATACCCACGGATGGAATAATTCGGGCAAAACTCACAGTAGCATCCCCAATCGCGTGTTTAACAACCGTGCCATCAACGTCACCCTGATGCGCAGCCAAGAGAGATTTTCCCTTCAAAGGAAAGAGATCCGTAGCAGCCATCAAATCTGCCCCAACCTCACCAGCACCCAAAATCTTTCTTTCATGCCTCAAAATGCTCGCAACTTTGTTAAACTGAATGTCTGGAACCCCAGAAGCGTCATCAACAGAATCGGAAGTACACTGTAATGAACTGAAAAGCCCCGGCGCAAAAACAACCCCCGACGATTTTGAATGCTTAGGAGTGGAACCATGTCCATCTTTCGGAGCAGAATTAACCTCAGCATTAGAACTCGGTTTGGCCACATCAGCACCCGAGGTCTTCCCCTCTCCTTCTTTCTCCGTATCCCCCTGATCAAACCCCTCCTGCTTATCATCATCGAAATCATGCCCACTGTCAACTTCCATATCCCCCTCAGCCTCCATCTGTTTAGGTTCCACAATAAAGTTAATCTGATAAAACCCATCCTTAATCCACAACGGGAGATCATTTGGAATTTTAGTGTGATCAACACACCCGATTAAAATTCTCAAAATTTTGTGCTTTCTGGTATAAGCCATATCAACCTTAACAGTCTTGCCAAAAAGCGTACCAAGTCCCCAAAGCGCCAAGAAATCACCTGTATGACGCTCTGGGATCCCCTCCATCCTCACCCAAACATGTGGTAACATCCACATAGGCTCGATTCTCCCAAACCAATCATCCACCTTGAGCTCACATACGCTATTAGGCACCCTAAAGCCACCAAAAAGCTTCAGCCTATCTAGCTCCACTTTAGAAGGAAACATCACCTTATAAACATTTTGGCCCACTTGCAAAACATCCCAAGCATAATTTTCAACGGGAACCACTCGCTGCAACTGCCGAGCAATCTGTGGAATAGACATATTCCCACCAGTAACCGTAACCATAGCAAGCCTTGTATTTTCAGTTTTAGGCCTATAAGAATCAGTTAAGTCCATACCAAAAAAAGTGAGATCATCATGGTAATGACCATAAATTAGCACCTGAGGTTTAGGAGCATCTAACAAGGGACAAGCATCAGAGGAGTGATCAGCCTTTTCACAACAATCACATAGAGGCGTCTTGCAATCCGCCAATACGTGACCAGAACGACCACATGTGTAACATTTAGGCTCAGCTTTTTTCAATCTTTTATCCTCCTCCGACACATGAACATCTGATACAGACTTTGTGGCAATCAATTGTTGAGCCACCGGGATCAATGCCGCGGCTGTCTCAGAGACTTGAGCACCACTCGAACTCGCAATGGCCGCAACATTGCTAGCAGAAGTTACAGCAGAACCCACAAAGTTCCTGCCAGTACCTCGACCTCGACCACGACCAACCCCACCCTTGCTATTAAACCTTCCTGGATACCGATCAGAGTAGCGTGTTCCCCCACCATGGAAACCCGACCCAGCATTGAAACCTCCATATGGCAGTCCATTTTGAACAGAGCCTCCATTAAAATCCCCACGCTGCTCAAAAATCTGACCATTGCCAAAGAACCCAGCCCTATTATCAAATTGTTGCCCAGACACATTTCCAGAATGAGATCCAGCACGATTATCATGATGGCTAGCATTGCCACCAGCATACCCCGCTCGATTGAAGTTCCCACCTAGAGCCGGCCCCTGGTTTCGATATGGAGCCGCAGCATACCTCTGTTGCTCAGCCGCAGCACTTGTTCCTCCAACATGAAAGCCGGAAGGACCACCGAAACCCCTGCCTCCTCCTCTGCCAGGTGCGCCACGATCACCCCCGGCAGCGCCACCCCCACGTCCAGCCATCTGCTCCGGCGGCGCAGATGAACACCAAGCAAACCCTAGGCGGCGCCTTCTCTTGGAAAATGTCGTACCCACAGCGATACGCTGAGGGCGTTTATGCAGCGAACCCTCGAACGCAATCGCAGGATTAAAAGGGAATCCACTGTCAGGTTTAGAAAGGCCCATTGGCCCAAAACCACGCGGACATCCAGCGAATTTCAAATCGTGTTGATCAATCAACCCGAAATTCACGGCTGGTCCCATCGGATTCGTCAGCGACATCTCGCCGAACCGTTGGTACCGACGACGGCGTCCAATGACCTCCGTCCAACCAGAATCATCCTCCTCCGACAATGAAGATCTCACCGACGGTGGAAGACAAGGAAGCTTGAGTCGCATCTCCCCCCTACGATTCACCTCCCGGTTAACCATAGAGAGGATCGCGTTAGAAAAACTCACCTCAGTTTCAGACGATGCCGGCGATTCTTCAGCAAGCAGGAGAGCCGCATATCGTTGCGCCCTTCTCTTCTCCTCACGACGCTGCGATTTCTTCCCCCCAAGATCTCTGGAACCCGCGGAAGGTGGAGTAGCACACCAATCACGGAAATCCATAATCTCAGGAGAGTCCATCACACCGCCGCCTTCGTCCTTGTCGCTGTCTTCATCCCCGTCGCTCTCAGTCGACAGCGCCCAGAACCTCCCCGATTGCGCGAGCCCAGACAGCGCCGCGCGCGCCGCCTTCCACTCACGATCAGAGATCCCCGAACCCACGTCTAGGTGGCCGCCGCTCGTCGGAGTAACGCGCGGTGGAGCAGCAACCCCGGGCGAAACGGCCGGGAGGTCGCCAGTCGCCAGTGTAGTCGCCAGTGTAAGCCTTTATTGTGTACAATGCAAAAAAAAGAAAAAAAAACTATAAATAGATGTAGTTGGCAAATTCTAGCTTCGTACGTTCAAATTTATAGTCTAACTAGTTTTCATCTGTTCCGACTTTCGTTTGAGTTAGATAGTGCATCAATTCAATATGGGTAAGCGAAAAGTTATACCGCGTTGCTCCCGGTCATCTCGATAATTACAGCAAAACTGTCAATACAACAAATTCACTGGTATCGCAACAAAAATTATCGCTCCGTGTACAAAAAAAAGTATTGCAACAAATTTTTCTAAAAATATTCGAAAAATAAGTAATGTTACAAAGAATAGTTAAACAATATGTTTATTCCGTTGCAACAAAAAAGTTCAAACAATTCAACAAAAATCACAACTTATTCAAACAAAAAAATTATTTACATCAATTAAAAAGTAGGTAAGAACAAAATAATTTGTCATAGTTTCAGTTGCAACAAGAATCATCACTTATTTCAGCAAATAAGTAGATCAATAGCAATAATAAAATTACATGTGAAGGAGCCCATAAACATATCATTCCAAATGAATTCTAAATACATATGACATTCATCTAGAAAAAAAATACAGAAAAAACATTGCAACATCTCGCTTGTACTTTCTCAACAAAATATGGACAAAACTGTTACAAAATTTTAGTACGTACGCAACATTGGCTGAACACGGTGAAAACACTTAGCGTATGTGTGGCTGCTCCTAGTTACTAGCCTGGGCCTTTCAGTTCGATTCAAAAGATAGAAAACTGGCCCGGAGAAAAAGTCCATTGCTTATTGGGCCCAACATACGAGTAGAAGGCCCAATAGGGGGGCAACGCGCAACGAAGCGAACCAGCGATCTACGCTTCGCTCGCATAGGTCACCGTAAGATAAACATTTTCCATTCCATATAGTAACCAAGAGGAATAGAGTAACAAAAAGCCCTATGCATCATTTTGATGAAGAGGCGGGGGCTTTCCCATTTCAAAAAAAAAGAGGAATCAAGTTCAATACCCGACTCATGCGGTATACATTGTTTCCTGCATGCATGCATCAATTTTTTAGTGTATATATATATATATAACATGCATATCGTTTTAATTGCAGGGCGGTGACATGTTCGTTGTCAAGGTGAGGCTGATGAGGATCAAGGGTGTTAGAATATTCGCCGAGCACCTCATCGAGACTCTGCCAGAACGGAAGGTATGCCGGCGTTCCCACCCCTAGATATGGATACAACATCACCACTTATACATACGGGGCACCAAGCATCGATGTTTTCAAACTACTTTCAATTTCACGGTATTTATGTACATCATGTCATTCATGCAGCTCGTCTTGTACGCCACAGCCACCATCGTCTGCCTTAATATCGACTACCGCCCAACTCGTATCTTCCCGGAGATGTCAACCAAGCTGCACGGCTTCTTCTCATCCAAGGATGGCAAGTAGATGTAAACGAGGCTTGTGTCATTGTATTCGTGTATGTAAGAAACCATCTGCATGTGCATTTATCGTTGCGCTCGTTTTTGTAACATGGAACTTGAGCGCCACATAATTTTTTTGATTGTCATAGCTGCTTATACAGTTCGTTACCTTTTCCGAAATGAGGATA